>JBAJMU010000007.1:5098647-5184374 GCA_037952995.1 Hyposoter didymator
TTTTTTTTTTTTTTTTTTTTTAATTACTCCCTCGAGGATTTATTTTTGTGAACGAAAGTATATCGATTGTTAGACACGCGCTCGGCACCTCGTTTTGTTCGTATACAAGTTCGTGGACGAAGTCATTTTTGTACGCTGACTTTTTGTTCAACAGTCTCTATTGTTTATTCTAGTCGTAGGTGCATATCGCGTTTTAATTGCGGTCATGGGGGCGAACCGATTGCCCGTGCGGCGATAGCCATTGTTCAACTCGAGCGCGATGTCTCTTGGTCTTTTTTTTGTCTCTCTTGCTCTTGATGCTACCGCGCGCGGGAAAAGCTTTGGCTTCCGGTTCGCAGGAAGTGATTCCTCTACGAACAACCGGAACTAATGTGCTCTCCTCCATAATTCCACTCGGGGTTTTGGCTCTCTCGTATTCCGGTCATGGCAATGCATGGGAGGAAAAGAGACGGAGAGAAAGAGAGAGAGCGGGAGAACATTGCACTCGCAGTAATACATGCGACCGCCGCCGTTGCATTCGCGGAGTATTGCAATGCGTTTCCGAATCAATTGTCCCTGAATTGGTTCGAGTTTGCCGCTCTTCCCTTTTACTCACTCTCATCCCCTGCTTTTTCCCGCGGTGCTCCGCAACGAAACTTTGTTCTCGAGAACTACCCGCGAGCAGCTTATATTCGCACACGATATATATATCGCGCGTACGCGATTCGCTACCAATTGTCACGGCGAGTAGAAGCCCTTGATTTTTTTTTCTTCCACATTGTACAACATTCGGCGGGGCGACGCTAAAAATCTTTTTTCCTCTCTAGTCCGATAAGTTTTCTCCTTGACTGAAGTACTTTTCCGTATTCGTATAATTCCCGTCGTGGTGAAACTTTGTTTCCAATAAACAAAGAAATTTCGCTACTTTGGTTACTGAAAAAAAAAATTTCACGTTATTCATTAATTAATAATCACTCGATGTTTCTGAATGTCATTTGTACGAGAATTTCGGGGGAAAACGTGGCTTCCTTTTTCATGGCAAGCTTTTCCCATCTTCGGAGAAATTCTGCTCAACCTTCGTCACTCGGGCTCCCATAGGGAGCTGATCCATTTATTTTTCAATCGCTCCAAACCGCGGCAAAGCGAATTTCCTCGCCCCGTTCAAGCTTTTTCATTTTATTTTGTAGCAGCTCCGAAACATTATCGTTAGTTGAGGTGATGGAATACCAAGTGGTTTACAACGTCCCAAAGAAAATCCAAGGGCTTGCGATAAATATCATCTGTGTGAGGGTGCACGTACGCGTGCGTAAGACGTGAAATTGGACCTCCATTCCGTCTGTTCCTGTCTGAGTCAAATTAACGCAGAATGTTAAATAAAAAGTTTTTTATACCAGAGCAACGACTGCGATTAAGAAATGAATCATTTCCCTTCCAAATACTCAATCTTCATGAAAATTGATTAAACTTCTGAATATCGGTGCAACAAATGTTCGTAATCGAAAAAGGCTCAATCGTGTGTTTCAATTTATCAGCATTTGCTCTACGCGTACATATACACGCTTCTGAATAATGTATGTAAAGTACAACACACTGTGTGTGATGTATGTAACAGCTTTGTATGAAGAAAAGTGCTAGGAGGGCGAGTAATGCTTGCCGCATCGTTAATAGTGAATCTTCTGCCAAGTGGACGAACGTGATTCGTTTTCAAAAGTATACAAGGCAGAAGGAGACCGATGTACAGACTTTTCATATAAAGGAGAACAAAGGACATCGGAGGAAGTAGGTTTTCGTAGTCTCTCGCGAGAAAGAAAGAGAGAGAGAGAGAGTAATAGTGGGCTTTCCTACGCGCTGGACCATCAAACGTAAGCTTCGGAAATCGTCCTTCAAATAATTGAAAACGTCTGGGACGGAGGAAATTGTATTTGATGGGCAAGTTCTTTTGGGATGTTAGCCAGAACCGATTACCGTTCGGGTTGTCGACAGATTTCTAAACGAAATATATATACGATGGAAAAATGGGAGCTGTATCGTTCTGCGAGTGCGTTTTGGCGCCTGGATCTCCTATAGTCGGTGATTAATAATTAGATTGGAACGTTGAGTATTTTTCCAATGGATAGGATTTGGAAACGTCATTCTGTACTCAGAAACATCTCGAAAATATCACTCACCAAACATCTCGTACATTTTATTTCCTGCAAGAAATATTTTCACTCGCAGCCAACTCAATGAGTCATTGTCTCTGTGTACTGTATATACACCGGTTGGCTGTACACATTTGAATATAAATTCCCTAACAAATGATCCATTCAACGTGTAAAATTCGCGGTAAATCTCGTCTCCTTAGCGCAGGAAGTATATCTCGGTATTTTCCATCAAGTCAAGTCTTGAAATAATAATGACGAATTCGCGTTGACGAGCTGAGGATTCCGTCGTGAATTTAATCAGGGTACGACCAACCGTGAATCCATTCACGGTGGCAAGACGATTTCATTAATTGCTTGGTATAATAATGCAGCGCGGGGAATGAGAGAATGAGATGAAAGAGGGAGAGTGAGCAAGAAAGACAAAGATGGCGAATCTTTCATAGAAGCGAGTATGGATGATGTAGTTTACATATACATAGATGGTTTGGTGGAAGATGAGCAGACGTATACCATAAGGAGCAGGGAGCGAGATATACAGAGAGAAAGAGAGAATGCACAGTCATTTCGTAGAGATTTCGAGGAGGTTCCGCGTCCTCGTCCGCGACGTCTTCCGTCGTCTTCTACCTCCTCCCCGTTGTCGTCGGAGTCGTCGTCGTAGTCGTCGTGTGCAGCTTCGTCGTGCCAGGAATAATGAAACGGTCCACGGACAGCCAATTAGTCGTCGGGAACTAATGACGGACACAATTCATTTCCACCTCAGTGAAGGAAGTGCTCCCCGGCAGGCGGCTTCTCTTCGAGCTTCTTCTTGGTCCGTTCTGCTCGCACACGACAACGAACAACTCTCGTTCTTATGTGTATATATACATGTATACCATACATCCGGTTTGCTATATACGATTTCTGTATGTGCTGCACTTGGGGGTAGACAAGGGCCGGGTAGATAAGGAGAAACGAAGTACGAGGCACGAACGGTGGCGACGAGAACGAGGACTGCACCCTTTAGAAGAAGTAGTAGAAACGACGCTCTCCTACGAGACTCTGGGTAACATCTCCTGCTCTTCTTTCGCTTTCCTCTCTCTCTCGGTCTCTGTCTTCCTTAGCACTCATACGATTCTGGTAGTAATTCGAATTCTACTAATTTGTAGAAAGTGGATTCAGTCGTTAGGGCAACCGGTAGGAATGCTGAGGAACGAGAGCAATAGAAAGAAAAGAAGATCTAACTCAAATATAGTGGGTCGCCAAGTTCCTTAAGCTAAACTTATTGTTAGTGCCTGGTTGGCTGGTGAGCTAAAAGTTTCGTCTCTGCCACTAGGAGGAGAGGTGAAGGAGTACGATGAGGTGAAAGAGGGTAATAGGTTCCAGTGGCCTCTACGCGAATGGACATGGCCCGTGGCTGTGAAGGGCTGAGAAAGGGGAAGAGTTCAAGAGGGGCCGCGGGGGGAAAGGTGGGGAAGGTTTCGCAAAGGAGAGCAACGCGGGGGCGAATTAAACTTTTAAAGCCACGAAAAGTTTGTCTAATTACGCGCAATGGACTCGATCGTGACTCGTTCTCGAGGGCTACAGCCCTTTCTTACTTTGCTACGTTCCGACGTGCTTGATGGTTCCAACTTGTACGCTAATCGCGTGACCACCTCAAAATGGAGAAGCAAAGAGGGACAGCAGCCAAAACGCGGCTGCTATGAAGAATTTCCTTTGAATCGGCACGCCACACTCGTCAGCGGTCAGACGAGTTAGCGAATCCTCAAAACAGCAGTTGACTACTCCAATATAAACTTCTCCATCACCGCAGACACGTCAATCGCGCGTTATCAAATTCCCTCACAAACAAAGTTTCTCTTTATTCGTTGAGCCCTTTGATTCTTGTCTCCAGGAATATTTTCTCTTTATTTCTATAAAATCTCGTGAGCCTTCCTCGTGAGAAATTTTCTGTAAAGTATCAGAGCGGCGATTCCTCCCATACTAACACACTCCTCGAACACACATAACTATAATAACCGGTGCTGGAGAGGATGGAGAATTTGACCACACGTTGATAGCTCGCCGGCTACCAGCAAATGGATTGAACGATAATTAGACGCAGTCTCCCAATCTTGCTGACAGGATCTCCATGATGCGGAGAGCTGTAACAGAACCAAGGGAATAATGCATTAAGCTCAATTACCCTGCTGACACGTGGTCTCTCGTCTATCCTCTGTCTTGCATGTGATTCAAGTGTCGCCTGGATTTTAAACTCGATGAAATCATCTTTGGTCTGTCAAATAATCACTTTTGTAGATGCGTTAGTAATAAAATGAAACACGAGTCCACGCAGTGGATTCTGCGCGGAAGTTCATTCGAAAAAATAGCTAATTGTTGTAGAGACGGAAAAAACGGTGACGATCATGTGGGAAGAGATTATATTGTCAACTGATTCCTGCTCGTAGAAATGTGTACCGACATAATGTTTATTGCGCAGAAAATAACAGCGCGAGTTTGGAAGCCTGGCAGTTTATGGTTCCACCATCAATCAGGAACTTGTTACCCTCGAGAAAACGTTTAATACAGCAGATAAGTCATGCGACGAGCAAGCATTCCCAACGAGATCTCGCTTCGCTAACGTTCGCGCATGCATGGTTCTCTCTCGATTTTCCTCGCAGGGCTTGGGTATTTACTAATAAGAGGAATAGGAGAGATCGTCGAGGTCTTGGAGGAGTCGACCAGCTTGGAATTCGTTATGGGCGATATAAATACGCCTTGGCATTCTCCATTCGTTTGCACGAACTTGGGCTCATCTCTATGTCGCTTTGAGCGATCCACCAATATTGCTTTACTATTGGTTGAATTCAGGAACTACGAGAATTGAGCAGCGGAGAAAAATTCATGAGGAATCGAGAACATCTCGGGAGCAGGTTTCCAACCGTTGAGGGCTGGCAAAGTAGTGGCTGATCGCGATTGGTGACCGAAAGACACCCCAGAATTCCTTGGAGCATCGACCCGAAGGGTATACTCTCATCCTTACATACCCCCTCGACGTCGTTCGCTTTTTCTTATCTACTCCAGCCCAGCACACTAGTTTTTCGTCCGCTCTCAGTTTTGTTCGCTCCTTCGTTTTTTATTTCTCTCCCTCAAATTACA
Source organism: Hyposoter didymator (assembly GCA_037952995.1). Lineage (NCBI taxonomy): Eukaryota > Metazoa > Arthropoda > Insecta > Hymenoptera > Ichneumonidae > Hyposoter > Hyposoter didymator. The sequence goes on from JBAJMU010000007.1 coordinate 5,103,885, forward strand.
CTCGCTCTCCCATTTGTGCGCTTATCTGTATATTCGTGTGTATCTCACAGCCAATACAATGATGTGCTCCATTAGTTCTCTCAACAAAAACACTCCTCTTCATTCTCTAGACATATTTATACGTTTAAATCGATGCTACGAAGAAAAAGACTCCTCCGACACTATTTCACAACCAAACTAACCACGAGCTTACGCTTTTTTCTTTGCTGTTGCGAAACTCTAGGGAGGGTAAAGTAACGCAACCGGAGTTTAGGGACGGGGAGGTTTGGAAAAACACTGCAGTGTCTTGTCAGTGCACCAGCAGTGCAATTTCTTCTTACGTCGCATTCAGGCTCTAAAAACATCTTGCTGGCCTATAGTTTTCGAAGAAATTTAAACAAGATTGTTATCACCAACGTTTTCTGGCTTCTAATAAAATTTGCCTCGTTCATTTGCAAAGAAAATTGTTTCTTCATCAATATTTTGAAAATTTTTGGGCTGCGCAGCTTGCATGAATAATTGAAAGCGTCAATCAACATTCTGCCAATCACTCGATTACATTTCACTTGAAAATGTTGAGAGGAAGGAGGGATTGATGAGATCGAGTGACAAGAGCAACGGAGATCATTTTCAGATCCGCGTAGGATAACTAGCTCTCACGTGCTGCAATTACACGTCCAGGCTATGTTAGCTCGATCGTGATGTACTCCGAAAGCCTCCCAACCCCGAGCTCTCTCTCTGCGAGGTCTCAAGATCTTCACTCACAGCTTACACATCACTCTGATCTCTCTGCTTCCTCCGCGTGCGCCCTATCCAAGTCGGTTTCAGCTGGACCGTCGTCGACTCGAACCTCTCTCTTCTCAAATATGCATTTGGATACCTAGACGTTTGATCTCTATGTGCAGGCTGCAGTCTGTGAGAAGCCATTGATTAATTCCCAAGGACTATAGTTTGTTGATGTATGATGGAGCATTGATTATGGATCGAAACAGTTCTATTGACTGCATTGTGTACGTCTCAATAACGATTGAATATTCCAGCAATTAATTTTCTCCGATCTTCATGGAAATCGTAATACCAAAGACTTTGAAATTCCACGGATCGACGTTACATTTTTTTTAGACTCGAGTGTCTTTTCGTGAAAATCACTGATTTATGCGTTTCGGCGATTAATGGGAACAATGATCGTTGCATCGATTTGGCTATTTTTACGCTTATTTTTTTAATTCCCAAGGACTATGGTTTGTTGATGTATGATGGAGCATTGATTATGGATCGAAACAGTTCTATTGACTGCATTGTGTACGTCTCAATAACGATTGAATATTCCAGCAATTAATTTTCTCCGATCTTTATGGAAATCGGAATACCAAAGACTTTGAAATTCCACGGATCGACGTTACATTTTTTTTAGACTCGTGTGTCTTTTCGTGAAAATCACTGATTTATGCGTTTCGGCGATTTATGGGAACAATGATCGTTGCATCGATTTGGCTATTTTTACCAAATCTTTTCTAATTATCCATGAAATTCTAATGAATGTCTTTTTCCATGTGAATATTAAATGACGTCTATTATTCAAATCAGTCGACAAGCACATACGCGGCGTCAGAATGATGACGGTAAATCAAATAAATGGATAGAAGCTGACAGTGAAAGAGCAGCCGAGATTTTTTTACCGTTATCTCTCTCGTCTTGTCGTCACTCTGACTCTGTCTCTCGGTCTTTCTCTTACTCTGGCTTTTTTCTCTGCTGCCTCTCGTTCATCAAGCGGACAGAGAAAATTACCGCAAAGCGGTAATTACACTCGCGTTAAAGAAATCGGACGAAAATAGTGCTATTCGCGAGCACGTAATGGCTCTCTCACACCCTCTCTCTCCCCCCCTCCCCCCCATCCTCTCTTTTTCTCTTGCCGGCTCTTTGAAGATAAAGTGTGATGCAAAGGCCGGAAGCATAAGTGCAGCATGATTACAGAGACGAGAACGACCGATGTGGATATGGACAGGCTACTATCCGCCTTCGTGCCTTTTCCTTTTAAAACTGTGCTGCGCCAACTATTATATATCCATATATACGTCACACGCTTTTACGAAAGCCGATGCCCTGGAAGAGAGAACGATGAAACGAGATCGAGTTGGAAAAGAATGGGAATAAGCAGAGTGGGAAAAAGAGAGAAGAATGTTGATGGAAATGCATAGAAAGGGGAGCTGCTGGGTGTGGGTTCGTGGTTCTCTCGTTCGATATAGCAGCAGCAATGGATGTGAAAACACCGCGTGGCTAGATTCCGAGAGATCCAATAATAATGATCGATCGAAGGGGTGCAAGAGATCCGGGGGCGAGAATGAGAGCTATAAATGGAATTTACCCAGGATCGCTTTTTTTCATGCTTTCCTGTTTCTGTTTCTTCATTTTTTTGATATATTTATTTTTTTTCAAGCACTTTTAATTCTTTTGTTCTAAATGGCGTTTCTCGAAGAAGCCATCTCGGCCATTTTTTATTCTTTTCATGAGATGCTGGGCTTTGATAAATTAGCAGAGAGCGAAAAGAAAAAATGTCACTTATTACGAGGCAAAGTCCATCTGCTGTGCACTTGTCGCGATTATTCGAAATACCTGACTGCAAAATATCAAATTACAAAATTATTTCAAATTAACAAATTCAGGCAACAATTTATATTTTCTTCAAAGTAATCGATTTTACTTTCGTTATCGTGCGTTGATTATTCAATTGATGACGAGCACATTGTTTGGGTTTAATATTTTGTCGTGTGTACCGCGCGGTTTATTCGTATTTGTTGGAATAAAAACTTTGTGCCTCGTCACAAGTCGTTAAGGTAAAAATGTCAAAGGGAGACTCATGTAATTACACATGTACATTGAGGGAGGAAAGAGAGGGCGCGAACGCGAGAAGTTTGTCGTGTGTATAACCGCGAGCATGCTGGAACGTGGTGGTATAGAAATTTTATATTGAAATAAATGGTAGAGCAAAAATAAATGACTTTTTTTGTTGTTGCTTGTCGATGAGAAAGGCACAGACGACTCCTTACCAAAGAAATATATACGTTCGTATGTAAATAAATGGGGAAAACGCCGAGACTGAAGCGGTGCGTGATTAATCGCTCGTGACGTGTACAACGGGACCACCCCCGACTAACCCCATCCCCGGTTGTACGACTTGACAAAAAAAAATACGGTACCCTTACTCGCTCGCGCAACAAACAAACAGTTCGCACGCCTATATACACCTCGCCTCTCTGACGAGGGCACAGTAGGGCAGATTGTGTGACAAATGGCAAAAAAACGATCACGCTACTGTTTTTCGAAGATATCTATATACGCGATGTGCGACGAAAAAAAGAAAAAGAGTGAATCGTCGGTTCGTGAAAAAGTCTACCCTGCTGGAGCATTGAACCATTCGTAAAAACGCGGCAACGAGAGTTTTACAAAGTCGCATTTACGTTGCGGAAATACTTTTTTATTTAATAACAAAAATCGAAAATTAAATTCCAGCCGACACTGGCCCGCGGATTTTTAAACCTCCGAAGTTTTTGTTTGACAAAATTTAAATATTTCTCGCTCAGTTTGGTGACCTGGGTTTCTGGCTCAAAAATTCTGGAACAAAAAATCAAAAATACATCCAAAAACTGCGCTCTACAAAGAATATTTTAAAAAATTAGACTCTCGTAAAAATTGTTTTCGAAAGCAGCACATTTTGACATTTTCATGCACTAGATTCTGGCGTCCTAATGATTTAAACAATCGAGTAAAAAATTGCCATTCATGGGGGGGTTTTGTGTTATATGGGGATATCGTGACTATTAAAAAGTCACATATTTATTGTGAAGTGGCTCTGGTAATCGGATCCTTTTATACGGAATCAAGTGGTTCACGAACGTGAAATCAACGTGTGAGAATCGAATTAGAATCAGAGAGAGAATGATGATATTCGAGAGGCTTGGAATTCCCAATATAACGATCGATGTGCTCGTGCTCGTTGTCATGCAGTTCAAAACTAATGGCGTGACGGTTATTTATGAAGTGATCCAAAGTAGGTCATCGACACCTATCAGAGTGAAGCTTCTCGCTCTCCGATCTCTTTCTCTCGTTCTACTTTATTTTTGCGCGAAAGCGAAGCACCAGCGAAATACATACATACGACGATGGAAAGGAGAGTCGAATGCAGTAGTGGGTGGATCATCGGCGATGAAGGGAAGCAGGGTGGACTGACGTGCTCGGTGCTGGTACACACCATACCGATCATGAGTCCGCGTGTGACGTTCGTGATACTGTAAAGTGATGGCAATGGCTCGTCTCGTCGTCATCCTTTTGCTCCCCATCATCGCGTCCTCTTCGTCTCGTTTTCTCAACCCCTCGTGCGGCTGTTCTCTATTCTGTGAAGTACCTGCAGCAAGTCATTTGACGACCTACGCAAAACTACACCGAAGCGACAAAATAAACAATAGCAATAATGCAGCAAAGGAACATTCTTGAAATTCTGTGCAACTTGACACCGTTTGACAAAAACGATTTCGAATTCATGCAACAATCGCACTCGCTGTTCTTCGAAATAATCGTTTTATTTATTCTGAACCGGAATTTGTGGTTTCTGGTCAAAGAAAACGCTCATGAACGTTTATTTCCCTACAAGCTTCGTTGCTATTTGTTTATTGAGAATTGTTCATAAAAATAACCGAATTTTCGGCCCTCGTAAGAAAACGTTTTTCACGTAGATACGAAAAAAAATCTTTTCCACACGTGGTTCACCGATACTTGTAGAGTTTTCGAGCTGTTTGAATCGAGAATGGTTGGCGCTAAGTGGTCGTGCGGCGTGTCGCGTAATCTTCGGACACAGAGTTAATATGCTTGGAGGGTCGAGCTAAAGTGGATTACGCCAAGAGTACTGGGTTGGCGTTCACACACCCGGTCGAGCAACCAACCGAGTGAACGAGATGAAGTGTGATAGAGAGTGAGAATATCGTGTTATCGGACACAACCACCGATAGGCCCTATTTCATGTTTCCCGAAAATCTAATTACAAACAAGCCTCGCTCTTCGCTCTCACACTCGCATCTCACCATATCCTCGGGCTCTCTTTCTCTCTTCTGCAACTTGTACGCATGTACACACTCTGTTATACAGACTGCGTGTAATGAAGACCATGACAGAGAGTAACTACAGTCACTTCCTTTTTGCTACATAATCCCTCGTCATCGTGATTAAAGCCACGAGTGAGTTTTCATCGTGGCGCATATTGTTCATTGGAACTGACACCCGAACCTCTTTTTCTTAGCCAGTGCTCGCAATATTAGGCTAGCATCTCACTATCCACGAGATTCTTATGGCACTGAAGTTCGGAACGTTGAGATTCAACGAAAAATACGTTTTCCTATTAATTGTTCGTTCAATGTTCAAAATCACGACAAATTCCCTGCCAATTTTCTCTTTGGATCCTAAAAAAAATTCTTTTTCATTGTCCTGGCCAAATGTTCAATAAGAATCTCCGGCCGAGCTCGAGAGAAAACAGAATTTCGTTGCATTCCAACGATGCAAACTTCAGCTTCGTTGATTTTTCACAAAAGATAAAAAAATCAATTTAAAAATGTGAAAAAGTGCCAGAGGCCGCAACTTGTTTGCATTCCACAGCGATGGATGCTGGTCGCATGCTTGAAAAGATCTCGTCGAATGTCCTCGGATCTTTAATATTCATTCTATAAATAAAACAGCTGTTGCGTGGAATAGAAGAATTTCTTTAAATAAATTAATGAATGGCGTCTATGCGAGAAGTGCGAAGAAGCTGAACATTTTTTCTTTCATTCTTCGTTGTATTTTTGCTCACGAGGTATCCACTGAAATGGTCAGTTGTCTCTGGGGAAGAAATGTTATGAACAAGGTACCATACGTATCCTTTCTATAAAAGTTGGATCGACGTATCACACATCGATGATACAAATTCTTTGCGAGTGGAAATGGGAAAGGACGAGAGAGAGCGAGTAAAAGGCTCGCGTTTGGCGAGCTCCAGAGATTCGAGGCAATTCGCACGCTCAGAGCGAACATCTGGAGAGAGAAAAAAGGTAAAGATATTCGGCAGGTATGCTTTCATATTTTGTTGGGCCAATTGAGAAAAATGCTGATTCGGCAAGATTTGGAAAAACGTCTCGTTCTCCTCGACGTCGGTGATGCTCGTGTGCCGAATGGAGCGGGTGTAATATGTAAATGAGGAAAGAAACGAAGGAGATTGACGGAGATTGGATCGGAAGAAAAAGATAAGAAATTGCGAATCTCGGTTGCCACACGGCGTCGAAAAAAATATAAGAAAGTTCATCATTAACGTCGAGACTCAAAATGCCGACAAATTTCACAGCGAGAAGGTTGTTTCATGGGGAATAATCTATTGGACATATAAATCGAGCTTCGCGCTTTGGAAAAAGTAGAAAAATAAGTGGAATACGACGACAAAGCTACACGTATTTTGCGTGACCCTCTTTCTTAGCATTCGGGTCACGCACGACACGAGGATTCATCGGATCAGCTCGGAAGCTTACCGGCGGTGAGGTATGTCTGAAAGTTGGCTGTTCGTTGCTCTCCACACATGGCTGATTGTGCGGCAGAGCTTTTCACCATGAATATATCTCTTTGGCCAGGATTTTTCGTCGTACGTTATATATGTCATGCCGATTTTCATACATAACAAAACTCCTCAAATCTCGCTCACTCTGGATGTCACAAAAAGGATCCAGCGCTGGCTCCATTTTCGTCCCTTTTCAAACCTTTAATCCTCGTCTGTGTCCTCTGTCATGCAAACCTTTCGTTCGTGGCTTTTCACTTTTTTCCACACGATGAGTAATTGTCGCTGAATATTTTTCTATTCGTCACTTTCTCATCAGCAGCTAATTTTTCACAATTTATCAAACATTTGGCTGACTAATTCGTCGGATAAAAAAATCGAAGGGTGTTGCTTTCCCTACAGTCGCATTGACGTCCGCGTTGTGAGTTGGAAAAGAAGGGATCGGAATCAGTATGTAAATCGACTGACCTCACTCAGCCGTTACGAGGTGAGAGACTTTGGGTTTGAATAAAATTTGAACCGTCGATGTTACATCGTTCGTGGCAGGGGATAAAAAATGAAAGAGATTTGAAAAAACAATTTTCAAAGCACTGTTAACTCTTCCATAAAATTGTCTTTGGGATTTTTTCAATAAAACGATAAACGGAAACCATTGAACCTCGGCTTATGGGTATTTAGTATAAAATAGCTCATTATGCTCGTTTTTTGTAACGATCTGTCGATGTTACGACGGCGCTCGTCCTGAGTGTCAAAACACTCAGGCTATAAATAAAAATACGTAATCATTTGCATTATTTGCGTGGACGTGTGTTCGTGTGTGTTTTTATGGACGCGTGTGTGCAAAATGAAGCTTTTGTGGGCTGACGTCAATAGTTGACCGCAAAATTTATCCCTTCGTTGCAATTCCGTTAACCCGAGCTGGACCAGGCGAGCTCTCTTGATATACAATCGAGTTCATGGCGCGTACGGTGCCACAGTTTCTATCCACCGATGTATTGTCATTTTATTCTTTTTTTTCATCATCTTTTTTTGCACAAATCTCGCGCTCACGTTACAACCGAACTGATGGATTCTTCAAATCGGGTTGAACGGTGTATATGAACGCGGCACGCATACAAGCGTGCAGCGCTGCTATATATTATTGTGGATGAAATATTTACTCTCGATTGGAACTCCCTCAGCGACGCAGCTCCACATATTTATAGCTTGAAAGGATTTTGTTGATTAAAAAAACGTCCCTCGGATTTAACAACAATGATAGTTATCATTCTGTTTTTTCATTTACGAGATTAATACTCGATGCCGGGTAACTTGTGTACGCGCGGCGTTTTGTTATTTTTTTTTTCCTTTATGCCAGGCTTGACATTTTTCACTATGATCAGCACCACCGACATTGAATAAGGCTTTCATCCTCGTTACAAAGCGCAATATAAATGTTCCATTTTCTGGCTGAAGTTTGTGTAATGAAATTGAAGTTACAATTAGCGCTCGGATGCGCCACTCTCCACTCGTTTTATCTTCCCTCTCTCTCTTCTGCCCCGTACGCCGGAAATTTGGTCTCTCTCACTCGCACACACACACACACCTTCTCCCTTACTTCCGGGGAAACACATCGGTGGATGGGTCACTCCCTCGTGTTAATTGAAATTAATCGCTCGGCCATATATTCGCGTGGACTAATGAACGCTAGACGGTATACGTACTAATTAGTGCCATGAATGGGAGACAATACGTTATCACGTGGGAATCGACTTCCCTCTCCTCGCCTGCTTCCCTCATATCACAAGATCGTATAACCGATCAATATAGTCTAAACCTTTTTTACACACGTTTTCATCCAGTCAATATATTCAATTTACTTCGAAATAATACCAAAAAAAAAAAGATACACAACGAAAATTTTCGAGATTCACTTGTCGTGATTGTGCTTATTTCTAAAATTATTTTCTTCGATATTCCTTAGCGCAAAGTTATTTTAATGATCCAAGAAAAATTGTCAAAAATTATCAGACTCATGGCAATCACCTTGCGACATACCGAAGTTTTATCGTCGAAGATTCATACCGCGGGAACGTCGAGACATCGTTGTCAATACTCCGCTCCGATCGTGGTACGCAAATGCACCTCCTGATTCATACACACCTGCTATTGCTCAAATCTTTTCTGTCTATCTACGTATGATTTTTATCCAATTCATACGTGATGACGCAATCGCTGATGTTTACGTGAGGAACCTGAGAATTCGTCATAACTTCGGTTTTATATGACATGGGAAAGATCGTTGGACTTGAAAATGATTCTCTCAAAAATTTATATCCGTTGGAGCGATGTATATAATTTTATAGTCCTGAGCTTCGGGGTGACGCGAGTCACGATCATCTTCGTTATTTTGAAATGGCTTAAAGATTTCTCAATAGAAATGAACTGGTTAAGAGATCATTGGGATATTTTACGAGGCAATTTCGACTCCAGCTGTATTGTTGGCAATAATTAAGATTTTCGGTATCGTTGGAATATTACAACGAGGAAAAATCTGTCCAGATATTGTTACGTTTTGCCCATTGAACCAGGAGAATGACTTCATTCGTCTTGCGAATCTTACGAAGTGTTGGGAAAGAATCGTTGATCCCGAACGCTGAGCTGGTCGGGAAGAATATGTAGTGACCGTTTATATTCTTTGTGGGTGAGAAGAAAAAAGCTTCTTGTAAAATCCTCAGGGTACTTTCCCGTCGGTCGTATGGCCATCTTACACCGAATTCATTTCCCTCTCCCATATCGATAACCATCGAGGAGACCCTATTATCCAGAAAGCATATCCCCTTGGGCGATTCAGTAGCTCTGCCATATATAGATTGCTCTCGAGGAGGAGCAACATCATCGCAGTGACGCGGAATCGACCATCCCTGCTTCCTTTTCTTCTCATTTTTCTTTTTCTTTATTCTACTTAATCTCAATAAGTGTTCCGTCGTTGAGACGGAGCATTGTCCACAGGAAAGCAGGTGCTGCCTGCGACGTAGACATGCAGAAAGGGGACCGCCTGATTATATACTCTCCCTTTGCATCTCGGTTATTTTTCCGACCGTCAGACCCTCTTGAAAACTTCACGTTGCAATTTCAGAAATAATTTTTCCAACGACACTCTTCGCACGACAACAGTTTTTTTTTTCATCACCAAAAAGTAAAGTAACATACGCATTTGTCAGTGAACATTCGTCAAGCCTCGATGCAGCATGCTCGACAACACAGTCCTCTCCGAATGCAGTCGGGACCAAGACAAAATGAAGCGAATAGAAGTTGCTCGCGTCTGTCGAGGTCTATCTGATCAGGAATCATTCACGACGAGGTCAGGATAACCAGAGATACGAAATATTACAGTTTCACGAACTTTACCTGGTCAGGTTTTACTCAGAGCCAGAACTAGATTACCCGAGAGATGAAATAGACTCGAGGACGTGCAAGATTTACCTCGTGCGATTCCTGATCAGAACCTGCGATGATCAAATCTCAACCAGGACCTTGTTGGAACCTGATCCAGTTCCGATCCGCTTCTGACCTGGTCCGGAGCTTGAATTCCAGTCAGATGCTCGAATATTGCGCACATCGTGGAATCTTCAAGTTTAATTGTCATTTTTTTTTATCGACTATTTGATTAAAGTTGATAAAAGTGAGAGACGACTCGATAAAAATTAATCTAGCACATGGCTATATATCGAGGATTGCAGCAAAGTGCAGTTGCGGGACGGAGTATAGGAGTGACGCGAGTCGAAGGCGTACATTTGAAATGCATTGGCCGTCACAACGCGACGGTGGCACTGTTTGCCCTGTCAACCGGAGGGATAATGGATCGTTGTTGGCGAAGAGTCGGAGGATGGTCGGCGGTTTCCGTACGCCATCAGCAAACTCTCGGGGTGTGAGAATATGAGCTTTCTTTGAGATATATATGTATCTATATATTTGTACTAGATCGGGAGATGAGGGAGGAGAGCATCGCGGTCAGAGAGGAAATAAGAGACGCAGAGGGTGGAGAGCGATTGTATGGGCTCTTAGAAAAATGAGTACAACTCTTCTTGCAAAGATCAGGTTAATAAAGCGATCGGTCAACGTTGCTTACATTTCTTCGGCACGACTAATCTTCCATTTATCATCCAAAGGGCGACATGATTCGAGTATGAAGATCCTCGAGGCTCCTTTGCTCCTTTTTGCTTCGCTTTTTTCACTCCACTCCAGCAGCTTTACACGAGTCTCTGTTATTCGCCATAAACGGTGAAATAATTCGTATAGAACGGTCTGAAGAGAGCACGAACATAATCCTTGGGGCAAATTTAGTTTTTTTCTTTTTTAATAAAAAACAATCATCGTATTCTATGTTTTTATTCAATTTTCTTTTATTATTGTTGCTTTATTTATTTGACACCAACGCGATATCGTGTGTCACGCGCAACACGTTTGAAATTCTGTCTTTTCCGGCTTAGCTATTCACGCATGAACTCGAAAAATAAAAAAAACGTATATACGTTTGAAGGATTTCCTTTTCCTCAAGGGTGCGAGTGTCTCTAGTGTCTTGATTCCCCAGCCCGTGCCGCTGGCTCAGCTTCAAAAGCGTTTTTAATCGTTCCAGCAATTAATTCTTGGAAACGATTACGTTGCTTGTGCCTCAAGTTTTTACGACTCGTACTTTTTTCTCTCCCTCTTTAGTTTCTCTTCACTGACAATCACCGCTCCACTTACACATACAGACTCCGGCCGGCACGTATACACTCAAATGCGCAAATTAGAGAGGTCCGGCAGGAAGAACCCGCGCGAGTCAAGAGTTGGTCCGGAAAGAGAGTGGAAAAAACTTTTCCTCTGAGATTTGACAAAGCCGAGTTATGCCTGAAAGTGCAGGAAGGAACGACGCTGTCGACACTTAGTCAGCTTTTCTAGCCTGTTAGTTCGACTTAATCATGACTTTTTAATTTTTCTCTTTTATTTTCATACATTCACGTGTGTTTACAAAAAAAAATGCGTTCCCCAACAAAAAAAATGTTGCAACATCGAGATTAACGTCGTTAGTCAATTTCCCTAGAGATCGTTTTTCCAAATTGGCCAATCGCCATCGATGAAAGCAACAATATTCGAAGCTCAAACTTTTAACTTTTAGGCTGAAACAACGTTCGCAAAAGTTTCGATAACGAATGACAAATATGATTTTACCAAAAAGATTATTCGGAATGAAATGCTAATCGGCTTGGAACATTTCCGTGACACGTGATATAAGCAGCGAAGAGTTCTTTAGTGATCAACCCGTTCGACTCGAGTCTCGAGCAGTATATAAGAGGGAGAACCCCCGGGGTCGTGGAAATAGGAGAGGAAAAGGGTGGACAGAGTCAAAAACTTTGTTTGTCGATTCAGCAGAACCCCTCCGCTTGTTCTCCCCTCCTGAGCCCACCAGCGTTGGCACTCTCGGTTAATTCGAGAGGCGAATCATTCAGCTGTATATCTATATACATATGTATGATATCCCGGACGTTTTACCACTCTCTGACTCTATCTTCTCGGCATATATACTCGTGGAAGCGCTCTTCGATGTCCGATTCAGCGTCACTGAGCGAGAAAGAGAGAGTGCATCCCATTTTACGAGATGCAGCCATGAACGACTTTCGGAAAATGGGAAAACCTCCCTTCAGATTCTTTTTGACTTTGCTCTCTTCCTCATTTCCCCCGTACGTTGTGTGTTCCCTTCTTTTTACACACTTCCACACTCACCCTGATATCGTACGACTCCATTTAAATGCGATAAAAAAAAAAAAAATCAAAATTGGCTTTTCACGCGATTGGAATACAAAGAATATAAAAGGAAACGTCGGGAAAGATAATTTTCTTTCTCTCTTTGATGCCACGTACTCACATTGGGTCAACGATCCAATTTCAACGGTTGTCCTTGTAAAAATGTGTCACTACAGTCGTTATTTCCTGCTCATAAAATTCACCCTTATCTACTTGGCGATTCTTCCGCGGAAGAATAAAACGAGGAAATTGGTTGAACGGATTTAGACCTTGGATCCAGAGAATTTGTGGATTTTATTATTATTTTACTGTTTTTTATTCGATTTTTTTTTACATTCGCCATTTTTCAGACCCAGCAGGAGAAATTGCAAAATTCATTGAGCTTTTTGTTTGGCTGTTTTATACCCTTTCTTCTTTTTCGTTTGTTTCGCCTTTTTTCTACTCGGTTCCATGATATTCGCGAGAGTTTTGTTTCGCACAGAAGTAAACTCGTGCCGCGCGGAGAAGAAAAGGGAAAAAAGTAACCACAGCTCGAGCGTATAGGTATGTCGGAAAAGATGACTATATTTCAAGCTTTGTCTGATGCTTTGTACTTGCCAGAGGCGAAGCCAGACGGGCTCGCGTTCGGTCACAGACAGATTAGCCGAAAAAAAGCACCCGACGCTTTTCGCTCTTCGTTGGGGCGTACACTGTAACGGGGGTGATACGCCTGAATCAGAGAACATTGAGAATGCCAAAGGAAAACGTGCCGAGAGTCATTGAGCTAGCGCATACAAGGCTTAAAATTTTCCGGCCTTCTCGGAATAAGCACACCACCTTTCCCTTTCACTTTGTCTCGCATTAACGAGCACAGAGCTTGTTTTTTCCCTTGTTCCAAACAATACAAAAGTGAGTACCTCTTTTGCATTCTTTCATTTACCCGAAGGTTCAAATAAAATTAATGAAATTTTCAACTAAAAATTAGGCTCGCGGCGTTCCCCTATAACGCAAAACGAAGTTGTCTGCTGGTGAAGGTTTTTCGGAAAGTCGTCATTTTCTCATTTTCCAAATCTTTTGAATCCCAGATTTTACAACAATTTATATTTTTCCTTTTTTCCACAAATCAAGTTAACAAATGAAAACTGCTCTTTTTCCGCCCACCAAATGCTGTGCAGTTCGTTGAGGAATGGCAGTAAAGTGATGCTGGCATTTCTCAAAGAAATACGAGATTTAAATAGACGCCGCTGTACTAATTATCTCACTGGCGAGATTAGAGGGTGCTAACGTGTCTGTAGAGCTTGTTTTTTTCCTTCGCGTGCTACTTATTCGCTCTATCCCTCCTTCTGCTGGTAGTGCTCCTCGGGGATGACCCTTATTTATGCAATTCCTCACTTTCCGTTATTCTCAGCAAGGTGACGACGTGTGTATTCTTGAAGCAACTTAGACGTAACTTGAAGAACGCGAAAAGAAAACCTCCTTGACACAATCCATGATTTAGTAGAAAAAACGAATTGCAACATTTTTTTTTATTATTCTTTTTGTCATAGTCGCAGCTGGAAAGCCTTGTAATTAATTAAAAGGAAACTGTCATTTGAAGATTCTCCATCCTCTAAGATTTTCTGCTTTCCGCAAACATTCCGAAGGAAAATCTACTCGGTTTTTAATGTCGAGCTCCAATGGTTAGTGACGAAAGTTTATCTTCCATCCCACCCCCTTCTCTCTCTCTCTCCCTTGCCTCGAGAGAAAGTACCCAAGAAAATTTATTGTGCTTGGCAGGCGAGAAGAAAATTTCTAAAGTCATTCTGCTCGGACCCTTTGTTAAAAGAACTAAGCGGATGAAAGTCAATGAAAGGAGTGGAGGGAATGCAAGGAGGGCAAAATGTGCGCCTCTCGGTATACTTCATAAAATTAGTGGAAAAAAAAACACACAGGTAAATATTTTTCTTGCATTTATTGAGTTTTGGAAAACACGTGCGAATTCATATAAAAAATAAACGAATGTGGAACGATGAACAGGGACAGGGACGTTATGGCCAAATTGGAATTAAAATTTTTATGTAAAATACATTGTAAAAAAAAAATAATACACGTGATCTAACGAAAAATGTTTTTGTTTGCTTGCAGGTGAGTTGAAAGAGAATAATGAAATGACAACGCGAAGGCCTTTGTTACTGCTGTCAGTATTCACCTGCCGTGAGTAATTCTTTGCAATCGCGGGCTCATTCTGGCAACGAGGCAATTCCGTAGCACGTAAAAATGACGAAAAAACAGTAAACAGTTGTTAACAACAGTAAACAAGTTTGTTAATCAAAGTTTTGATTCCAATGGAAATTTCAATGAAATAGAAAATTGGCGTAAATTTCCGGAGGAGAAAAAACTTGATTTCCATTTCTCGTTTTCGTATTTTCTAATAATTTCGTTTAAACGATCGCACGTTTCTATCAATTTGCACAAAATTGCAATGACAGAGTAATAAGTTGGGACGAGTTAGGAATATTTTTACGGCGAAACGTTTAATCTCTTGGACATGAACGTAGACATCGAGCCAGAGCTACGAACTTGGCAACTCGATAACGAGAAAACGGGCATTGATTTTTAAATAATAAAAACCGCATTGCGAACAGCGCGAGTGGTCACGCGAACACGTTGCAAGAATTCCTCGTTTTTTTATCGTCCAGTTGTTTCCACATGTAGATGCTGCATCGATTATTCACCCCTCCTTTAACAGCTCGAAGAGGTTCGAGCTGGTCGGTTATAGTTCGAAAATATGCTCGTAGTCGATTTTTAAATAATTCATAAGAACAAATATTCCTGCATAAAACTCTCTCGGGGGAAGAAGACAAATTCATCGATTTCATAAATGTTTTACAATTTGTTTTTCCAACATTGTGCAACTGCCTCGAAAGCAACTCTCTGAACGACGAAGACGATGGAGTTAAAAAGTATCGTTGCAGTTAAGTCATAAAAACATTGATTGCTTTCTAAATAAAACATCGGAACATTGTGCAATCCGTTTGAAGTGCAACATCAGCATTAAACTGCTGCTGCGAAAAATAGAAAGAGAAATAAAAAGAATAAGGGAATGCCCATGCACGAGTAGTGTTCGAACATGCTCGTCATAAAGCTGAAAATGCGATATCATCGGAATATAAGTGGCTGTAACATTTAGAAGTGGCGGTCGAATATTATTTTATGCTCTTTGAACAGATAACGTGAGCCATTCGCACGTTTAGCTCGTGTATACATGGGCGTAACCTGCAGATATTCCCATGGGGGTGTTTATAGGTTAAAACGCGTCGTGTCCAGAGGGTGCACACGATCTTCGCAACGTGTGTGCGGGATGAGGCTCGATCAGTCACGAACTTGGAATAAAACGCGAAACTGCGAAGGTTATCCGAAGAACCCTCGATGCGGGGCCGCGCGATCGCGAGAGAAAGGATCGATTTATAGTCGCATTTGAGCGAGGAATTCAGCTTCCTCACTTTAAACGTTCCGGAGCTATAATCCTCCAAGGATATGCTTCAAAACTTGGGTGCTTAAATTCTCGTTTATTCAATTACCATCAGATATCAGATAAATAATCGTACCGCTGTTTTCATTCATTGAATTCTCACGTACGTCGTTATCATCCTCATTATTGTTTATTATTCCCTCACAAATGAAAAACAAAAAAATTCTACGACGCTCTTGAACTTTGAGAAACTGAGCATTAGGGACTCGCGGGGAAAATCAAATGACACGCCAAATTGCACATCCACACGTGTGGAGCAATTTCTCGAAGATTATTTTGACTCAGCAGCGTCACTTCGTTTTCCACAGCAATATGCTGTGCACACATGGGATTCTCGAGTTTCGTACATTATGCTAACAATATTTCTAGTGGTGGAGGAGGGTTGCTCGGTGGGTTAGGTAGGGGTCGATTCGAGGGTTCCGGGACGATAAATTTTCCATTTATATTCCTGTCAAGGATAAGGATGAGCAACGAAAGAACGGAAAATGTGGCGAGGCTCGTTCCGGTTTAGAGAGAGAGAGAGAGCGGCTGAAAAGCAAGAAGAGGGAAGGATGAGGGTCGAAAAAAGAGGAAAAGAACGCGACAGAGGATGAGAGATAGGGAGAGAGGGGGGGTTGGTTTGCCAGAATCCGCGAGTACGAAGGAGCATGATGGCGAAGCACCGCTCTTGTGACGAGTGCTCGTGTACCTGGAACAGCAGCAGCAGCAGCAGCCAGCTGGAGGGTTGAAAACCAGGTGAGAGTGTGGCGAGGTCGCGGGCAATAGTGCGAGCTGCGCGCAGGTGCAACACGCCCAGGAAAGTACACACCGAGTGCTCAATAGTCGCGATGCCAAGATCGCGCCTTCTCGCTCCCAAAACCTGCACCACCATTTTTATTTTTATTCTTCCTTGTTCTTCATTCTTTTTTACGAATTTCATTTCATTCAATTTTCCTTCCTTCCCTGTTTTCCCTAATACGCGGCTCCATGTAATATTCTATTTATATTCCCTCCTTGCGACTTATAGACTGCGCAAACTTGCGAGCATACATTCAACTCCATATGCGGATCTATAAGATGAGACAGACACACTGCATCGTGTTTTGCATCCGTTGAGTGAACATTTTTCGAGCCGAGCGTCTACGCCTCTGTGATATGTGCATTCCCGACTTTGTCCAACATGCATTTTTCACTGCGCTCATACTTTACATTCATGTGTGTATTTGCTGTAATAGAAATTGACAAGTTTCACAAATAATATAAAAATAGAAATTCAAAAAACAGATGGAAACAAAAAATCAATCCATCAACCTGCCATGACATGGTTTACTATGGGCGAGTTCAACTTTTAAGGATAACAACACGAAAATGGAATTGATCCTCCACTAAAAATCCAGTTTTTTCGGAAAAAAATCGATATTTCATTGAGTACGGACACGAAAATGTTTTTGGATATTAACAAAATCATTTAGATTTGGATTTTTCGACTCTCTATAGAATTCTATATGCCACGACATGGTTTCCTGTGGGAGTTCAACTTTTAAGGATAACAACACGAAAATGGAATCGATCCTTCACTAAAAACCCAGTTTTTTCGGAAAAAGATCGATATTTCATTGAGTACGGACACGAAAATGTTTTTGGATATTAACAAAATCATTTAGATTTGGATTTTTCGACTTTCTACAGAATTTCAACAAAATATCGAGCTTTTCCAAAAATATGCCGTATCTTTTCTGTGTGCAGCGCCAAACTGTGCTGTGTGCCGGTAATATTTCGATTTTAATTCTTTCCGTGTACATAACCACTAAAGAATTCATGAAAATAAAAAAAGCCGAATGAATGGCGTGACTGGAGCGTTTGTCATCATTTTTTCCAGAGATATATTGTCTGCACGTACGTAAGTATATGCAGATTCGAAAGTATAGAGATATGGCATATATAACTGGGAGATGGTAGAGAGTGCAGTACACCAGGGCGGCAGTCAACGACGAGACAAATTCGTTGGCGCGAGCGCGGTAGAGCGCGTTCTCCGACGTGTACGGAGGTAGAACGAAAATGCAATGCGATGCACATGCAGTTGAGAAGGTTGGCAAATGTACCGAGGCGATCTCTCACTCTTGTATGAACCGAAACGAACGGATGTGCAAATACTACTATATACGCAATGCACAGATATATGTTAGTATTTATGAGGAATTCCTATAGCCAGCTCAACGAATTTCTCATCTTTTTTCTTCGAATGCTCCAGAAAAATGAATTTTTTCCTTAAAAAGTCATAAAAACGAGTAGAAAACCGTACAGAAAAATTCAAATAGTTTCATCTTCAAATAGAAACAAGAAAATGATTTGTAACACTGATTCCGCTGCACTTGGTACGCGAAAAAAATATCGAGTTTAAATTTCCATTCGAAAGGCACATTTTCAAAAATGAACGAGACTTTTTTTCAGCTGTCAAAAGGGAACGAAAACAGGAACGCGATAAAATGCTATAAAAAGATCGATCAAGATGGAAATTTCGACGGCTGTGAATTTGTTTATTTTGTTTTTGCTGCTGCACTATCATTTCCGATAGAGCAGCGTATGAGTGAGTCAAGCCTACGTGTGTGTATATGGAGAAAAGATATCGATATTTTATCCACGTATATCGGGCGCGATACCAGTTTTGTATGTCACTGCCTCTCACTCACACTCGTTACATCAGTTTCATTTCCCTCTCTCTCTCGTTCGCAAGCACAAACTGTTTTTCCATATATTCTTCATCGCTCTTCTCTCACTTTCTCCGATTTCCTCTCACACCCGGAGTAGTTCGATATTTTGCTTAAAGCTAGCTTAAAGTCGAAGCCTATAGCATACATTCGTCGTGCATTCGGCGTACGAGATTATGATGCACTTTCAAAGTGTGAATAAATAAACTTTGCATTTTACAGAAAATATTAATTTCGCGATTTTTTGACTGATTGATGCACGAAGCACAAAATGTTTCGCGTGGATTCGGTGAACGTATTCGTGCTCGCAGTCGCATATCTTCTTTGTCATGTCTGTACATCACTCAACATTTAAAAAAGTATACAACGATTAGAATTCATTGAGTTTTACGAGTACGACATTCGCGCGACGACTTTTCCGCTAGGCAGGCGTTGCACAATTCTTGCCAATTAAAAATCTTGTTGCGATGTATATTTCCCCAAATGATTCATCAAAAAACCGTTCCTACTCTGTCAAACTGTAGCAGTCTTTTATGTTTCTCGGGGTAATTTTGTTTGTACCGTGTACGAAGGTGTATGCCTAAAAAAATGGAATAAAAAAAGGAGATTGAAATTCTATCTGTAGCGGGTTCGGTGAAGGCAAGCGAGATGAAATGTAGAAGAATAAATATGCGTTTCACGCGCGACTGCAGGCTACTCCGGCCGAGGGAAGGGCGGGCGGGGGGAAGGGTGAGGTACCGCGCCGTCCCAATGAAAAAGGCCACGATTAAATGGCGCTAATTAGTTTTCCACGGCTATTCTGTTGACGTTTACGTGCTTGCAACCGAGTCAAGCACGCGCCCGAGCTCCTGCAGCGTACCCTTTTGCACAAGCTCTAAAAATTCATTCGTATGTGTGAGTGTGGGGGTCGATGAGTACGTAGTCGTGAATCTACCCTCATAGTCGTGTGTTTATTCCATTTGCGTGTTACCCACATCACATCAACTTATCTGGCACATTCATCTTTTTCTTACGGTTTTTCTTGCGAGCCCCTCGCCTACGCGCTTAACGAAAGTGCTAAAACTCAAATAAATTTATGGAAGCATGGTAAATGAAAAAGCTTGACAATTTTAAACGAATCAATTGACTCAAGCTTTGCAAAGATACAGAGATTCAATTCTCCATTCGATAATGCAATAATTATTCTTTCTGAGAAACGTGATTATTTCAACTTTCGCGGCTTTTCGCTCGGAAAACATCACGATTTGCACTTGTTCTCGAGGTTTTTCGAGCCCTGACCTGGCAGCGAATTGTTCGGAGAAGAATATTAATTAAAATCGTCGACAGCCCACGTACAATGTATCAAAAGTCGCGAAATTATCGCTTCGCAGCTTCAAGTGCAGCAGCACAGAAGAGAAGAAACTCATCAAATGTAACTGGAGATAGATATTTCGTGAAAATTTTATTTTATCACTTTGAATTGAAGTTTGGAGAGAAATTCGGTGAAATTGTGAGTTCGCCAGACAGAATGGAGAAGATGGAATATTGTGGAATAAGAGAAAAAAGGCCGCGAAGGCATTGTTCGTTTAATTAAACCGTCTGTTAAAGCAGCTGTTCTTTTGCGATTCGTGGAGATAAAATACTGTCTAACGCATCTCCGTATACATGTATATACGACTGTGCAAAGTTTTCCACCGTCGATCCTTCTTTGTCCTTTGTCCTGGTTGTAACAACTGGCGCGAAACAAGTTCGAATTCCTTTGAAGGAAAAAAAGAAACGAAGAAAAACCAATAATTAAGGCGTTGCAAAAACGACAGTAAATTCTATTATATCCTCGTTGCGTGACAGAACTTTACGCCATTACTGACGTAGAATTGGTCATGCGGCTTATTTTTCATTCAATTTCTCGTCAATTTTCGTTCGTACTGTCAATTCTGTTGCACTACGTGATGCTATTCTCAATATTCAACTAAATAGGCAACTTTTTCTTGACACGCTCTTTTGTGCCCACAACATGTTGCAAAAAAACAAAAAAAAAAGAAAATATGAAAAGGCTGAAACCACTTGCACGGGGTATCAGGTTGTGTTTTCGTTTCTGGGCCACGTATCCCTCGAGGCATTACGAACAACATGAAAAAGTTGGAACGTTCCTGCGAAATGTTTTTGAATTTATTTTTTTGTGGTTCGAAATACCTTTTCAGAGGTTCGGGGAATCAACAATCACAATTATACCGGCTCAGGAACGTCCGAACTTTTGCGATGTACGTGTCTCTGGCAAAAGTTTTTGAGCGGGTAAACGAATGGAGTGTGATAATCGTATCAGCTTTTATCCAATTTCACTAGCTTGGATAATCGCAGGGTAGGGTTGATGTGACTCAAAGTTTAGCCCCTGAAAGAAGCGTACAATTGTTCTCGTTGTATGGCGTACGCGTGCCGTTATAACTCTTTAGAATTCTTGCTCAGGGTATTCACAGCTTCCGTTTCTATTCCTTGTCTATCTTTGTGTCTTTGCTTTCCTCACCGTCGCTCTTTCTTCCTATTTCCCTTTCATTCTGTCTTCCGGTCGTTTTTTTGTTCATTTTTCTTTCTTTTTTTTTTTTGCCAACAACTTGGTTCTCCCTGTTGAAATTCGCGTGTGCTTCAGGCATTTTCTCAGCAAGGAGAGAAATGAAAAGCGGTTCGCCAGGCATACGTTCTTTCCTCGTTGGGGCAAGAGCCCCCATCTCTTGCTAAAGCACTTGGTGCTTCCGTATACGCGTTGGAAAATCTTCCAATTACGTGAAAATGCGAGCAGTGTGGTCAGAGACTCAAATCAGAGACTCGCTTTTCTCGCTGTACTCGGCCTCGGGCAATTTTCGTTTCTCTTTACAGTCGCACATATATATTTTATGGTTTGTTCCGTAAAGATGGAAGTATAAGGTCCGGTTGCTGCTGCTGCTTGTAACCTGGTGAACTTGGAGTATTTATCTACGTGACTACGTGCCAAGAACGTTACTTATTTCTGTCGAACGTGCCGATCTTCCAACCACCCTGCACACTCTGCTTCTCTCCTTATTTCCCCAGCTCTCTCGTTTTTCTCTTCTTTCCCTCCATTCATTTTATATACTTTTTCCCATCATTTTCCTTCTGTTCGTGTTTCAACGAATTAAAAACTATTTCTGTGCGATATTAATCTGTCAGTTCGTTCACGTTCCTCACGGTTTAACAATAAAGTCGCAAGATTCTCGATTAATAATGGAAGGAGCTCATTGAAAATGCGAGCTTTCTATTCGTACGCGCCTATGAAAATGGTTTCCTTTGTTTATATACCCACACGACGTTGATACCGGAGTAAATACTTTGGCTACGAAATTGAAAAAAGTTAGTACGTTGTTGTGCGCATCTGTCATGTATTCCGTTTGACGCGTTAAAACTCATTTACCTTTTTCCATCGTATTCCTTAATTACTTTTCATTTCATCTCGAACACACCGATAGAGCGTAAAATAACTCGATGTGAGGTGTCTCTTGCACGATGCCCGAACGGACGATTTTTCACTCGCTTTTTCATTCGACAATCGCTTTGTCGTTGCAATAACAAAAGCCTGTGACCTGGAACACCTTCCGAGGGGTTCACTATGGCCGCATGCAGTACATACGGACGACGGTACAGAAAATACAAACGAAATAATTCATTTTTGTTTCCAACTGACAATACTCCACACGCTGCGATGTACATTTTCTACTTTTTTCATTCTTTCGATCGCTCAACACGATATAGAGTTACCGATTACTGATAATTATCCAGTCGTGTCAAAAGGGTCGTTTTTTGTGCTGGATGTTTCATGAATAGCCTTTGTTCTTGCTGGAGCAAACATTCGAGGGATTAATAACACAAAACTTTAAATTCTCTGCAAAATTATTATTCTTTCTAATTAACGTGGCGTGTCTACATTTCTGCAAAACCTCAAAAATTCGTGTGTAACATAGAAAGGGAAGCAGGGAAATCCTCAAACGTACAGGATGACAGCGACAGAGTCGGTGTCAGCTCCACGAACTTAATTCGTCTCTACTAACTGTCCGAACATTGTCGACGTATCCGTCTACGTAAACATAGTTTTGGCTGCATGTACGTAATGTGAATGAAGAACGAGTTGGAAGGTACATTGAGCATCGTAAAGCGAAAATAATTGTAATCGTGCTCTGCTGCTGTACAATAGTATAAAGTGAAAAGACCCCCTGGCATTGTCGAGCCCTGCACGAACACAAAACAGTGGATATACTCAACAGCTGCTTTTGTTGTTTCTGTTTAACTGTCCCTCCCTCCGCCTCCCTTTGACATCGCAAATATCATTGCCGCAAATACCTTCTGAATAACTGATGATTATGTGCAATCGTCCAAAAGCGTTTCGCGGTGTTTTGCTCTTCTATCAAAAGACCTTCGAGTTAACGCTTCAAGAACTCATCGCATTAATTAATATATACATTTTGGTTCGTTCGAGTTCGATATTTAACACTTCGTTTGTAAACCTGGGTCATTCGTGTCCGCACTGGGAACGAAATATTGTTAAAAATCGTCGATATTTTGTTGAATTTGGTAAACGAAATATTTTTTTATAATTTCAAAATTTTCGTTATTTTGGCAGCATTTTTGGTTTCCAACGAAATTGTCAGCGAAATTTACGAGTGGAACGACAAAGATTCGCTTACGACAAGACTTTTTAAAATATTTCTTACTGCAATGTCATAATTTTTGGGATTATTCAAAGAAAAACGTTAAGTCGATCGTTTCGAACAAAATATCCAGCTTTTTCAACGAAATTTCATTTTCAGTGCGGAAGGTGCGGGAAAAATGTTTACAGACGCGATGTCAAATAGTCCTGAATAAATCGTATTACGTTTCGATATTGCGAATAGAAATATTTTACACTGTTTCCAGCGGATAAAAATAATTTTTATACCCGCGACGATATTTTTCCTCTCGCAGTGGATAGTTTCCATGTTCAGATGCCTCGTTAGCCAAACTGAATTTGCTTGTAGACTGAATCAATATTTCTATGTTGTGTGGGAAAAACATGGAATAAATTGACAGTGATTTCCTCAAGACGTATAAAAATAAAGAAGTTTCACTTCCTGTTTGCCCAAGTTGTACTCGTTCACTCACATGTATGCCCCAAGATATACATCGAAGAATCACCACAGCAGAACTGGGTCGTGCATTCGATATTAACGACACAGACTCGCTATCATAGTTCGTTGCAGGAACATACAGAAGCACCTTTCGCAAACATAACTTATTTCATATATACGAATACATGATTCTATTTGTGCATACATTTCAAATCAGAACTCCAAACCGTTATTTCGAACAGGAAAATGGCAAAAAAATAAATTTAACAGTCTAAGAATATTTGGAATTAAAATATTCTTCGTCTACGACGTCGACAATGTTGTGAACCTTTTCGTAGTTTTAAGTTGCAAACCCAACGTGTAGGTGCTTTTTTCTTACTGGACACGAGTCCGAACGATTTTGTCCTGTTCTCAGTTAATGTGCGTCGACGATTCAGAGACGAAATGATTGACAGCCTTGAAATTATCGAGAGCACAGTTTTTCTCCCATTTCCGAATACGAGCAGGTTCGCTCTCGGCAAATAACTATAAATATAGGAGCGTCACCGGGAAATCGATTAAATATTGAGCTCTCATTGGCTTCGTGCGAATTAAAGTGACAATGGAAAAAATGTACGTACTCACGGGTACACAGAAATATATACAGGGAACAAAAAATATAGCCGCTGTGGAGCATTGAGCTGGTGGCTAATTATTCGTCCGCTCTCCTGCAATCTCTGTGGATTCTCGGATTTCATGTAGAGATTTCCATGGCGGTTGCCTATTAACATAGAAAATGAAATTGCGGCGTTTGGGAGTCAGAAGGAAAATTAGAGAAACGAAACGGGGTCGGGAGCTTAACAGACGATTACTTCGTTTCGGATTAAATATCAAAGTCTCTTTCTCTCTCCGTCTTCATTTTCTCTGTGATACACTTGCTCAGTCTCCGGCGAGAGTGTGTACACTTTTTCATTAGAAAATTTTAATTTCTTGCATCAAAGAACATCTCGTGTTGTTTCATTTTCGTTCACTGTGTGTCTATCTTTGTAGGGATGACTATCAAACTGTATATTGTACAAAACATCGAGATCAAGCGCGATGGTGCGCGTACCATGTATCCGTACACGTGCTTAATTAATTTTATAAAATCTTTTGTGAGTTATAAACGATGCAAGAGACTTTAGAAGAATTCACCGCCAATTATTCCGTGAAAAAAAAATAAGAAAAAAACAAACAGTCATGGAAAGAGTACAGCAAAGCGAAACGAATATGAGACTCTCAGGAAAATGATTTGGTGTCACGCGATGTCTGGTAGCGACGCATTTGCTCTTTTCCTTGCCTCATTTCCGTCTCTTGACAGTCTCGAGTTCCCAAGACTATTAGAGTTGCGTAATTCCTTTGCGGCCCAGTTGAAATCTTAACAATGAGGTTAACCGCGAGGAGTGAACGAAGAAACAACAAACAGCATTGTAATCATCGAGACAGAAAAAATTTGGCTATCGAGGTAAAAATTTGTTAGTCGTTTTCTAGAAAAATATTGCTCGGTTATTCGTATATTTTTATAAAAAGAGAAAAAACAGTGGAGCGTTGGGAAAATGGTATGAAAAACGAGAAAAGAAGAAGAGCTGAAAACCGATACATCCGGGAATGGAATGAGCGAGGACTTTGGTCGAGAGCAGGTTGGCTTTCGAAAACATTCTCGGATAAATGTCGTCGGTGTATGGGCTATCTTGCAAACGCTTCGCTCCGATGAACGCCTATATCCGGCAACGAGCAACGTCCTGAATGTAAAATAACAGAGAGTATATAGCCAGGGAGCTTGGGAAGTCGCCTTTACGAGTCAAGACAAGCCAGCCGTGAGCTGGGTCAGTTTGGGTCCTCCGGTGATGGCGTCCCTCAACTATATACGCAAGCTTCTTACGTTGCTCCCATTTTTCTCCTTGTCCATTACACACGTCCTCGATCCTTCGTCTCCCTTTATCCGCGCTTCGAAGTCTCGGACACATCTCCATCTCGTAGAAAAGTGTCATTCGCGGGAGAAGCTTTGTATCATCATAAATTTCAAATCCAAGCAAATATACGAAGGAAGAAAAATAATGGAAAAACAAATAGAGTTAGTGGGATTTTCGCAATCGTACTTGGCAGACAGAATCTCAATCCTCCGTTAAATTTGAGTTTTTTGTTTATTTGTTTAAATTGTATAAATCGACTGTAAAAATATTGACAGTTATGGGAAAGAAAAATGTTGTGTCGAGGAAACATAGAAAACGTGATTTAAGTAGTCAAAGCGAGTTTATTGTCAGACTGGCGGAAATAAGTGATAGATGTTCCGCTCTAAATTTCTTAGACGTTTGATTTTTTTTCTCTATTCACCTATACCGCGAGAAGCTTCAAGTTTTCTTCACCTATTGTTCATTTCGTTGTGCACTTTTGATCAATGAAAAGATTGGGAAATATCGAGATTCGTGGACTGCTCTCGTCGCTGTGACTCTGCATTGCAGGGCTTTTGTAATGCGTTTCTCGGTGCAGCGAGGGGCATCGTTACGAGTCATCTCCCCGAGGAACGAAACGAATAAGAAGAAGAGAGAAAATTTTGGGTTATTTTGTGTGCAAGTTTCTAGTATCCCGCGACGATATTTCGCGTCTCTTTCTCTCGCGTGCGGGCGGTTCGAGCTAGAGAAAGCATTGGTGACTCCATGGCCACTTATAGCCTCGAAAGGAAAATAGCGGCGTGACACTTTCGTATGAAACCGCGCGACTTCCGCCCTTTTATTTTCTGCTGGTTGTCAATAGAGAATATATACAGGTCTCGCTATACATGTCGCATGGCAAGAGAGAGGATACTGATCCTATCAAAAAATTGCTTCGCCATTGGCGTCCCAGAGTCTGAGCTGTTCCCTGCGCTTATGTTTCGTTCTTTCTTCTCGCTTCTATTTACGATTTTTCGTCCTTTTTCCTCTTTCGCTATTCCTTCGCTTCTCCCTTTTTCTATGACTTCTCTTATTCCGCTACTCTCATGTGGAGAAAAGCGACTTCGCTCGAGGAGAACACCACTCGCCACCGAGACGACGTCTATATACCTTCTCATCGTATACATTCCAATTTCCTATATGCCCCGGCTCTCGCACCACGTGTGCTGCACGCGAGAGAGACTTTCTCACTTTTTGCAACGAAAAACTGTGGAGCCGTTGACAGCTAACGCGCGAGGAAAGAGACACGTATCTCTGTATCTTTATTTCCACTATGGAGGCTTGAAAATATTGCACCGGCTAGAGCTGACGTGTGCGCTTCTTTATTCCAACCTGAAACTTGGATTATTTTTGAAATTCATCCTTCCTGTTACATTGTTGCATATTTTCTTTATTCTAATGTCTCGTTTGCCAGAGTTAACCTGTCTGGAAATCGTGTTAGGATCTCGAGACAGCAAGAACGCGGATTTTCAAAGTCAGACAATCGTCTTCGCATCGAATGAACAAAACAACGGAGACTTTTTTTTTTACTCTACGGTGAGATCTCTCGATCGAAATTGATATTGACGAAACGGAAACGGAAGTAGAAAACGAGGTAGGTGTTCAATAAAAAGTCAATTAATCAATCAATCATTCATGCCCTATCTCGCTCTTTGCTCCTCCAATTCCAATAACGAGTTCTCTGCCGGGAAATCAATCTGCGAGACGCGATTGTTCCAACGATCAACTCTTTTCTCTCCCGCGCGCTGTCTTTCTCGTTCGCGAAGTAATTTCTCGACTAAACGAGCAAAGTCAAGAGGGACCGAGTGTATAACGAATTGATCGTTGCAGAGATTCGTCTCCTGCGAAAATAACATTGTCCTATCAAAGTGCAGCTTCGATAGAGACAAGATTAACGTTTGGCAATAGAAAACGTCCGAAAGATGCAAAAGTAACGAGAAAAAAATGAAATTAACGAGAAAAAATTAGAGGCAGGGAGTTTATAACTCGACAAACTTTTTTGCTGATATTTTGCCTCATTCGACGCCAAGTTTCGTGCCAAGCACGGGCCGGAGCCACTCGTGGCTTACCCTCACCAGCACGCAACCCACCTCAGCCCAACTCTTGTAAATCTTCGTCGATTACATACATCAGAGAATCCCTTGGTTCGTTCTTATCCACTTCTTTATCCCGCGTCCAAACCTTGCTCCACCTTTCTAGACACTGATAGCGTAAAATTTGATTTTTCGCTCGAGGTCGTACCAGCTTAATAAACAGATATCCAAGCAGCGTTGACGCAGGCTTCAACTTTTACAAGTGTTCTGAGTTTTTTCTTCTTCCAAAGATTAGTCCTCAACGACTTTTGTATCCAGCAATAACGACATCCAACGACTGCTGCTGTTACTGATGTAATGAGACTGCTGCCGATAACGTCAAACTTTTTCAACAATATAACCAAACTTTGGTGCTAAAAGGATTACAAAGGAACGATCGTTATAATGCGGTTCACCCGAGGCTTTCTTTGACCCTGAGTGTGTCACTTAGACCCACCGAATTCCAGTTCGACGAGTGACCGATTCAAGCTCTTACAACGCAACAAAGTTTGCGAACCTCTCTTCCATTTCTTCAATGTTCGCCATCAAACAATTTTTCGTTCCATGTTACGATTTTGTTTTATTCAGAGTATAAGTGAAGGCGCAATCATGTCACTTCGCTTTCCGCATGCCTTTTTCCAAGTATCCTCTTCCTTGACGTTGGCTCATTTCCTACGATTCGCACAACTTTTCTTCCGGATTACAGAGATACACATAACACACAGGACTATAGATATACGTATGGAGGAATAAGATCGCGGAATAGCTGAAGAGCTACAGGTATAAAATTGCTCTCAGCGTTTTTCTCTTCTCTCTCTCTCTCGCTCTTGCTTCTACCTCATTGGGATCCTCAGCTTGAGCATTCTTATCGTCCAGGTGGAGGTAGGACTACGGGAAAAGATATCGTGAATCGTGTCTCTGTCTACGACATCGTTCCACTCTCGTAACTCTTCTGAAAGCTTTCCCTCCCATTTCCCTCGGCAACCTATCTCTTCGATTTGTCAGTAAAGGCAAGCGGAGAGAGTTATCGGGCCCGGGAAAGGAACAGTCAAAGACAGAGCGAGAAAGAGAGAGAGAGAGAGAGAGGAGGGCGCAGGATGAGAAAATAAGAAAGAGTACATTGGTTATACGTATCTCTACATAAACTATTGAGAATTGAAAAGGCGTATCAAGTGTTATTCAACGAACAATGTGTCAGGCAAATACGGCTTTTTTATATTTACAAAAACAGCACGCATGTAAACGAGTGAGCAAGATAGCAGATTGAGGAGAAAGAAAAAGTAATAGAGAAAGAGCGAGAGAAGCGAGAAATACTCCAGCCCACGATATGAAATGGATCGCTCTCGTACGAAAGGAAATCCTGGGAAGCATCCCGGTTTCTCCGGCCTCCAGCGAATTGGAGAAAATTCGGGCCTCGTTTCCAATACGAAGGGTCCACACGATTTTCCACGCTCCTTACCACTTTGCGTTTTTATTCTTCTTCCATTCTCATATGCCTCATTTCTCATCTCTCCACGTTTCTTACTTTTCGTCTCGCTACTTATATCCTCTCGAGCTTTTCGATTCATCGAATTTTTTCAGCATTCAAAATGCTCATTCCGTCTGTTCAATTTGGAGCAGAAAACAAAGTTCTACTGTATTCACCGAGACAAGTTCTCATGATTTTTATCCTTGAGAATAATAGACCAAAATATTTGTTGAATTTACGATCCGAAAGTTGAAAGTCCATGGAATAATCATTGCAAATAAATCAACGTCAACGATCGAACTCCATCGCCTTCTTCCCTCCGCAGGCACACTCTCAGTTTTGGTTAAAAATCCATTCGCCATGTACGCGATTTGAACGTGTTTGCGTTTCGTATGCCAGCCGCTCCTCCCAGCCCCCGCTTAGTGGATTGTTGGTTGTGTGTACTTGCGGCTGAACGAGAAAACTCCATGGAAATGGAAGCTCGTCTGATTAAAATTTAATGGACGTGACCAGGAAACTGCCTCTATTTCAATTGCTTACGCCAGTACACGGTCGCCCTGCATTCCTTTTTCTCTCGTGCATATTATCAAACTTTGGCTACCGACGTTTTATGCGATGGCAATCGTTTTGATTTTTTGCTCTTTTAGTGAACAAAACGACATTGATATCTGGCAACGTTTCGGTAGTTTGAAATTACGTTTTTCATTGCCAACTGCAGTTTAAACAGCTCTTAACAAACCCATAATCTCTCAGTCAGTACTAATCGAGTGATTATTTGCAGAATACCAACGAATGCAACCCAGAGAGTGTATATTTGCATAATGATGAATCCACGTAATACATAATTCGATATTAATCCGCTCACTGCTGCAGAGCATCGAGGGCTTTATTGACAAACGTCATTGATGTAGTTATAAACATTCAGAGAGTATTTGTTACCTTGGGCTGAAGCACGATGCTGCGTATAATAATTGAACTGCCAAAATTGTTTATTAAACAAATCTGAATAATAAAACTGCTTCGGACGGTAACACACCATCATCGCATGGCGACCACATTACAAAGCTCATCAGTGCGGACGGAAGAATTGATGTTTCGAAATTGGTCATGAATTCAATTTGTCAAACGTCCTACCGACTTAGTTACTCATGGGAAAATAATTAAAGTTAAAACAAAAAAACGTAATACATTTTAAGGTAGCGACCCGATTCATAATTCAAATATTCTTGCGCGATTGCTTCATTGTTTTTTCGTTCCTTTAGATTTTCCATGCATTTACAAAATCGAACCCTGAAACGGAAGTCCCGTCCATGGTCTCAGAATCCTTCGGTTCTTTCCTTTGCTCCGCCCCATTCTAATTTTTATTTCCTGCTCGCGGTCTCTCTCCCCGCACTGATCCTTTGTATGCATTTTGCCCTATCTGTCTTCCTTTGGGAGGAAGCAGGATCTACCCCTCGAATTTACGAGTGTCGTGGAGTTATCAAGCACGGGAGTGGAGTTAGCAAAACTACTCGGCACATGCAGCATCCACGAGATAACAGAATAGAGCTAGAAGGTCTACATTCGTCTATACACCAAAACTACAGGCTCGATACGGTCTCTCGCTCGCAACCTCCTCCCTCGCTCTCTTAACCACCTCCCACCAAATTCCGAAATGCCGAATCCACGGAGAATCGTAAATCAGCCTCGCGATTCTCTCGTGCTGCACCTTCGGAAGCACACGAAGGAATTATTCGTGAAGCAGATTCCGTACCGGAGGGGTGGAGCCAATTCTATACACGCCGGAATCAGGCAAGAAAATAAAATCGAACCAGCTGGATTAATACTTGAGACAAACATATATCTATATATCTCTAGACATGGAAACGTTGCAAGGAAGAGACGAATAGGAAGAGAGGCAAGAATACGAAATATCGACATTGCCCCAATTAATCTGCTCGTAAATTAGCTCTCTTTCCATTAGCTCCAACCCACGAATCTCACCATGTGCCGATTGGCTCAAATCTCTGTACATGATAAGTAAAACAATACCACGCCGCAAGATTTATCATCCGTATCGAAACCTTGAAATTTATGGTGCAAATTAACGTCACACACTAAAATCTTTGGGTAATAATTCATAAAACTCTCATGCCATACATACAGAAATATCGGAGTAGCTGTGATGGCAAGAATTCAAGAATTCCGTGTATATCAGTAGAAAAGGAGCGCATTGGTCAGCCAATATTCGATTGTTCAAAAAAAAATAGAAAATTTAGTTCGAGCATAATTCTGTACGAATTTTCGTCAGCTACGTTGTTCCATGTCAACTGTGAGGTCAAAATTAATAACGTGAAAGGTCGGTGTATGACACGTGATAGGTCAGCATTGAAAATTGTTGGTGGATGGAGAGAATCATAAATCGTAGTAATCGTTGTATCGGTCGCAGTCAGATCATGGCAAATAATGCAGTGAAAAAGAGAAATGGATGTGAGTCCGTTATGCTCTTGTTACGTACCTACCAAACAGTGTCGATTTGGTGGAGCGTAGCTATGGCGTGCGGAAAGGTCATGCCAAAATTGCATCACGAAGGCATGTAATTTGTTGGGCGCAACGTTGTAATTACATGCTAGGGGAAAACAAAGAGTACGGGGTTGAGAGGAGGAGGGGGAGGAGGAAAAACAAAGAGGGATAAGAGAGGCAAGCTCGTTAAAGTCAACACTGAGGCGATTTCTTCGACGCTTCTGTACAGTTGTATAGACTGTTGGTTTGCAAATAGATATAAAAGTTTGAATATTGTCGCTCGTTAAAGTCGCCGCAGTGGATTTTTCACCGATAGCGCGTATGTGGCCCACATGCTTCCGAAGAGCGAGTTGACCGGCATGCGAAAGAGAAGGATGAGAATAAAAACGCCTCTTGTGGCGATGATTGCGAAATAATTACAACGCCACGTGCACACAGAAAGAATATATATAACTTATCGTTGTTATTATTCCCCAGTTTTTTTCTTTTCAGTTTTCTTTTATTTTTACACACTGTGCATATTCCGTTTGGAAAGAATAATTGTGGAAAAAGGGGCAGACCAATTACCATTAGAATCGTGGCAGGAGTTATTTTACTCCCTGAAGTTCGCTCAAAATATGCGCGCGTTTCACCCAGTCTCGTTATCTCGAAAGGGTGAAAAAGGGAAAAGAGACGAGAGAGTAGAGAAGAAACTTGATAAAAAGAAACGTTGCAGAATTTTTCTGATTTTTCGGTCATTTTTTTGATGGAATTTCTTTTCTCTACGTGCGATAAAAGCTTATGCACTTTTTTTCACGGGAAATTCGGGGGGTCGAGTTATTTTATTAGTCCTGTGAATCAGCAAACGAAAAAAAAAACAAAAAAAAACAACGAGACCAATCCGGAAAGGTTAGTTTTACAGCCAATGAAAAATCACGTATCACCGAATTTTCGTTTTTTTTTTTTTTTTTTTAAATCCTATCCCCATACACTCTTTTATTGCTCGGGAGCTTTTAACTGGATTTTGATGGATTCCATTGTTGTACGGCTGTTACTATTCCAGGTATCCATCAACCGTACCCTCATATAACAATGCCACCTCCTCCCACATCCTTCCCACGCGTATGCACACATAAACACAAACTTGGGCTTCTAGTCGTGTTAGCTTATCGTATCGAAGATTATATGCCGATTACTGCTGCAGGAACTATGCGGAATCAAGAAAATTTCATCATCCAAGTTTGGTAATTGGAGCAACTCTGAAACAGGAATGCCAAATAATTGAAATTAATCAACAGAAAAATCGTTCAATGAACTTGGCTGAGGTTGAGAAAATTGTAATTCTTTTCATTTAAATATGGGAGACGACATCGTTCTGGCTTCGAAAGGTTTTGCAACGATGCTTTTTATCCTCATTCATAAAGCTCAACGTGTTCTTTTTCTTAGGGATAACCAACGTTTGAAAAAAGTTGAAATGAGATAAAAGAGAGAAAAATGTTGAAAGATACGGAGGATTGAACGAGTACCACGTTTTAACATCTCGGGAGCATCCGGTTAAGCTTTCCTCGAGAAACTACCATCTCTACTGGATCAGCTATAGTATTAACTCTCACGTACTCCAACTATATACCGGTAACTTGGCGAAAATAACGTCCGCCTCGACAGCCATTGCAGTACTTATCTTTTAATTGAATCTACGTGTTTACGACATCTAATTTATTCGCATCTTATACGCGATTCCAAAGACTGTCCCCGTGACCTGTTCGCCATTTGCGTCCTGCTCCTGATTCCCTCTTCCCCTTATTTTTATCCTTCGTCTTCGTTGCTCAAGGGTTTCATACGAAAAACTGCTATGCCAAAACTCGTGCTTTCCAATTTTTGGCTCAGTCCTGGCAGAACGACTCTAAATTATTAAATCCAATCAAAATTGGAACCTCGATTCCATTGAGTCTCTTTTGAGAGCACGATCGTTAAATTATTTCTTTTTGAATGTCGAATAACGTCGCTGATAAATCGTAGCAATATTCGTTTTTTTTTCATGCTCTATCAGTGCAACGTTATCTTGGAATAATAGGAACATGAGCAGAGGAAAAAAAACAGTATTAATGATCAACTTGACCCATAGACCTTGTTGTGGAGGCATTAATGAAACAATATATACACCTGAATATAGGAGCTTTGAAGTAGGCTCGCTTTACTCCTCGTTATTACCGTTATACCAACCAGGATAAGTACATATTCGTGCGGGAGTTTTCCGAGGCTTTTGAAACGCGAAGAAAGAAAAGGAGAAGAGCAGATACAATTACCTTAGCTGAACGTGTTATGATGTCGTAACTCTGGACTCACATAATCTTGAATTATGACTCTATTTATGTCACATGTACCAACGCACGTATATCCTTTATGAAATGCCTCGACCTTACGTCATGATATTCGAATTTATGCGTCGACGAGAGCGGAAAATGTATATATTTTTTTCACCCCCTTGAATAATAAAATTATTCGAATGACAAATTTTGCTTTGGATCGTGACAGAAAAATGTTATTCGATAAAATCATTCCTTCTTGTGAAGCTTCCATCCCGCTGAATGCTCGTAATATATTTCCTTTTAGTTCCAAAGACGAAACTTATATAATAGCGTCTCCAATATGACCGATTCCCGATGCGAAACACCATTTCCATACGTTGCCAACCATTTTACACACGCGAAGAATATTCTCGTTTGAAACTACAACGAAACTCGCGTAACTCTCACTTCGCCAAAGAGCGAAGCGAAACTTTTTGAAATTGTAACCAACATCGTATTCTCCTATTACGAGCGAGTTAAATTCTTCTTTATGGTAAAATGTAGGATCAGAAAATGCCTAGTTCCGAATAGTGTTGTTGCAGTTCCATAGCAGTCATAAAATCGGTAACCTAACGTGATTTTCCCGATTGCATGCTTTACCGAACGTGGACCGATTGGCATTACGAATTCCGGGGTTGGGGAGTGAAAATTCCGAGAGTTGGTGAGCCCCGAAGAGACAATCGAGATATCGAGATTCGATCGGCAGTGCCATAGAGGAATGTCGACGAAATTACTGTCCATCATCAGGATTTTGGCCTTTTACAGGCACAGTTACGCATTCTTGGTAAGACGATAACGATTTTCGGTGCTGTCGAGACCGAGCCGAGGGCTTATGTTGCACTCTGGTAGCAAGCAGTTTGCACATTCCAAGTCGTGGATATAATAGCGGTGCGAGTTTGGCTGCACAGGAGGTGGTTCTCTATGTGAGGAGGAAAATGTTGACTAGGAGAGGTGGTATCAGCAGCAGAGTTCGACTGCAGAACCAGGTACCCCGAGAAAGGGCTCTGGAAAGAGCGGTATATAGGAACAGTTTGCAAGATGTTCCAAGCTTCACTTTCGAATACACCGCATCTTGCCGAACCTCCTTTTCGTTGCTTCTCCAGCAGCAGAGTACACACCGCAACTATGCGAAATACGAGTGAAGGATATGTGATATCCAAGCACATCCTTCGGCGTATATTCCTCAACGTACAAATATATACACGTACATCAGCAACATCCGCTGTGATATAGCAAATCCACTTCTCTCGCTTCGACCCTCTGGTTATAGAGTTCTGATGTATACGCCGGATATGCTCCAGTATTGCTTCTAATACTGTACGTTGCAGAGGCTGCATTTCAAAACGAAAAAAAGTCAGTGCACGTGTGCGCTGTGCTGGAACGTATACATGAGATGTACATCGATCGTCTTCTTCATCATTGATTCCAAGCAAATATATAGATATGATTCTGACTCATACGACGCCACTAGCTTAAGAACTGGAGGCGCCGATTCTCGATGCACTACTTTCATGGCAGACCTAGTCGTTCTGTAGATATCTACCTGGATGTATATGTATTCACATATCATAGACACGGCTTGGTAAGTTTATTCAAAGACAAAATGAACGCTGGCACATTGATCAAATTCTGTGCTGGATTTCATGTTTCCTGAATTTTTTGCTCTGTCTTTCTCTTTCCCTCCTCCCACAATTTTGCTCTCACGTCCAATCGTATTTTAAATGGAAAGCGGCAAGCTGTCGGGATAGTGCCGGGGAACAAGTGTGAATTATGTGCGGGTTACGTGATGCGATAGTCCGTACCGACGCTCTCTCGCTCTTTCTCTCGTACCATTCCTCATTCTTTCTATTCCCCTCTCTCGCTTTCTCTTTCTCCCGTTACGTAGTATCCGTGCCCTCCTCTCGACATCCTATCGTACCCGTTGGCGAAAAAAGAATAGGCGAGACTCCACCATTCAGAATTCTTTCTCGAGTTTTCGAGTTGCCAGCAGGCGAAGACGATTATATACTGGTTATATACGACATTCCTATAGTTGAACGCGTATAACTGAAAAGTAGTTATAGATATGTGTATATAGGGTAGTCAAGCGAAGCCAGGACGATCGATGCTCTCGAGAAACTCTTCAGCGTCCTTCGTGAGCAGCGAACTAAAAGAGAAACCAAAACCAGCGCGAGGATGGCAAAGGTAGAGGAAAGATGAGGCTGAGATAGGAAATGATGAGGGCCAAAGAGAAGGAGGAATTGTGAAACTTTTACGGATATATATTTTTAATCAATTTGTTCTCGGAATATCCTCGTGCAACTCAAGTGCAGGCGAAACGATGAGGTTGCGTGGGCTAGATCCAACCTCTGTCTCTCTCCTCCCCGTTGCCTAGTCAGTTGGACAGCTACGAGAATTTCTGGAAGCTGAAGCAGCTCGGAGAAGATGAAACTCGCCAAGACATAGCAAAGAGAGAGAGAGAGCTGCTGGTTAGAAATTAATGCAGCGCTTTAGGATCGGGGACAAAATTGCGGCATCGGTTGCGCGAGGTAAAGGGTTTTGGGCTAGAGAGTGCTACAGCAAAAGATGGAATAAAAGTAGAAGGGAAATCGAGGAAAATCAAAACCGAGGTAAAGAGCGAAGGAGAGAGAAAGAGAGATACGAGCTGTAGATATTCTCGATGTTAGCGATTGCGATAAAGACAAGGGCATGCACGTTTGAAAAGAGCGACTAGCAAATGAGAGCTGTTGGTTACGAACCAGAAGAACGAGATAGTCAGGTAGATGTTGGAGCTTTTGATCGAGGAGCGGGTAATAACTTTGGGAATTGGCCGAGTAATCACAGCTCAGAGCTCAACGTAAATCGAACCGCTATCAACCTCTACCGCGTTACATTTAGTGGATCGTCAGCGGATATAATTCCTTTTGATAGTCTATGTTATCGAAACTGGCGCTGCTGCTGAAAATACGCAGTGGCGTGTGTGCTGTCAACGAGCGAATCATTTCCACGCAATTTCTCTTAATCTACTTCCCGCAAGAGACGAGATTAAACAGAATATACATGCTCCTCAACAAGGAAGAGCTGATCTGGTTGAGATTACATCGAGATATCACATGACTTGGAAGTTTCAGGGAAGGCCGTGATAGCGAAGATCTTGGAAATGGTGTAGATCGATTTCTGTATACATTCTAACTTGAGCCATCAGAAACTCGAACTAACCACAGCAAGATAAGCTCCATAGATGATTGAGACCGCGCATTACACTGGCTCAACTAAAATTCGGCCCCTTTTTGTGCTGAGCATACAATGTTTTATTATTTCAAAATTCACGAATGTTTGCAGGAGTAAATAGAAGATGCAAGAACCAAAAGGGAAAAGGCTTTGCTGGAACCTGATGTACTTGCCAATGCCTCGATGTGGTCAAAGGTAACAAAGGCGGTACGATGTTCCACGGCTCGAAAGAGTACACAGAGCAGAATAAAGCATGTACCGTTTCTACTCCTCCCTATCTGCTGCTTGCACCTCTATCGGCACTCTTGATGCGTTGCCATGTAGCCTGCTCCTGCTGCCACTCTCTACATCCCGCTCTATACACTTTTTCTCTCACTTCCGCGGCTTCCAAACCTCCGCGGACAAAGAGTTGTATCGTTAGTAACAAAGCTTTCCTCCCACACATCTGGACACTTTTTTTTTACCACTCATTCAAAATGTAGTCCAGCATCTTTGAACTTTTTTGTGAGTACCTTTCATCATTCATCTGCAGAATTTAAGAAATCTCCATCATACGCACATCAGCTGTGCGTCTACACTGGAGGGTAGAGCCAAAAGTTCTGGATCGAATTATGACCTAATGGCCTGATACGAAACATTGATCCCAAACAAGCCAATTCCCTGCAGGATGCTGGAGAAAAATCTAGAGCTAAAGAACAGGGAATGAGGCAAGTGTGAGCGATTGCAATCAATGGGAAATCTGGGAGAGAAAAATATGTCGTTAACGATACATGTGGCGCGTCGATCTCGTTTCTTTGATTGTCGATTTCCAGAATCCAGTAAAACCAAGCAAGTAAAACGAGAATCACGTGTACTCGTAACGAGTTGCAGGTAGAAAATGTGACAATAGTTCGCTGTCGTCGTTTCTGTCACCGTTTAAGTTTTTTTGACACATTTTTTCAGCTTCGAATGATCGAGACGATTGCTAGCAGTTGAGAACTCTTGGAAAATTGGATCCTCCGGAATACCGATGTAATAGAAAGCGTGTATTGTTGCAGGTGAACATATTTTCGCCCCTGACGTGTCAGATGGTTTGTTACGTGATAAGATAACCTGGTTCCCCAGATAGATGCTGTACGCTAGTGACTTCAGGTCACGTACACGTATGTAGCATTTGCTGTAAATTCGCAATAGCAACTTATCTCTGGAATTGAACTCATTAAAATCAAAACTAAATCAATTTTCATGTGTCTAATAGGATTACGAAACATTATCGCGAAGTCACTTCCCTGAGTCAAAAGTTGACGAAATTTATAATTGGTACTGTATTCTCGAATTTAGAAACATCGACATGACATCGTTGGGCTTGCGACCTACACGACGCTTACTATGGTATACGATGAAAATTATTTATCTCCGTGTGAACATCATTGGAGCCCGTAGGTACACACGAAGCTACGAGCGTATATATTTTATCCTACACCGCAGACACGACCACGACGGGGTACTCGAACATCATGACGGAAGGGTAATATCCTCTGCGACGTATAAAGGCCATGTTCTACGTAGAAGAGCACTATGTACCCTGGACCGCTCTCATATCAAATTCTCTGTTCTCTTCCATTGCTCTGTGTGCTGCCAGTGCCATAGTAACGTCCATCTGGAATCATATGATCGACGTTTTTATTTCTAATTACCAATATTAGTTGCTCAATTGTTTATCAATTTTTTTTTTTCCGAAAGCGAAAGTTTTCATTGCATCAAATCGTTTTGCGTTTTCTCGGTATAATGAATGGAAATATTCGATGCTATTGATGTCATAATTTCTTATTGAAAAATCCATGTGGCCTCAGAGGATATTTACGCACTTGGAAATGTCCCTATGTCGCGTACGATATTGGCAGTCGAATATACATTAGACGACATTGGTTCGAACGTCGATGCATTATCAAGAGTCTCGGAATAGTCATGAGAGATTCGAGTTAAATCATTCGAACTGATTCATTGATTAGACCGCAGTGTATAATATGAGAACGTAATTTATAACAGCATAGTGAGCGTACACACATTTCTGGCTCAGTGATCTCTACACCGTCATCGACGCGTGAAGCCTCGATACGAAATTGACTTCATAGCTGTGGATATCGCTCTGCGTTCGGTATTTTTATACATCGCGGTATCCAGATCCGGATGGGCATTGCACAAACCTTCTGATCAATACCTGTATATGGGAATCCATGGTTTAATGTATCTGTGGAAATTCTTGCATAGCTTCAATAATATCTCATACGGTTTACTCGATGTCCCTCGATAATAATGGTGCGTCCACCTTCGCGAATATAATGCCCGTGGCTGACAGCAAAAGCATTGCAGGCCTGGAATAGTCTCTCTCTTGTTACACCAGAGATACGGATATACAACGCGACTTGAATCCTGTATCTAGGTGGAGGACCATAACAAAAGGGTAAATAAACCGGATGACGTTAATGGGATAGTGTAGCAGAAATGGTCCAGGGAAACGATACCATTAAAGGTGATCGAGGAATAAGTGCAGAAGACCAATAAGTAGCAATTATAAAGTCCCGGAGCTTATTAGTTGGGCCGAAATAACGTGAATACGAAAAAATTGGGAATGACGTTATGGAGTCACGGAGTGACGGTTAATGCCGTTGATTGAGATCGATTATCGGGTTTGAAGAGTTTATCCGACTAATCAAAATTGATAAACTTTGGACGCATAGAAACTGTCGATTTTGAACCGTAAATTGGTTATCGCCTCTGAAGCAGTTTAAGGTAGTTTCCCGATTGACGAGGTTTCAGTTGCAGGAAAAACGTTTGTTCATTGATAGTTCGAGGGTTTCCATGCGCATGCATTGGTTGGGATAACCCTTATTCTTCGTCTTAATGTGTCTGGAGATAAAAGCAGCTCCTTCTCGCTCTATTCCTCCTTTTCATTGTCTGTTCTCAAAGAAGCAACGGATGCCGAGTTTATCATGAACCCTGGAAATGTATAATGGACCTCTCGTGAGACACAGGCCCTTGGATTATTCGCAATGAGGAAGAGAGGACGAGCGCTAACTCGGAGGCTTAAATCTTGGTTTTGGCTTCGTTTATACTTATGAACATAATGCCACATTGATGTCAGTTCTCTTTACTATCTTTGAGAGCGCTTGTCTTGTGTTATGCATCTACAAAATAACTGTCAGTGTATGCGAACCCCACGAGCTATGAATCTCCATGGCAAATAGTGCAGGCTTGAAGATACGATTTATGTGTTTGCATATATACGCAGATATCTGTTGAACATACATAGCTGGATATTGGAGCAAGAAGTTATCGCGCCACGTCCTACTTCCAATTAGTCTATTCCGTTCTCCTACTCCAGGATATACGAATCTCTTCCACACATGCGAGTTTACATCCCTTAATTTGAACCGGCTCTGTCTGATCTCTTGCATAGCCTCATTGACTCGCTTCTCTTTACCTCCAAGACTTTGACTCTGCTTTCCCACAGCTTCCAAGATAATGGCTCGTTCAAATTGGTTGCCCTCATCTACCCAGCTCCTCGTCCGTTCCTTTGTTTCTAACCTCTCTTCACTGCCATCGCGCCTTCGATTTTCCCTCGAAATTTTTCACTTTTCCCTCAAACATTGAAAATTTCACAAAAAAATCAGAATAATCTCATAATTGATGTTGTTTTGGAATACAAAATATGCAATAAATCATGAAATAAAATGAGTTTAAAAAAAGTTAATATCCATAATCAGTTATCCAAGATTTTGTTGGATCCTCAACTGAGACCCCCGGATAACAACTCCCGGTATTGTACGAAGATTTGTATTTTTAATTACTTTTCTTTTCTCCCTTATATTCTTCCTCGACGCTCACCACTACCATCGTCTTTCTGCGGATTTTTTTTTTCGTAGTCATATCGAAGAAACTTTTGCCTGTGTAAAGCTGTTATAAATCACTAATTATGAAGATGTAAGCTACCGTCACGTTAATCCACACAGAGAGTGCTATAAAATTCTGCGTAAACTTTTATGCCAGGCCGCATGCGGATCATTATAAACTTTCTGTTTATAATGATCGACCCGCCCCGAACAGCGGCTTTAGTATAATTATTAAATATACTATCTCTTCGAATTTTTTTTTCTTCAAATTTCGCTCGACAAAAGACGAGGTTTGAGAAAATGTACTTGGACGTTTCGTAATCTTGTAATTGATTTACTAATGAGATATTTCGTAGGCGGAATCGATGGATCAACTCGTCAAGAATGTAATAAATCTTGAGAAGCTTGCAGTTTCGTCGTAAAATTCCCACCCACCATTTTCTCAGTTTCACAATAATGACGTACGTTTTTCCTCATAACATGAACACAATTAAGGGATTATTTGCACCAAATGTGCCGTCAGCAAAAAGAAAACGTCTCATCGGATTGAAATTGGAGAAAAAAAATGCTCGTGCTGCTAATTCCCAGATATACAGTTACGAAAAGTTTGTAGAACAAATAGAATACAGTAAAAAGATATAACGGGCATTTCGAGATTGAGCTCAAACTTTCATAGATATTAGGAACTCGAGGAAGCAAGGAATGATGAAACGGTACGATAATATGTACAGTAGCTGAAAGTTCAAACTTCTAAATTACTTTCTAGAAATATTTAGCTCAAAGACTCGTCTAATATGAGTAAACCAGAGGAAGATTTATCGCCATGGATGGAGAGTGGTGTGGAATATCGAAATTATTTGCTAGTTCGTCTGGATTAGAGTTTTTTACTTATTCTATTAGTTGCAGGAAACAGGGAGACATTATTATTAGTATAAATTGTTATTCAGGGCTGGCAAGCTTCGTAGGCGGATATCAGTTGGGTCGGGGTTTGTGGTCACGGCAAGTTTAATAAGCACTTGTAGCTTCTATTTGCTAGCATGCTGGTGCAAGCTGCGCAGCAAGATCGGATAGTAATTTCTTGCTCGAAATAAGCCACCGGAAGCTTTAACTAAATCCACAAATCATCGAGAAGTTCTAAGCCCGCTTGGATGCCACGTGTTTATTAATTAAATTGGAACGGTACATGAACAAAAAGTGTTCCAAGCAGCCCGAGCACTCGACGAGGGACCATAGAACGTTCATTCAAGTTTTTCGATTCGATAACATTTCTATCCTCCGCCGCTGCACGATTCGTTCTCGGATTTTGCGTTCTTCGTGATGAATAAAAAAAAACGGTTTTATAAAAGCAGAAATTAACGATCGAGGTCTCGTTCTAAAAAATATCGATATGTACTTTTCAACTTTGTGTCGACTTATCGCACGCGGAGGGATACTGAAGCAGCAGGTATAGAACCACCCTTGATCGTTTGTAGCTTTTGAGCCTTTTCTGTTTACGCCGAACCGTTTGTTTAGGCTTTCCTGTGGATTGGATTTGTCGTCGTTTTGATTTCCATCCGTTTGTCTGGCCCGTTCACATATTTCGCGACTAATATTTCATCCACATATACGAAACATCGGGAACCTTGTTTTCCATAATTCCTTGCTGGCGAAAGTCCTGATATTTCATCGGAAATCGTAACCAGAACCGAACGTGTCTCTCTTATCGATTCGCTTTCGTACCAATTCTCACAGCATTTTTGGGAAGAACCTCCATATTAATATCTGGGTGTATTCCTTCTGCTTGTGAAATTTCATTCCTGCGTGAGTATTCACTTGCTGAATATCAAGTGAGGGCTCCGAGCAGAAGCTTTTTTATCCTCAACACTCATGGAATCCACGAGGGAGCCCTTTTAATATTGATTTCTTGGTTCACCGTTGTGCTCATGGGTTTAAATAAGAATTACACGTCTGGATTTACACAAATTAAATCCTATTTTTGGAGGGAGGCAGCTGACTGTTACAGTGTTACGTTGGGCGAAAAATCACAGTCCGACAAGGCAGTTTAGTAGAAGAACCATTTGCGGAAAATTTGAAAGAGAAACGAGTGTGCTGTGACGTACAAGCGGATCGATAGTAGCCAGGAATTCTTCGACCTTGCGTTTGGAATGAATTTTAAAATTTTGCCTCGACTCATCGCTCTCTCTCTCTTGCAATCGAAGTATT
The DNA here is from genome assembly GCA_037952995.1 of Hyposoter didymator. Lineage (NCBI taxonomy): Eukaryota > Metazoa > Arthropoda > Insecta > Hymenoptera > Ichneumonidae > Hyposoter > Hyposoter didymator. The sequence goes on from JBAJMU010000007.1 coordinate 5,147,061, forward strand.
CGTTCGTTATTCGTCGTTGCATTTTTTTTTTGCTGTATAAACGAAAGGGAATTCTCTCTGGTGTGCAAAATCTCTCTAGCATCACCAGCCTCATGCCCACCGGATCAGGAGGATTAAATTGGCTCACTCCCTCCTCCTCCTCCTCCTCCATCCTCTTCTACATAGCCATCCTTCCTACAGTTGCACGCAAATCCGCTTTATAGGTACACTGTGTTTGCTGTGTGGCCAACACGCCACCTGCACTCGATTCGTTATCGAACATCGTCTGCCCAGCTTTCTCTTTTTCCCTTGGATCAACGTTTTCGTTTCGATGTTTCCTTTTTTTTTTTGCATCACATGAATATCGTACCACAGGAAATATCCTTTGAAGACATAGTCTATTGAGTACTCGAGAGTGGAAAAAAAGGGACAAAATTTTAAACAACGTCGATCGAAGCTGATCATCGAATAATTTTCTGCTGAAAACATTTAATTCTCTGCTTCCTATAAAACCCTAATCGACCTCATAGCGTTGTCTTTTTCACGCTTCTAATCTCATCAGTAATCAAACTGGATCGCAAATAAATGAAAGATTGGGCAAATCGATCTGCCAAAACTGTCGAATCACGAAAATGCGAGAATAATATGAATCAATTATATTCTCGTTTCATTCGTGATGGACGTAACGAAAATTTATTTGGTCCCGAACTCCAATGAATATCGACGATGGTAATTTGTATGGAAAACAGTAGAGCTCGATGACGTATTATTACGCTATAGCGGTGAGGAGGACGCAGCTTTCGCATCAACCTCCCGCTGTTCCCAAAAGTACTAGATTTTTTAATCAAGCATCCTTCAATCCAATTAGGAATGCTAATGACAGATTTCATCGATGGATGCATCATTTCCGAAAGAAATACGTTTGCTGTCAAGCTTATTATTGCCAGGTGTGAATTTTATCCACGAAACTTTTTTGGCACAATATTATCGCTAGCTTTCCTACTTACGATTGAAAAAATAGTCGACAATTAAATTAGGCACTGAATGTACTTGAAGACACTGGTGGACTGCGCCAACTCATTTTTATTTCCTTCCTTCCTGCCTCCTTATCATTCGTTGGCTCACGAAGGATCGTAACCATAAATCATTCTGGACGCTTTTTTGCTGTGAAATCCGGCAATTAAACGATGTCTCCGAGAAAATCGTACTTTTTCGACAAAATGAACCAACTGCCGCGTGAAAATGTAGTAACAAGATTTTCTCGCATATTATTTCAATAGGATGGCAAATAATAAGAAAAACCGTCGGAAACAGTACGAGGAGGCAATTTTTACAAATTTTATGATTTATTCGTTCGTTATCAAAGGCAAAGTAGTCAAATTGAAGGCAAGCTGCTTCCGGGAGAACAGAACTCTCGATCGTATGAATAGGAGAATTTTGAAAAGACGACGAATCGTAACATCTCTGCGCAGACGAATTCGGAGGTTTTTGTGAATATAGGCTCGTACTGTAAGCAGCTTAAACATTTGTAAAGATTCTGTTCAGTCGTAGGTTCAGTCGTATATGTGTATACCAGTCTGGTTTGTTATATTCCCTTGTACAAACTCGTTCGTGATGGAAAGCATCAGTCGTGGTCCCTTCTAGTCGTCGTGGCATTGTGCATTGTGTTTACCTTTCTTGTGCGAACCGCGCGCGTGAATTCAATGGCTAAGGGTGTTGATGTGTACCCCGAAGGTGAAAGATAATCGAATGTTTCTCATTCCCAAAGCTAACATGTATCCGTGATAAGAACCGTTCTTACCTTTTCATTAGAGTGTTTCGTGTAAGCTCTCAATGAGAATGACTGCGAGTCCATAAAGCAGAGTCTCTTGCGGACGGATGTCATTAGCATTAAAGTACAAGCTCGTCTGGGGTTCGCGTATATCACGCGAGAGAGTATATTGGCGTAGGTATAATTGAACGAATTCAGTCAGCCATCAGTTCGAGTGAGACCGTGTCTCGTTACAGAACGTTGGTGTTTGAATTTGCACGTTCGTAAAGAAATAAACGACAGGACGGACCAACGATTTGAAATAACGAGAAAAAAAAAGTGAATTACATTTTCCAGTTTCGTAGATATGGGAAGGAAAATGAATGAGGAGGAACGAGATTCGCAGATAGTCTAAAGTTGCACCACCTGCAACGTTTCCAAACACTCTTGAAAATTGCACAAAGCATCGTATAGATACGTAACGAATGCATGTACTGTACACATGCCAAGCGTGAACTCACTAGCTCGCGCGAATTTATCTCGTGACGTTGATCTAAATTATCGCGCTAAATTCGGGCCTGAATCGATTGTACACAAATCGAGAGTGCTGCGAGAGTTCTAGTACGCGGCCTATCTTGGCCTGTATCTTAATTGTGGATTGGATACGCGCGGACTTTCGTGGAACGGAGCAGGGCGAGAGAATGAGAGAAAGAGAATGCGGGTTGGAGAGAAAGCTTCGGAACAGATATAACATACGTTTTATCGCACATTGATACACGTACGTACAGATATAGAAAGACAGAAGAAACACAAACCATGGGAGAGTGCCCACTATCCGCCTGGGGCATTTCCTTTCAGGCATTTCTCCGGTTACGCGCAAGAGAAGGTACATGTCTGTGCGTCCGGTTCCCAACTTGGACATTCGTATAGTCACACCTGTACACACGAATATCCAGCCAAAGTAGCAAGGCAAAAGTTTGAGTGCGGTTGCTGGGAGATTGCTGCTAGTCCAGGCGTTCCGCTGTATTATATGTCCATGCATGTATGAATGTATTTGTACGCCGGATGAAAATCTGACTCGCACTACTGGCCGCCTTCGGGCTGACGCGTTCCTCCCTTTACTCTATCGCAACCCGCCTGAAAGCCGCTACGAGAAGCAAGGCCACAAAGTATGCGCCCGGGAGCACGTTTTATCTCACAGGAAAATTCACGTTTTGAATTAATTACATCTCGCACGAACCGGCATAAATCGGCTTACCGTCCGTCCGAGATACATCCCTTTTTCTTCGCCTCTGCATCCACCCTCCTCGGATACGTGAGTTCCAAACGCGAACTCCACATTTTCCCTCTTTGTATTGTTTCCGCACCGCCACCGAGGGCTTATACTTCACACAGCGATCCTGTATATCCGGCAGGCGAAACCTGATGGCAATCTGTAGGTACCATTGTGTTATCCGTTGCGATCTATGTTGCGTCTGTTCCTACGAAGACGAACACAAAAATATCTCCGAAGTAAAAAAAAAGAGACATTTGGATCTCCATTTTCGTAATAACTGCAGGACCAGTTCCGCAACGACCTTGGCGTTATAGAACCTTGCGCAGGCTTCGTTTTTTGTTATCAATGCGCAAGGACCTTTGATTGATCGACTTTAATCGCTAATTGCATTGAAAACGTTAAGATTCTCCATTATGACACGAGAAACACAATGACGAGCGTAATATCACCGATGACCCCCTTAATGCTCGGTTTGCTCAGTTGCATGAATGTGGTAAGTTCATGTTTGTACATAATCTTCATATAGGCAGGTGTTCCTGAAGACATCAGATATGTAGAAAAGTATAGGGAATGGGAACCAGCTGGATATTCTTAACAGGAGATTGTGCAGTGAGAGGTTTGATCACTCTGAGCTTTCACCCATCCGCGCCAGGGGGTCTAGCTACATACCACTTCTGCGTTCTATACGAGTCCGTTGAAGCGTGGCCGCTGATGGTAAGCCTTATCCGCAAATATCCCAATCGGTCTCCCGCATGCAAAGCGAGAAAGTCGGATTTATCCTTGCGATAAATGGTGAATGCGTAAGTGGACTGTGGAACGTTCTACCATCAGTGGGATAGAAAGAGAAAAGAGCTCGTTCATCCTGCAGGTTTTAGCCGGCTGATCCTCTTGATACGTCCGCTCAGTAGTTTCCCTTTCAATCACTTTGGAACCCCTTGAGGACCTTTCTCACATTCAATACTGCCGGTGCGCTGATTTTTTCCAACCTTGTAATGCCGTGTGGTTCCCATTGACCCACAAACATTCCGAGCCAAATTAATTTTCCCTTTCAACATCAAGTTCCCTCCGAAGAAATACTCTTTGAATGTGGACGTTGAAAATATGGATTCGTTCGAGTTTTTGTTGATTTGCCTCGGTCGTGCATCAATTTGGCAAATATCTCGTGCCTAGAAATTCACGAGCACACCCTAACGATCTTATAAGAGTTGAATAATATCCTCGAAATAGAGAGAAAACGTGGCTTTGTCTGTGTGTGCATTTATACTTGCAGCGAGGTTGCCGCGGCTGACTCGTCGAGAGTCTCTCCGTGTTCTCTCGCCTCTCTCGACAGGGTAGAATTAAGCGAACGCGCGCCCGAAGGGTGCGATGCCCGCTTCGCCAACTGCATAATGCGCCCTGGCGTCGGCATGACCCCGACGAGACCTCGCGTGCTCAACCTATAACTAAAACCGTTTCGGTGTTACCGTGTAGGAGTTTCATGTCTTAACGCACATCAGCGAGAGGGAGAGGCCGACGAAATTCAACAGAGATATGCTAATTCTCTGTGTAATATTTACATACACACATTTGTCTGTATACGATGGCAACTGATATCGTGAGGTCGTTTTTATGCATCGCTCCTCTTCAAACTGATATCACTTCCTAATCGTTGTTTCTTCCATGCACGCTGACTGGACCATTAAGCAAGATAGGAGAACCACACGTTCTCCTCAATAAATTTCTCATGCTGGTCTCGGTTCACGTTCCGCCACCACAAGTCCTCTTTGATATTGTCTTTCAAGGGAGCTCGCTTCGAGCGCATATACGTACGAAATAAGCAAATGTTCAATACTTGCTTTGGCTGGACGTAGTTGGAATGAGGAAAGCTGTATTCGTGAATACACACAAGCATTATGGACAGTCACAGCAGTTGGTACTCAGAGGCCTTTATGCACCGTGACAAGAGAAGCCAAGGAACCCGCAGAGACACCCTGCAACGAGAGAACGCATCATATGCACTATGGAGAGGTTTCGCGGTCCCAGAACATACGCTGGACGTTATTAGTATTCCGTTTGTTTCGCGGTACCGGATGCAGTTAACCCGGGACCACGAACTACCAACATGTCACGCTTGACCCGCTATGATATTTTACCGGTACCGACGGTTTAGCTATCCTACCGACCCTCTCAAACCCACTAACATCGTCGGCTTTACATTTTCAAAGTAATACTCGCTCTCTGGATTCCCTCAAGGTTCTTTCGATACCAGCTGGTGATTCTTTAGTGCATACTTGCTGAGAGGCGGGGTATCTAACAGAATAGTATTATTTTTTTCATTATTGTAATAAAAGCTTTATCTCTTGCTGCTGGAGAATGTAGAATGAATGTTAAGATTTCAGGTATCTACGAACTCGAATCAAGGGCCATAAATTTCTGGAGTTTTATTAATCGTTGGCCGGATTCGTTAACTGCTTTAAATATTTGTGTTTAAATTGTCGTGATGCTGAACAAGTTAATTGTTACAGAGCCATTCGGCCCAGGCGTTGCTCAGGCTTATCATTGGTAACACCACATTTTTTAGTGTTTAGACGTCGAGACACTGTAATTCAGTTGATTGGACATTTGTGCTGGCACTGGTAAGAGCAAAGAGCACGATCAGACTTGCTAAACGTTCATAACCTTTTCCACAAGAGTCGCTATTGGCCATGAAATGAAAGAAAACCTTGTACCGGAATGAGGGTGGTCCGCACGCGGGTTTGCTTTACGGGACAGATGTGTCTGTGTTCGTAATTGTTGGAAATGAGAAAGGGATGAGACTAAGAACCGAACGTTCGAGTGGTCGAAGCTGAGGTTGACCTCAGTCCTTGACCAGCGTCACGTGATTTGATCGTTAGATCAACGAAAGCTCCGCAGGTGGAGCCAAATTAGAAGACGACGTAATTGCAGACCGCTTACACGCCACGGGCAACTGACCGATGCTGCTAGCAGAATTGCTAGTGGGAAAGAGCGAGAGATAAATGACAGAAAAACGAGATGAAAGGTTCGGAGAGCGACGCGATTCTCCGTTCAAGACTCTGACCAGGGACCGTGACTTGGGACCGCCTTTCGCTTTGCCCATCGCCCAGGAGGTAAGGAAATAAGGGAACTCAGGGAAATCGGGTGTCGGGTATAGCCGTCAGCCTCAAAATTGTAAACAACTGTTGACTTCCAATCAGGCAATGCTAGCTCTTCCTCGTGGTGACATTCAAAAGAAATCGAAAATCGCTGACCTGTGCAGGTTAATTCCAAAGTACAGGCTCTCGGAGGCAATACGTGCCTTTGAAAAACTTGCATCCACTGCATGATACAAGTTCGTGGCGCTTGCCCAGAAACAGCGATAAATCGACGACATCCATTATGCATGAAAACCCATGCAGTTATCGCGTGGTGGCATCGCTTTCTCTTTAGCTACACAATTGCTGCCCAACTCTCCTGCTATACCTCCTAAAACTTTGACAGAGAATGTGCCATCGTAGAGCTCATCATTCGTGCCCTTTGCAAGTATCGAACCGGTTCTCGATCTTTTCACAAAAAAAAAAGATTTTACATGTTAGATCAAAATTTGTTCCACAGGAAACACGCGTCGCTTCGGTTGCAACGTTCACCGGAAGTTGTCTAAAAAATGGCCGGTTTTGGGCAGCTCTCGCTCTTTGAAAGTTGAAACTGCCTTTTCCTAGCGTGAGTGGTGCATCGAGTGGAATTCTATTGCCAGGCTTTTAGTGTGCATTTCCATTCAAGCGCTGTTACAAAACGGTCGTCACGAAGGGAACCCAAAAAGCTTGTGAAATACTTTATGAAGCTCGTAGCTACTCGATGTATCCTCATCCGACTTTCGACTTTGTAACGCGACTTTTCTCAAACAAGTTTTGTATTGGTACGAAGTACTTGAGAATACCACGAACGTAAGTACAGCTTCGCGGTTGCTTTGACGACTACCAAGAGACTGTCGAGAGAAGCCAGAAAAATATGTTGGAAACGGTGAAACTGTTTCCGTTCATCGATCGAGTGTCATTGAAATTCTTGGAGAATCTTGATTGGCCCGTTTGGTTGCTATTCGTTGCTTTTTTCTTTGGTTTTTCGTTCAGCCAATTGTTCTCCCCGAAGAACTTCGATTGTGGATTGGTTTTATTACGCGAGATGCACAGCTGGCAAAATCTTAATTCATTGAATTTCTTCGTAGACGTTCGAGGTAAACGACGGAGACGCTATAGTTTCATTAGGAAAGTTGAGCGTCGCGCGCTCGACCTCCAGCGCGGTTACGGTGCTCGCAGGCAAACTTGACACAGCGACGAGTATTCACCGCCAATCTACAAGTGAAATCTCTTTTTTTGCTTCGACAAACTTCCACGCTTCGGGAGTTTGACCCCAACTAGAAACTCCCCTGCTGTCTTTATTCTTATTCGTCTTGTTATCTTTTTCGTCTTCACCGTTTAGACCCCGAACTTTTTCAGAACAACGTACATCCGTTGTTGTCATCAGCAGACGAGTGATACGCAATTTAGGGAGTTGGCTTGCGTCAGACGCAGTGCCGCTGACGTTGGGGGACAACGAACCAAAATCTTCTGCGAATGAAACGAAAAATGTTCATTGTATTTATCGCGACTATGGCCTGGCCACCGGAGTGCAATTCAAAAAAGGAATTCATCTCAAACGATTCCGATCCCTCGATTGGTTTTGTTAACTCTTTATACAACCCAACGAGCTCCGTTTTAATGCCACAAAATACGTGTACGATACTAGTCCATACGGTGGATAAACAAACAGTGAAATTATTCGTATCTATACGTTGTCATGGTCTTCGCTCATGGATGTCACAAAACTTTTTAGAATGACTTTGTAGAAAGAGGAAAGTTTGAAAACTCTGAATGTACGTTCTTGAGTGTAGCATAAAGTTGCTTCGAAAGAGTCTATAATTAAATTGGCTGAACTATATAATGAAAGAGTCGGAGAGATCGACAACGTTCTTCAGCACATAATGATCTCTCGGAAGCGTATACCATCGCGTATCTTGAAAGTTAACGTATGTATATATACCATGCAGTCACTCTGAATCCAGTGCTTCAGTAGCCTGGAATAACTGTAAGCTGAATAACTTCCTAACCATCGTATAATAACGACAAAAGTCACAGTGGATAACGTTACGCTCGACTTCACAGAGTTTCGTATGCATGTTTAACGAAGCTGAATAATTAATCAATGCATACAATCAACCCATTACCATACATATTTCCAACAACGTCACTTCTGAAGGCTGGACACACAGATTCTCTCCTTTGTCACGTCGAATTAATTGGCTTATTACAGCAGCCAAAAATGCACGAGTTTTTCTCTATTTTTTCAAAAATAATAGTCGACGAGATTCTGCATAGCGAACGCTCTAATATTTATACGTTATTTCCCACGAAACTTCATTTTCCGAAATCTGGTCGCAACTCGATCTCTTAATCATAGACTCAGTGTGCTGAAGCTTAACGATTTCCTGGGCGAGTTAACTAAGCTGTGGGGTTCGACAGGATTATTGGAAACTTTTTGTCGCAGCACAGGGCTTCGTAGCACGGTCCTTCATGCAACGATCTAAAGACAAATTCATCGTCGTTCCCTTCCAATTAATTCGACAGTTTTTAACTGTGATGATGATAATCAAGTTGACGTTGCAATTTTTTCACGAAATTTACTATGCGACACGAAAAATTAGTATTCGCAAAAGTTCTGAATGTCGTGTCTCTTCTCTCTCGCGTTTACCAACTTACCTTTTCGTACGACAACCCGACACTAGCGGGTCGGGAAGAAAAATCAGAAGACTTTTTGAAACGTGACAGCTCGTTTTTTCCCTTCGAGCAATGGACTCTTGGAACGTAAAACACATGCAAAGAAATATAACGCGAAGCCTTAGCAGTAACAAGGATATTGGAGTACGACTAGTATATACGACATTATTTGGTTTCGTATTTATGATAAAAAGGGTGTAACCAGATATAGTGCTTAATCTGATAATGACTGGGCTTCCCTCCCGGCGCTCGAGCAATATCCAGTTCCGACCTCTTACACGCCGCTGTTGTTTGCCATCTCCGACTCGTCTCATTATTCAGCGACGAAATATCTGGACATTTGTTTTGCAATGAGAGATAAAATTTTGAAAATTCGATCAATTTCCGCGATCCGATTACTTCCTTCGTTTCGGGTCAAGGTCATTTCCATTGTTACGCGAGCAGCATCAATTTTTGTAATTAGGAGCGAAGATTCAAAGTTTTTTTTATTAATTTTTATTGTTACTCTGCGATTTTCATGAGTCGTACACGCCGGACGAGGAACTTCCATTAATACGGAATTTACGAATTAAGTGAGTCCAACCGTTTTCATTAGCATATGAACCGACAGTTATCAAGCTCGTCACTGCTACCGACTTTCCTTGTTATAACGGTATATCGCGTTGTCTACCGTAAGTGAAAGTTCTGTCCGGCGTACACAGCAGAAGTTTTGATCGTCCGAGCGCTCTGTCGTATAACGATAACTGTGAAACCAGATTTTCGCTATTGATGATGGTCTTGTATTTTAATCTCGTTTCCCTTCGCGTACGATGCTTGTAACATACATGCGTGCACTTGGTTATAACATTAATTTGACATATTTCATGGACTCGTGGGCACGATAACTGGTGCATACAGAATTTCTATTTTTAGCCATTTTCGAGTCGATTTTTAACAGTTGCGAGATTTTACAACTTTGCGAAATAACAATTTATCGTATTTCTGTCAACGCGACGACGAATTTGTAAGCGAGATGAGGATTATTGAAAATTCTGTTCTTTTTTTTTTTCTCAACGTTCCATATCGATTGAGACTGCTCCCGAGAGGTTTCCAAACCCAGATGTCATAAAACTCCATCAGTGGAAATTTGGCCAGTACGGTATTTCCAGCATTTGTAGGAGGGAGCATAAAAGCAATTCGCGTTAAAGTAGAACGGGCAAATCGGAAATTGATCAGTAAATACGGATCAATTCTATCGATGCTTGTATTTCTTTCGTGTAAATATTTTCCAATGGATACTGTGAATCCCCCGAGAAATATATATGTACATAATATTACAGAGCAACTTCCATAGCTTATGCTTTCTTCACTGTTTTTTTTGTCCGCTGGCAAACCAGTGGAAAATCAACACGAAGGTCCACTTCGTCCTGATCGTTCTCCGAGTTTCGAACGTAAGTCCAACTCGGTCTGGGCAGGAAATTAAATCTGCGAGTGCTGCCAGTAGAGAGCTTTGATCCGACTTGCTCTGGAATAGGAGAGATAGAGGGATAGAAAAAAAATATATATGCACTAGGAAAAAATTGATTATTGAGTGAATCCACTCGATTTTGTTTCTCGTTTATTGCCTTTTATTCATATGCAATCATCGGATTATGGATGAAACGATAACAAATTGGAATTCTTTCGGGTCGAGCGAATCTATGAATAAAGAATTTTATGCAAATTTGATTTATGACTTTTGTCGTGTCATTTTGTCCAGGTTGCTTGCATTTGGTCCAGCAATCGGTGTGATTTTTTTCCCTCTATCCCACGCCTCTGCCTGGATCAGGCAATAAAAAAAAATCAACGATTTTATTTTTATCGCCCGGCCCTCCGAAGTGCGTATCCAGGGCCAATTCCAGAGAAACGACCAATCGAGTAACACACTTCAGACTGCTGATGGGCTGTCCAACAGGGAACGTTAATGAAAAAAATATATCGCAAGGGCTTGAAGGTCCGCGACACGCATTGGAAATACTTGAACCGAAATTCATATGGCTAGAGGGCGACGGCAGCGGCTCAATGTAAAGTGTTCAAAAAATTCGGTGCAAGCTCGAGCGCCGCGCACCTTCAGGTACTCGACAAAACGAGATATTTTCGATTGTTTTTAATTTTAAAATCGAATCCGGATTCATTTTTTTCCCTCTTTTCTGCTAATCAATCGAGCATAAAAATTGAAAGTGGAAAAAAACGCGGAGCTTTTTGGTTTTGAGCAAAAAAATAATAAGCGCGTAGAACTTGAGTGCGTTTTAATTTCTCATTGTTTCTTCGATCCCCCAAACGACCTTACAATATTTTTGATCGTTGCATGTTGGAAACTGGGCCGTTCGAATTCATTCCATTCGATAGGAATGCAAATTTCCAAATTGAATACAATCGCACGAATTTGAAATTGAATGGTGCTCTGCGCGGGATTCGCAGCAGTGTGCATTCCAGCATTTTTTGTATCGAGCAACACTCAACTATGGCTGTATCGTCACCCATGCTGCTTTTATGACCCGCGTGACCACTGTATAGGCGGCTTGCATTATAATTATCGACGTTCACATTAATACCCCACGTTTTATCGACCCCTCGTGTAAATTCTGCACATCGCGATAATTCGTTCTCACATTGTTGCAGAAACGTTGCATTAGAGTTTTTTACATTCAACATAATTTGCAGTTCAACGAATTCCGAAAAAAAAGTCCATAACTTGCTGCATGGCCAAAATAAATTACGTGTTGAAATTTTTTCAAAAATATCGTTTATTTATGGTGATTAGTATCGATGCAATGAAATTTTATTAAATAAGCAATTCGAATATTTAAGAATCAAAGGTGCAAAAAAATGAACCATCTGTTGCCAAAGTTTTCATCCCCAAGGATGGTGAAAGCTCGAGAGGGTTACACAGCCTGCGCCTGCTCAAATTTCAACCTCGTAGAATCGGGGATCGAGAGCGAACCGTTATCTCAAGCTGACCACTGGTTATGTCGATATCACGCGTATAACAGGATGTACACTGAACTCATTGAGAATTATAATGTAACAGCCGGTGGGTGTGCAGGCAAATTCCCTGCGGTTTTTCTCGCTCGTAATTAGAGGATCGATCGGCAATAAATCTGAAAAATTAGCATGAAAATTACGGCGGTTTTTCATTCCAAGTTTCGAGATTTATTGCAACGAAAGTTGGTGCGTTGTTTGGTCGCTGAAAGTTTTGAGAGGGCGAAATGTGTAACAAAGTGTTTGAACGAATTTGAACGGAACGTGACACATTGTTAATAGACGCAAGTAACGAATTTATGAAGAGAAATGCGCTTGACCTGACTCTAAGCATGGCTTTGGGAATAACTGAAATATTCAGGATGACTATACCGAATGTGTGAGAGTTAGAGAGCCAGAGAGAAAGGCAGAATGGGGAAGGGAGAGAGAAAGAGAGAGTGAGCGAGCAATCGGAAGTGGGTGGCTGCTCTGAACGAGAAATAGAGGTCGAGGTATCGAGCCCCGGGGTCACCCCAGATCTGCTGGGCTCTCAATAGTCGTCAGGGGCGAATGCATATATACCGGTGAGAGCGCAATCAATCTCGGTCCTCGTCGACGTGCGATATGCCGACAGTCCTCGTCGAGACCATTATTGTCTTCCCTTCAGTTCTGATTATTACTCTGGAAATGACGGTACGGAGACGTAACGAGAGACAGGACGAACAATGAACAATGCACAGACGGGAAACTTGGTTAACGTCTAACGTTTCCGGTGCGAGCAAAATCGATTCGATACATTCTGAATTTAGAGTAACGCGTATATCTGTATGCAGATACATATCTGTTGAAGGAGAAAATCTTTTATTCTGAAAACTTTTGTTAGACCTGGAGGAACTGCGCGTTAAAAAAGTCTCACATTCGTTGCACAAATCTGAGTCAGACAAACGTTTATTTATGACATCATCTTCTCTGCTGAATAGAACATCCGGAGCCCGATTCTTTTCACGCGCAAGTGGAATTATAAAAAGCGACCGGAAAAATTTCGTTTTCATTCGACAAATAAGTTTTGATTCTGCAGGAAAACCTCCGAGCAGTGGCACGGAGTGTGTGAGAGAGAGAGAGAGAGAGAGGCAGAGATATAGACAAAGGGACAGAAATATGGAGTGAAAAAAAAAGAAAAAGTGGCAAGGGTACCAAGAGGAAGAATGTGGGGGTTCGAACGAAGCGAGGTTACCGAAATTTCGGAATAAATTGAGCGTTGGTTCTGGCTGAATGTGGCCAGAGTGGGGAGGTTGTTTATTCTCGAAATTAAATTGAATTGCCCCATAACTTGCCGGTCTATTAGCTCTGGGGACCGAGGCTAGTTTGCTCGTAAATCTCGGGAGTATCGGACCGGGTGGACTAGCGGGTGGATGGGGGGTGGGTGGTTTCTCTCTCTCTNGGGGTTTTCTCTCTCTCTCTCTCTCTCTCTCTCTCTCTCTCTCTCTCTCTCACGGTGTGTGTGGCACCGGCGCCGTTCGAATCTCGTTTCGCAGAGAGAACTCTCGCGTTGCGGAACACAACGGTGTGAGGTGACGGTCTGCTCTTTCTCTCTCCTTCCGCCTCTTTCCGACTCGCTCTCTTTCTCTCTTTCACTCTCATTCTACAACTATTTCCATCTCACTTCTCTTCGTGTCTGCGGGCTTTCGATTTGGTCCGACAATGCGTCCCGGAAGCTTCCAGGAAATACATGGGCGTGGTGCCGAGATAAATGTACTCTTGCATTTGCATACTTACCTCTCGGCGCGTTGTACCCCTCGCTCTCCAACAAAACTCGAACCATTGCGCGTTATAGGTGGAATTGTCCCACCCTCTCGTACTCGACGACCGGTAGCTGCATTCATCCGTTTCAACGAGACCATCCCCGGATCGAGACACATATAGATAGAGGCTTTATATAAAACACCGCGCGCCAACCCCGTCGTCGTCGAACCACCTCGACCCATTTCTTGTCGGTCTGTCATCTCGACAATTCGTTGGACCGTGTTACTTCGCGTGACGAGACATCATTTCGATACAGATCTTCTCCTCGTACTCTCGTTCGACTGTAAAAACCCTTGAAGCTTAACAAACCTATAAAAACTTATTTTCATCCACGTTAAATCAGAAACGAAACTTCGCTTTCGATCCAGTTAACCGAAAAAACTTGAGTTTTATTTTCAAGCTTCGATCCTTGGCGATTGCCTTTTTTTTCAATTCTACCGCCAAATGCATCGAATTAGACTCGACAGCGTTTCGATCTCCACCCTTTCTTCTTTCTCTCTCTCTCTCTGTCTCTCTCTTTTCCGGCATACACCCAACCGTTACCATTGTGGTCTTTTCTCCATTCGCCCGGGTATCGAGTAGAGATCGGACAGATATTGCTGTGAGGCTAAACCACATCCTCCGTACGGGTTGTTTGCCACGGCCGCAATGGTTGCGAAAGTTCAACGACAGACAACCACTATATGCTCGTAACACTCGCATTTCCCAAACCGAGTTATCTTCCCCTCTTCTATCCCCGCTGCTGTTAATCTCTATATTCCCTGGAAGTGTATAAAGAGCCTCGTGGATTTCGAACTACCGCGATCGACTCCATACCTCTTCCTCTTATTGTTCCTGCATGTACGTTTTCTTTTATTTTCAAGATCAACAAACATCGAATTATCACCGTGAAGCGAATTGCCATTTCTTGACCTTAATTACCCGAAATATTCAGCAGCGTTCATCAACGGTCATGGTGACTATTCACGACATAGAATAGCCATCGTTTATGCAACACCTTGCTCTCTCTCCCACGAATACCATAGAAACGTAGAAAAGGCAAACAATGACAATCGTTCAACTAGATTTAGAAAAATCCACCTCGGTCGGCCTCAACGATGAATTCTGACAGATTCGTCAATTTAATTTACCTCAAGGTATTCGAAACTCCACTATCCAATTAGTCGGTAATGAAAAAAATATTCTGCAAACAAAAGTTATTGCAATGAATAACCTCATTCAGAGTTAGCTCCAACTCAATTATGTCGAAAGTCAAATTCCATAACGTCACGAGTTCACCGAGCACGTCTACATAATGTTCTGGAATCCGTTGTTCGAATAGAAGGACTGAGAGCGCGTCCATTGTCTTTTGATATCGATATCCGGAGGAGCAACCTGTAGCCAACAGTAGCTAACTGCATACCGCAGATATGCCCCAGAGACTGGAAGCATCGTTAACTCATATAAACGAGCAGAAAGCTCTTACACGTTCCGGAAAATCGTTATAAGTGATAACAGTGGCGAAATCTTCTTGAAACTCAATAAATTCTGTTTTCCCTTGTATCTGAAGAAACGAAGCTGAATAAAATAACTCGATCGATCATTCAAGAAAATAAGATAACACGTTACTTTTAAAATTTACATAATTTATAAAAATATTGAAAAAACCTGAAAATTAGTGAATTTCGTGCACGTCGATCGATCATGTTGAAATTAAAGGACGGTGAAAAGTTGATTTAGGATTAAGGGGGAACGCCGTTATTTGCATGGGGAGTTTCCATTCTGAATCTCGGTTTGCGCAGAAAGATTAATCATACTATAGCGAATCTTTTTACTTTATTCTGTCAATTCAGAGGCTTCGCTCTTGGTGCAAAAATACGCCCTAAATAAACATTTCAAACGAATACTCGGTCCACGCACGAGCTCAAATTTCCTACATCTGCATAGGTATACACTTCCACTCATCATTCTAAAGTCCACAAGACCTACATGCGATAAACCTTGTTCTGTTTACATACTGCAAAAATCTTAGAGCTCGTGGAAATTGTGCGGAGAATTATGAAAGTTTGATGAAGCCTCATAATTCATTCAGGTCTTTTAATATTGAGAACATGCGAATTGACGTTACATAAAAATTGTAGTTAAATTCAATCTTCTGGAAAAAAAATGATTTTCAATTTTTTTTACATTTAATAAAAAATAGAATTCCATTTTTTCTCATTTACGAATTCTGCTCACTCACTTTCCAACGTAGAGCAGACGCCGTTTGATGGCAAGATGAAAAATTTTACGAGGCACTAAATCGTTAAACATAACAGGCTCGTACGTCGCGCGGTTTGCTTCGGTTCAGTCTCACTACGTCGATGAGATGGAAACGCATTCATATTTGACGTTTCATATCACAGAACATCAAAACTATCTCCGTCATAAAATAAAGGCAAAGTCTTGATTCGCAATCCTATAAAGTCATGCACAGCAAATGAACAACATGCCCGTAAATCAAAAATAATATCGAGGAATTTCACTGTTCATAAAATTCACACTTTGCTCTCACTCAAGCGCTTTGCATTTTTTTTTTCCTCATTTTTTCATTTTCAATAAACGCTATGACATCAATTATGAATGACGTTGCTCTCTCACGGATCAATCGAATTCTCAATCATTTCCGCAAACGCCGGCCATCAAGAGCATCGATAAAATGTTTACAGATAACTCTGAAAAACATTGCTGGATAAATAATTGCGAGGCCATAGCAAAGTTGAATTTCGCTTCGTCATTTTGCCTCCGATCGTGTTGAAGAACGTTACGCAACGTTTTGATCGCGCTAGAGATTAGCAGTACACGAATGACCCAGCACCACATCCGCGTTTAGTCGTAATCAAGATTCTTAATGACCCTGGCGATCGCAGTTTTTGTGTGTAGGTGGAAAAAAAACTGAACAAAGTCGCCGACGATTTTTTTTTTTATAATTACTTAAGATTCTCTTTTGTACATGATTTTTCGATTTATTACGATAAAAATACTTTTGAATTATCAGTAAAAATACTGAGTAACTTGTGGATCGATAACGATGTGATTAATAAATGGAAATGGCCCCGTAGCACAGGGACGTATTTCTAAACCACGTGGTCGAAAGTTCCGAGGTCCCTGAGCTCGAGGATCATCTCAGCAAAGATTTTTGTCATGAATTCTCCTCCTGCCTTTCTAACTTCCGGCACCATGGATAGTGGATCTTTAAATATCGTTTCAAAGTCAACGTTGATAAAGTTACGAATAACAGGCACGAAGAAACTTGCGATCATGTATCCAAAGGCAGCTCGTCTTCGGTAGTCAGCTTGCATTTTGTCGTAAGAATATTTGTCCAAATCGTGGATTCCGGATCGAGTCAAATGTTCGATCACCGCGTCGTGATAGCAACGAAAAATTTCGTTAAATTTTCCAATTCGATCTTCGGCCGAACAATTGAGGTAAAGGAATGTGGAAAGGTCAACGGCCGGTGAGGAATACGTTATGAGAGCAAAGTCGAAGAACTTTGCTTCGAGGGCCCCATTCATTTCACGAAAGAAAACATTATTTCTCGTGAAATCACCGTGACACAGAGTCGCTATTGGCTCAACAGGTTTCATAGCGTGCAAAAGAATCTCTTCGAATCCGTTGCCCAAGTGTTTTTCCAACTTGTCACAAAATTCTTTGTCATAATTGTTGAGACGTAGCCAGTCGATCGGGCGAGTTGCAATCATATTCACGTATTTATTGAACCATTTCGTATCAGCGTTCATTCTTGGTTCTTTAATGGCACTAACGATGCTGTAAAATCTCGTGGGTTCGTGTTCCTTCATGATGTAAGCGGCTGCATGAAGTTTGCCGATTTCTCTGACAGCTGCAAAAACGTATTTCACAGGTATGTCATAAACTTGCGAACAAATGACGTAGCCCTGGCTACTTAAGTTTTCAGTGACAATGACAGTCTTTTCAGGAGTATCGTTGTTGGTATATATACAACGGGGAAATTGTGGCTTGCCGGTAGCGAATTTTGTGTAGAAAAGAATTTCATTGTGGAAATGTTTTGCTAAACTCATTTCTTCCACCATTTTTGGATTCAATGGTAACTTTTTCATCACCAATTTCATAGTTTCCTCTCCACTTTGCGCATCATCCTGCTCCGACGATTTTTTAAAGCTCAGATCGAGGAAACACACGTAGGAGATGAAAAAACAGTTTTCCGGAAATGAAATAACGCAACGAACATCGTCTGTCGACTTGCCAATAGATTTTGCTATTTCGGGTACCAGGGATGTCTCGATCCACTTGCTCTCCTTGGTGACTATTTCACTCATCGCAAACCGATCCCACGCACCACAATTATACACGTTTTTTTTTTTTTTNTTTTTTTTTTTAGTAAAAAAATGTGACTGATGAATATTTTCACGAGATTCTAACAACGTCGGAGCGTTTTCTTGGACGATCGAATTGAATGACACGCAAGCAGCCACTACTTGTCGCTCGGGAGTTTGCGGTCGCTCAGTAAATTGTTCGTAAACGTAAATTGGCTGTGCGCGAGTGTGTGGCGAATCTAGCAGAATAAACGTTAATAGTGTGTATGCAACTCTGACAAGGCCGCAACAAGACGCGGCTCGTATCCCCTCCTCGCGCGCAACTCAGATGCAACAAACAAACGAAACGGACTTGGAACCTTTTAATATGTTTTTTTTTCTTCGATACTTTTCTGCATATCAGTCAGTAATCTCTGCGAACTGTAAATATGAGAAATATTCATTGTTTCGTATCGCTGCTAAGTGCATTGTAATTACAAAGATGACAAGTATTTATTATTCGCGATGTGTCAGGAAATCCGAGTAGAAAATGCTGCGCATTTCGTCGAGTGCACAATGTTAATATTTAGACAAATACGATGAGCCGCAATAAGACGTCAAACTTATAAATATCGCGGGTATAAAAAGAAAATTCATTGACCGACGAATAATCTGTGCGAAAAAACGTCCGGAGAATCGCAATATATCGCGAAGTTCGTACGCCGTTATCGCGTCGGAATGTTGACCTACGAATTTATCGTAATTCCAAACAAGGTCGCTGATTCTGCAGAAAATAAAACCTCGATCGTTTATCGCGCTTGAAATCAGTGTTTACGAATTGGATTCTGTACGTCAAGTGCGAAGAATCCTACGGGAAAATCGGAAGTTTCGACGAAAATGAAGCCGCAGTGACGAAAATTTCGTGGGTTAAGCTCGCGTGAGTTCAGCTCTTTCGTTTGTTGGCAGTCGATATATAATTTTAGCGTGAAATCCTCGAAGATGCTGTTACTTCTAGAAAACTTTGAGGATTTCCAGCTTTTCCTATCGTCGTCGGGATATGGGATGAGGAACTTCCGTCGCGGTAAACTTATCCTCTTCATCCGTATTCTCACGCTTCGTAGACGGATATATAAATATGTACCGGAGAGTCGACCAGCCAACACAGCAGCCGGTCGGTCCCGCACTCGTACTTGTCGCACGAGTCCGCGAAAGTCTTGAAATTAATGGACTATCATTTCCACGGGTAACGCCTCGAGCGTGTGGTGAGTGTTGTATATAGATTGAGTCGTATATCCAACTCTCCGGTCTCCTGCAAAGGTTTCTTCGCAGCAATAGACAACATACTGGGTCCCTTTCCTTTTCGACTATCGCTCATTCTCGCTCTCTGCGTTTCTCTCTATAAGCATAGGCTATGGTGGCTTTATATTCACCAGTGCCAAAACTGAGACCGGGTACAAGTACACAATACAAAGCAAAGCCAGAGAGGAAAGCTCAGAGGAGCAGACGCTCACAACCGGATTGGTTAAACGGGTATTCGCTTCGGACCCGAAGCTGGGCTCTCCTCACGAGTTACGTAACACACACCCAAGACCTCGCAGGTCTTGGGTTTGTATATTCGAGTGTGAGAACGGGGGCGGGATGTTGGTCGGACGGAGGGATGTAGGAAAGCAGGGAGGGAAGGGAGTTGGATAACCGCTGGAGTGTTGATTTATCCTGCCGGTGACTCCTGGCTGTTCGTTCTCTCGGGATCCCACTGCGAGGGCTCGGAGACTATTCGAATGAATCCAACGTCGTTGGTGAGGCAACGAAACGACGCAATTCCTGCAATTTGGCCCGCATTTTCCCGCGGGTCGCTCGAGTTCCTGCGCCCTTCTCGTTATCAACTGCCGACCCACGACGTACACACGTTGGCCGTGGCAAGAACCATAGCGATTTCCGTTAGCAATCGCAAGAAGTCACCTTAAGACGTCTCGGTACACATCTACATAGAAACCACATTGAAATTCACCATCGTCACCCCATACTATCGTCCAATCGTAAACATAAACTCACCGACATACATCAAGGGCATAAAATTGAATTTTGAGGAAAACTGACGTTTTGCCGTGACTTGTAAGAGCGGCAGAAAACAGCAGCCATTTGGAAGGAAAGCGCAAACAATTCACTATCGTCCTTAGAGCAAGAAAAGCCTAACTTCCTGTTGGATCTTTCCGCAAACGTTTCGAGTACGTGTGCTCGCTAGACTATCACGAGGGAACCCTTTTGCGATCCGTCGGGACCGAGTGCATAGGATGATGACGCTATTATTCTTTAGTGCTCTTAACTCGGATGTTGCACAACGGGTAAGGAATCGCAGATGAAAAGAGAACGATGATGAGACTGTATGAACTTGGTAAGACTGAAACTCATTCGGGAACTCATATTGAATTAGCCTCCTCGAAGATCCTCACCCTTTCTGCGGCCAAAATTACCTGAATCGATCGTTAACTCCAAAGAGCGAGGGCGAGAGGGTCGTCGAATGCCTTCGAACTTCACCAAGCCGAGATATTGGAACCCATCGCCCGGAACGCGAGAGAAAAAGATATTTTTTTTGTTCACGGGGAAACGAAGGCCAGTGCGTTGGTGCGAGGAAATCTGAGGGTTAAGAAACTCTCCGATAGTGCCGGTGACGCTTCCTAAAAGAGAAAGGTTACTACTCCCCAACGGAAAGTAAAGGACAAGCTTTCATATACAAATATATTCTCATTACACGTTCTATATATTCTCTATAAATAGGTATAAGCGAGTATAACAGACGATCAAAACGTCCGGTGCATATCGTTTCACTGATGTATGCAAATAACGAGCTGCACGAAGCTTGCGGAGAATTGTGCTGTGTGCGCGAGGGAATTTTCTCTTTTGGGAACCGACATAAGCATCAGAGTGGCATCAACGAAAGCGCATATGGTTAGAAAAGCTTCGATGCTTCGTCGTCGTGCACATGCACCGACACACCAACGTACACGCGAGAGCTACACACCGCCGCGCGGTACTAACGCTGTACATAGCCGTGCGATAGTGATATAGCCGCAAAGTCTCCCAGTCTCTTCCGCTCTTCTCTCCCTCCCCCTGCTGCTTTTCTCGCTCCCTCTCTTTTCTTCTTTCCCGTACCACCACGTCCGAGCGAAATTCGCGGACGTGGAAAATTTGCCTCGCTGTTCACTCGAGAAGAGTCACGTATCACGTAGATGGGAATGGAAATACCGGTTGCTCTATGCGTATTTTCTCCGAGGCAAGAGATATAATGCAAAGAGGTATAGCACCGTATATTTTTTCTCCTCGTCTCCTTCTGGTCGCTCATCTCTCGCGGGAGAGAATACCGCTGTGGTATTTTCCGCAATGGGGATTTAATGCTCTTGATGGGATATACGATACGTACATACATATTACGCGAGCCACCGAAGAAAGAACTCTCGTTTTACACAGTCAAAGAGTGTAATGAAGGCATTGTGATGCGACGAAATTAGTATTCCATTTCTATCGTTATTCCGTGGAATAATAAAATTAATCTGGCAGACAATCAGTGAGGGAGTGAGGGCAGGTGACTTATTTCGCGACTATAGTAAAGTGCAATAATAATGTTTCACCGAGCCAGCGTCAAGTCAATGACCTTTCGTGATTGCATTGAATTATGATAAAAAAATTAAAAAAAAAACAGCTGCGACTGTGGATGCTGGAATAAATCCATTCACGAACTATCGAAGAGAATAAAACTTGGCATTTTCGAAAAATTGGTAATTGGAATTGAATCGATGTGAACTTTAAGAGCTAAAGTTTTATTTCACACAGAATCGAAGGAAAAGAGATAAATGGCTTGTGTTTTTCGATCGGGGTCGCTTTATTTTGTTGTCCTCAGAATATGTGAGTGGTCGTGCTACTTGTTCGATATAAAGAATAGAAACTAGATTCGTATCGACGTCTCGTGTTCCACATTGACGTGTGTCTACGAACGTAAAGAAATGTTATGCAGTGTACATTATAGGAAAACGTAGTCAGCATTTTCCTTTATTTTTTGTGCACGCCGGCACACACGTGTATAGTTATACTGCGGGCATTTCACTTATACAGGCTGCAGTGGTCAAGGGGAAAGGGAGTTATTCAAAGATTTCACGAAAGAACAACGCGAGACTTTGTTCAGTACGTATCTGCAAAGTTTTGGCTACTGGAGTGAAGTGAGTTTGTGCTCGTTTTTCAGCTTTATTGGTGTGAAGAAGACGCAAGTAGAAAAGTGGGGAAATTCCTTGTGGCAGGCGTTTTTTTTGCTATACCTTCGAACTCTTTTCAGTATTTTTCTCTTTCTCATCCTTTTCCTCGTCGCTCTCCAAGCTCCTTTCTTGCTTTCACGCTTTTCTCATTTCTCGTCTTCGTCGTACTTTTTTCTGTGACTCGACTCACCTTGCAACGTTTTTCTCCGGGCTCTCGCGGGAAATCCTTTATCCCTTTCGTTTTGCTCTTTTGCTCTTCCATTGATCCTTTCTCTCTCTCCTCCTCTCCTCCTCCCCCCTTTTGTCTTTCTCTCTCTGCTCTTCCTGGGATATCTAACCTTCCTTCGCTTTTCCTCGCTCTCTTATACGACTGTTGGCAAATATACCGGCGCGAATTTATCGACCCTCGCCTCGGCTAAACGGTTTAATCCAATTTTCCTGCAAATTGGCGACGACAGTTTTTGCACGACTGCCTCAGCCGCCACACCAATGCCAACACCAATGGAATATAGCGTCCCGTTTATATCTCGACCGCTACACCCTCCTTTTTTTTAACCCCCTCTTCTTCCCCACCCTCGCCCGTATTTCAATTCTTTTATTTTTCACGCGCTATATTCTCTACTCAGCTTCGTTTCTCCGCCAGGTACGAGATCCGCTAAATTCTCACCCGTCAACGTGTAATTGAAATAGCTATTGGTAACTTGGTCTTCTCGTTCGCACCTTCTCCTCGCTTTTTACCATTTCAAATCCTTCATCTCTCTCTTTCTCTCTCTTTGTCCATCACTGTCATCACACACACAGGACGAATCGATCGCGATCGTCCACCATCATCACCACCACCATTGTGTGACATTTTTTCACCTCTCCTAGAATAACAGTTATCCCGATCATCTCGGCTGACTACAAAAGATCCGCGGCTACAAACATGTATCGTGCGTCATGTATGTCAGCGCGAGCATTCAAATTCTCACTTCCCGGACGTATATCGACTCGCTCTGATGCGGTGCATATTTATTGCATGCAACGCGCTTTTCCACTGACGTTGCATTCCAACGATCAAAATACACGAGCTCGTAACCTTCTGACGCGCGAATAAGCAACTTTCCAGAAAAATGACTCGAGGACTTTCTCCTCGAAAGCTCCATATGTCTCGGAGATTATCTAAAGTTGATTCTGTAAAATTGCAGCATTCCGCTATATTTGATCGTTCAACAATATCGACGTCTGGGAAACGTGACCCGTAAATTTTATTTGCGATATCGTAAAAGCCTCGAATGCATATTACCAGCGAAAAATGTCCCTTCCAAATAAGGTTACATCGTTACTAAGTGTGCAAGCGTGTCTCGGTGTGAGTGTATTCGTCTGCATGAGAATTGAGGCAGACTCTCATTCTTTGTTTCCACGGTCTCCACACCGCCATCATCGAGAACTCGTTTACCACGCTTATCGATTTTCTTTTAACTGAATTATCGATTTCATGCGATGTTTACCTCCAACAGCTCTCGTGGAAAATTTCAAGAGGTTCGATAGCCACGGTGAACGAGGAATTGTCGTCGCCATATTCGTCTCCGTCGCGCGGACAAACACCGTCCCCGTAAAATTGAAATCTCGCTTGAGCGCATCGACCTCGCTGTTTTACTTTTATACCCTCTCGCTCGAGAACAAAATTACTGAACGGGCTTGCGAGTTAACCGTCACGTTACCTCGTCAAAACGTGCTATACATCGACGCGTTTATCAACCGAAATAAATTTCGAATTATCCTCGCGCCGTCGAAATGTAAAGCGAGACGTTCTTGCTGGATCGAAATAAGCTCTGCAGTGACGATGAACAAAGATATTATCGAACGATTATTATCTTATCCATCGGACGGACATCGTAAACGGTACAGATGAAAAATTTAGTCGTGCAGGAGCAACTTTTGATATTCAACACGTTTCACCCTCGCGAAGTAATGCAAAAAAGATAAAAAATGAAGTCCGTGAATGGTAAAAGAAAATACTGCTTGTTTTGTCACATTCATACACAGATATATTCGTGAGCCTCCACGTAGAACGCACGCCAACAAGTTTCTCCGTTTGGTCTTTGGGGAAATAAAAATTTAAAGTCTGCAAAAACTCTTTTTCCGCAATCGCGTTCTCGACGAACTTTCCTCTTTTGTTTATTCATTCGTTTCGTCTTCATTTCCACTGTCAATTCTGTTTGTTTGCATAATTCTCTTTACTTTGCGAAACAACTCCGAGTCATGCAAATCGCTATTGTTGACTTATTGTATAATCATTTATACCATTTCGTAAATATGCTCGGTGAGATTTGTTTCCATACGTTTTTTTTCTTTCCGAAGAGCCACACGGTCCAGCTAACAAAAGAATAAAGTTATTTGCCTTCGTGTTTGTGCATCGAATCACTCGGTGACAAAATGCGATCCAGGTCAAAAAATTCGATAGCCAACCTGCGTGTTTCCGGAGCAGGATCCTTTCCCAGCAAATCCTCTTTTCCTCCTCGCGGTTCAATGCTTCGTATTTTCGATCGTTAAGATCCTATTTTCTCTTCCTCCTGTTCCGATACGGGAGACTTTCCAGCATCGTCTATAAAACTAAGTGCGTGTGTATACGAGACAGTAAACCTTCCGTTCACTCCGATCGGGACGTGTGCAGAGCCATCCTGGCTTAGGAATTGTTCGATTTTCAAATTTTCATGCAAACAAAAGCAGCGAATTTTGTAGGTGCACTCGTTTTGTTAGAGAAAGCCTTATCACTGTCCAGCCAACTGGATAATGCGAGAATGATGATATTTTGACATCCTTCCTTTTCAATGCCCCTGTTTTTTAACATTTTCAACTTTTTTCGATCATTACGTTGGTCCATAAATAAATAAAGCGTTGAGAATGGATTTCATGAATAATTTCTAAAAACCACGGAAATAAATACTGCAATTTGGAAAAATAATTGCATTGTAAAAACGCCAGTTTCAATATTATTGGAAATCACGAATTTGGTGATTGGAACTTTTCACGTGCATTTAATAAATCTTTACGTGCAGTTTATATTACGTTTTCAAAGACGATTTTGGAAAATCGTTGTCTTGGTCGCTTTGCGAAGAGCGATTCGTAGTTTATCAATCGCAGAGAGAAAAAAAAATATTTTCTCGACCTTCGGTATTTTTCTCTTGCAGTTTTTTTTCCAGCTGAATAACAGAGTCGTGGAACAAAGGGATTTGTTCGAGGGTATATCGATGATAAATCATAGATCTGCCGAAAGTGAAAATTGATCCGATTGGCTGCGGAATGAAATGAATTCCGTAATAAATCTTGTGGGGCTCGAAGGATGAGTTATAACTCGTTCTCATCGAGAACGACAGGTTTCTATACATAAAACGATGCGTATGTATGCGAAGTTTTAAAAGGACGTTTCATAGCTGGACAAGTTAATTCGTTGAGTGATGCGAGATGCACCTTTAGATTTTTCACAAAAGAGCGATAGGTGGAGAGGAGAGAGCAGGGCGGAATAAAATAGGAGCGTGAAAAAAAATCTCGAGGCAGCAGGGTTCGGTTCTCTCTGGTCTGTGAGCTGGCCAGAGCATTCCGAAGCAACGCGGCGAAGAAATATGATGCGTCGTGTCAGCTTATTTATCAGCAGCAAAAGTTGGGTGAATGAAAAGCCCTTTCGCGTGATCTCCTGCTCCTCTGCAGATATATAGCGAGAAGAGCACATTGTGCTGACCCGAGAGATCGCGCAAATCTCTCCAAATCACTTAACCGTACACTCGAAATGCACGTATACGTATATTTGTACATGCAGCGGTCTTATGTGTCCATATGAATGGCTTCACAGCGGAGAAGCTATTTACCTAGACTTCGGCATACGAGTTATGACCGCTTTATTTTTCTCCAGCTTGATATACCGGCCACTGCTGCGGGTGCTGAGCCCTGTACGATATATCGCTAATATATTTATGTGCACAAATATTCTTGGTATCAAGTGTAATACACGATGTAAAAAGTGAATAAAAACGATGGCAAAGGGCAAGGAGGAAAAGATGCCAGCTGTTTACATTAGCTCTCGGACCTCGCCCACTTGTTCACGCGCGAATGAAAAGAGTGCATCGGAGAAAGGAGCTCAAAAGTCGTTCCTCTTTTACAAAAAGAAAAAACTTGCCTCACCCTCCCAATCCTTTCGCCAAACGAATCACTACTCGGAAAATTCAATTCCGAAGGTTTACTACCGCGCACATTTCCGCAGCTTTCAACTCGTTCTCCCTTTTTTCTCTGTCCTTCTCGTGCTGGCACTCACTTCCCTACGATTTCCTTTCTCATCCTTATTCGCTGCTGTTCTTTGCTCTTCATACCCAGTTAAAGGACCTTCATTAGGATCCGCCCTTCCCCCATGCACGATATTCATCACTTGAATCGTAATGAGGCCATTTTACCCACCCTTCGTTCAAAGTCCCATTTTTACGATGAATAAAACTACTTGTGTGCGTGCGTGTGTGTGTATCTGCGAATGATAAGATGTGAACGTTCAATTAGGTCGCAAAGTATTCGGTCTCGTTTATTGGAAAAAAGGCGTGGGTGGAAAAACGTCTCCTCCATGTGACTTCATAAATTTTTGATATCGCGAGACACGGCCGATACCGGAATACCGGAATCACATCCACCACTTCCTGGCTCCCCTTCAACCGAACGATCATACTTTACGTTATATCGAGCATGAATGAACGTAAAGGCACAAGTTACGCAGTTTTATGCTCTATACCGCGTGGACTTACAACCTTTTCCACATCGCGATATCAGTCGGTCCCATATACACGCGTGTATGTTTCTGTCGTCATTCAATTGATCGAGAAAGTTTTGGCCGCGATCGCGGGACCAAGAATCGTTCGTTCGAATGTAACTTTTGTAACTTTTCGATTGACGAGACTTTGCCGAAACTTGGTGCACGTTTTCCGTAAGCACACATATCTCGGCAGCTCTTTCTTTTTCTCTCGGTTGCAGGCCGTTACCGCAGTCACACAGTCAGCGTTTAACGATCCACGACTTTGCTACGCTTTTAGATTTACTCCCCGTTGAAGAATACACTACGTACGTGTACGAGCTGAAATCCTTTTGCTGTGTCCGGAGAAAAATCGCTTATTCCAATTGCCGTTACTCGTCGAGAACTTTGGACTCCGGGTGAATTACGAGCGAGATGGAAATTAGGCGGTTCGATCGCATTACACGTACCACACAGATCTTATCCGTTGTCGCTGAATAGCATGTGTTTTATTTCACACACTATCGAATTGGTTTTCGTTTGTATATACAAATTGATGGCGTAATTCATCGCGCAAATAATTTATCAAATCAACATCGTGGGCCTATAAATTTTGACGATTTTCCAGCAACAACGTTTCGAAAACCTTTTGCTTACACACAGGTATGGAGTTATTTATACTGAAGGGTGAAAATGACATTACGAAAAATATACGAAGGGACGTGGTTGATCTATGACCTCGCGGGAAGAGGTAGGAAAGAATACACACACAGCGTGCGGTGCAGATTGAAAGATAACCCGAGCAGGGTTGCTCTCTCTCTTTTCTGTCCTTGTCAGGAACAGAAGAGTCGAGGAGCAGAACGGGATATATTTTACGAGGCGGCTTCTCGCCTCGCATGGAATCGTAAAATTGGAAAATTTAGGATCCGGATTTAGCGATTCGAGCGGTAAAACGAAGATTCACGCCCGTGAGAATACGCGAAACTGGGTGAGCTTTCAGGATGAAGAGCGTCTCTTCTTTCCTTTCACAGACTCCATATTCTTGATACTATCTTCCTAAAGATTTCGACTAGAGAAAAGTTCATTTTGCTGACTAGACAAAGATCAAAGAAATGATGTTGAAGTTTGCATCGTTAGGATGCCATAGAATTTTTTTTTTTTTTTTTTTTTAAGACTCTGAAGATTCGGTGAATCCTTTTTTCGTTGTGCGTCAAGCAGCCACGGGCTGAGTCTCCGAAACTAAGTGGAAATCTGCGGAATTATACCGAAGGCAGTTGACTGGATGCAAAATTTAATAAAAATAAAAATTCCTGCGTAATTTTGATGAATTTTCAACAAAATGCAACGAATAGTTTCCCTTAATTGACGTTTATTTCTCAAGTGTAAACAAAGCTCTTTGTCGCCATAAATAAGCTTGCTAAACAACTTAAGATTCGTCTATGCGATTATTACTTCGTGTTACACAACGTTTGGAGTACGTAGAGGCTTCGTATACAACACCCCGCAGAGAACCTTATCGTGTTACGTGTGGCTCAACGCTAAAGCTGTCCACCAGCGACGAACTGATAACAGAAGCGATACAAGTGTTGCGATTACACTCGCATTTCGGCACGCCATTCATCAAGTCTCTCGCTCACCAGCTTTTCTTTTTCCTATTTATTTCTGTCGCTGGCTAAAGACTTTATTAATTGAATCTGAATCAATGTTTCTTCGGTGCGGAGTTATTAAATTAATTTAAAGTCACGAACGAAGGTTTTTACGGGATCAAACTCATGTTGACCAAAGAATCTCGCCGTACGAGGCTGAGAAATATAAGCTCATGATAAATATCATGAAAACCTTTCCCTTCCAATTAATTCGATGACATTTCTGGCGATGCATTAGCCCAATATGACCATTCGAATTATAAGTTGCCAGATGACCCAAATTTGTCTACCACGCCGGAGCGTCCTTTGATCAGCAGATCCCGGACATTTTCGCTCGGTCTTCATAAACGTACAGAGTGTCCAACAAATACTGTTTCGACTCCAACTGCTAAAGATTAAACAGTTTTTTTAAATTTTACATAAAATTTTCATTTCATTATTTTCGAAGAACACAATTTCTGATAATCTTTGGGATGAAAATAAATTCGTGGCACCTTCTGGGATGCATTTTCCAGCACGAAAATCTCATCACTGCCTCGAATATTCCGAGCACCCTGTATATTAATTTATTAATATTTGGCTGCAGATATTCCTGCTGATTCGGTCTTTCCCCAGCAAATTTGCGAATACGGCAGCAAGTTTGTGATTTTGCTGTACGTAACGTTCCTGGGACAGTTAAAGCTTTGAATATTCTCAACTTGTAATGAAAGCTTGCTGAAAAGTTTCCTCGTTCGGAATAACAGGCTGCGGCTTTGCTGCGAGGAATCCTGTCTCGGTGTATAAGCATCGCACCATCGATTACGGACGAAGAGCAAACACATCCAAACCAATAATTCCATGGGCACGTGCTACGAGACTGTACCATAAATATTTCGAAATTGTGTATTCTGTCAGCTCGGAAGCAAACTCTGAAAATTGCGATCCTGATAGTTATTTTCTGCTCAAACAATATCAATGTTTTTTTTTTTCAATCAACCGACATTTCCCATTACTCTTTATGTTTTGATGAGAAAAAAATGAAATCAATAGCACGATAGTTCAAAGCAAAAAACATTGCACAAAAGCTAATTCCAAATTTTCGACGATATGGCAAACGTTGATGGATTCTTGGTTCCCTGTTATTCGGAGGCTGGAAAATCCACGAGGTCAGCAGTAAACAAGTACGCAAAAAGGATCACAATGTGGATGCTAATTCGATGATTCCCTTCTCGAATAAAAACAGCTCCGCATGTTTGTGTTGCAGAAAGCTATCAAAGTAATTACGAAAACTTATCACTTAAGAATAATGATAAAAATACTCGTGCCCAGGAACTAAGAATATAGGTCACGAACTCATTCTTTGACTTTTTAATTCCGTCCCCGCGTGACAAGCAATTGTCGATTATTTATAACTGTGACTATATATAAATAAATGGATTGTGAGTCGGGAAACATGGCGAATGGAGAAATTAGCAGATTATACGTGAGCCCTCTTGACATTTGGTGTTTTGGTATTGGAAATAAATTTTCTGTCAGTCTCTTCCTTCCACCTCTTTTGTATCCTACACACTAGTGCGTTCGTGGGTGGTTGCAGTGGTCACGATAGCAAACAATTGCGGGAAAACGTTTTGCCGATCGAGAACTCGTTAGTCAACTCAATACGAAACGAAATTAACGACAGCTATTTTCGTTACGTTCACAACTAATGATTACGTATACATATACCTGTCGATACGTTGAATCATTCGCGCGCAGTGACTGAAAGGCGTAACGAACGTATTTAAACGGGTGCAGTCTTGTGATTTAGGCTCTTTCGGTTGTTACAAAGTCAAACGTGTCTGTGGAGCATTTACGTTTACCAAATAACGTCCCTATACGTGGTTATTAGCCTTGACGTCACATTCTCTTGATTGCCCAATTAAATCCGCATTTATTGCAGTTACGGAATATATAGAAATATAATCATCAGGTGTTGCTCATCCCGGAGTCTCGTTCAGGTGTGTGGGTTGATTCAATGGAAAATCGAATTCGTTGCACACGTGAAAACGTGCACGAAAGGGATCGTTATCGAGGGCAGGTATTTTAGGGTGTCTCCGAAATGGAGGAAATCGCCAACTCCGTACGTTCAAGTTTAACAAAAGGTTTTTTATAAATTATGTGAATTAACGAGGTCGAAGTAATTCTGTCTCGAGTCGACGATGGATTGTAAATTCTTTCGTAACATATATGCGATCGCAAACTGTAGAATTCATGGGTTTCTGCTAAATTTGGTAAATCGTGCAATATCCGCTAAATATATCGACGATTTACATCTTCTCGTACTATCAGAATGTTACAAACGATCCTGGCTCCTGGTCCATACGTCTGTCGATAGAAACAGCAGAATAATTGCTTGCGGACAGTTTTGCAAAAGCAATTAATATACACGATGCCCAAATGATGATTAGTAATGAAATGAAAAATCGACTGTTTCAGGTGTCTTGTGCCACAGCCTATTGCACGATGGCGGGGGTGGCAAGAACGCGGACAGCCATCAAAACGCACTGGACGATGATTCAGCATCAAGGACGGGTCCATATTTCGACACGGCCGCGTCAAAGAACGTCACAGCCTTGTTGGGGAAAACTACGTACCTTCATTGTCGCGTCAAGAATCTTGGCAACAGGACGCAGGTAAATATTTCTATCGATAATTAAATATAACCCAAGGGATTCCATTTAAAAAATTGCCAATGGCTGGGCCATCGCAGTGGAAAACTAATGAGAAATCGATGGCTAAAAAATCTCATCGATCGAATACGAAGGTTGACAAAATGTCAGTTCGTTAAACTTGGAACGGTATATAATTGCATTGTCGTCATCGTCGAATTAATGCGACGCGATGGCTCATTCATACGTATACGTATATTTATGCGAAAGTATATAATGAAAAGTTGTAGAACTTTTCACGTCTTTTTTTTGTGCCGACGGGTGTATCCTCCTTCGTTGCGGAGGTTGGTCGAAATATCGAGTGTCAATATTTTAAAAGCATAATGGAGCCACCGGCTGTCCTCGACAAACCCGTAGGTACGGCAAATCGAAAGTGCACTTTGCCGAGGGCACCGGCAGCACAAGTCGAACCGAGAGCCCCACGATCTCTCCGCGCAGTCACCATATGTGTCGCTATCTCACTCGGAACCCTCTCTCGACAATGCTATTGACCAAAGTGCGCACTCCAACCTATTCCTTTCCCTTGCTCTTTCAGAGCCAACCTTCTACTTCCTCTTGTTTCTTTTTCCAACCATTCTGTTTTCTTTTATTTCTCATTTTTTTCCCTTAGTACGAAGCGCATGCACAATGTACTGTTTTAATATCGTTCTATATCTTGCGCTACTTTCTGTGCCCCATTCCGACAAGTTACGTTGCGGAAATAAAACATTTCCTTCGTATTAATGACTTTATGTCAACGTGCACGCGAATTATTATTACGACCAATAATTTATCAGGCATTTTGTTCGCAAACACAAAAGTGCATCGTTGTGCTCTCCGAACAACTTTTCACTAATTCGGTCCTATCGCTAAAACTGTGCATCGGATTTACTCCATACTCGGCATCGTGAATAAGCAATTCGTCCTGTGCAAAATATCTGCAGAGAAAAAAAAACAATTTTGATAGAAAATGAAAGAAATTTACGGAATACCAACATGCCAGGCTGATGAGCAGTTAATTTTCATATCCAACGACGGAATTTCAAAAATAAATTACAAATTTGCGTAATAAACTTTTATCATCGTGCCGTGCACAATTTCATGAGCTATGAAAAAATAACGAAAGACTTGCATTCCTTCAATAAACATTTCATAATGTGTATACATTTTTTACCGAGCATCACGTAAATTTCATTCTGCTATCCGATAAAATAGTCCGTACGACGCAATCTAGAAAAACCGTAAAAATTACATATTGCACTTGCATTATTACGACGAGAGCCATTTTCAAAAGTGCTGTAAAAATAATAATCGCTGCAGTTTTCATGCTCGGCTCCATGCCTCCGTGCATTTTTCATCAAGAATTGCATCGCCAAATTCGCTCGACAACTAATTAACTCGACCAATTAACAAATCATTTTTTCGTGCTTCGCGAGAGGCTTTGAATGTTTAGTTCACTCTGTTTCTGATTTGCAATAATTCTTCGAACATTCGCATAACGATTTAGCACGAAGGAACGTTTTTATTAATTCACAAAGTTAATTGTGAGCTTTCGATCGCCACGCCCCGAGTGCACAGCAGATTATTACTGACTCGAAAGAATATTACATGAGATTTAAAAAAAAAAACAACAAATCGATCGTCACTCGCGTTTTCTCTACTGCGCATTTTTCCCCCATCTGTCGAACAGGGTCTGACATTTTTACTCGCTATCTGAGATGATGTTGAAATATGAGAATCCTTAGCGATTACGAGAGATGGACAACCACCTGGTGGTTTACGATGTCAAGCTATAAATCGTCAACGGAAGAAAACAAGGCGCGTGTCTTTTTCCAGTACGAGAAAGAGGATCATCATTTTGTCCCCAATCTTTCCGACACCCCTAAACTACCTGCCCCATTATGCGTCTACAAGAAACGTGCGGTATTGCCACCCTTCGGGCTTTTCTCAGCACGTAACAGTCTCTGAGAGCGACAACGCGTATTCTCATATGAATCGATATATACGTATCGCATGCTGACGTGCTCAGACATACAGCAACACTTGCTGTCAAATAAACGTCGAAGATTTTTGTAATTATTGAATTTAATCGTTTTCTCATTGACGAATGAATTTCAGGTCAATTTTGCAGGTTCGTTTAGTTCGTAAAAAACGGGATTCATTATTATTTGTCCTTTTTTTTAATATTATTTTACTTCGACGATGCAGACAAAATTCAGAATACCACGTGTCCGTAGTTTTTTCGGATGTTGACCACGAATAACACTCCACCTTGAGAGAAGGAACGAGGACGAAAAAAGTGTGTGGGGCTGAGGGGAAAAGCAAGTATTTGAGTTGGAAGATCGAGTTTGCGTAGCCATCTTTGGCTGTGGACTTGCGTTATACACGTCGAGTCGACATACTACGTTTTAGTCTACTCTAGCAAGAGAGAGCGGGAGGGAGGGAGGAGAGACGAAAATTTCGCTTCCGCAATGGTCCACGTTGAAAAAATAATAAGATAAACGTTTCGTGGGACAAGCACACATAAGGTTGAGATTGGGCTGCATAAATATACTCATGAGGTGGTTCGTTGAGTTTTTCTTAAAGCTAAACGTTTATGTGGAATGGACCTAAAAAATTTGACGAGATTTGATGTTGGAAGTTTTGAGGACATGATATTGGAGTCTGGAAAAGATTCATCAAAATAAAAGCATCGCCAAGTATTTGCGTGAAAACTGGGGATGCGTTCGAATGCATGGAAAGTATGAAGATTATTGTCTAATCGGTTTAAAGTTTTTTTTGTATCGGCAAGCTGGGAATTGAGTAAAACAGCTCTTACGCACGAAGTTGAAATGTTAACGTACGAGAAAATCAGAGGATTCGGTTGCTGGCTTACATGCTTGCTGGATCACGCGGCAACGATGCGCAAAAAGATGTGAGCACGAGCAAAGCTTCTCTCGCCTCTTTCACTCTTTCTCACTCTTTCTTCGTAAACCAACACGTACGTAGCATATAGCGTGCAATCTATGGTTACACGTCATAAATGCGAAGCACGTGTGCACTACGAGGTCCGGACACGACAGCTCAAGCTGTAGTCAAACTATATCTCGTATACCGCACGATAGTGACCTCTACCAACGTGGTTACCACACCAGGGTAAGAGAACACTCGTCTCATCCGTTTTTCCTCTTATACCAACTCTTGATTCTCTCTTTCTCTCTCTCTGTCCCTCGTAGGGTGTCGCTATATATTTTCATCTTGCTTTTTGCCACATTTTCTTCCTCTTTTTCTCCGAGTCTTCTCCGTTCATTTCTTACATCCCCTTTTTACTTATGTTTTTCCCAGCCCAGCAAAAAGAGGAACGTTTTTACGAGAAGCTTTTTTTCTCACTTATTCTGTGGCGAACCTCCTTTCATTTGATTCCCTTCCCTTTTCCTCTGAACCAAAATATATAATAAAAAAAAATGCACCTCATCTCCAAGGAGCTTTCTTCGATGAAGACACGTGCTTATTCGTCCCAATCCTCCTTCACCATTACCAACAATCCCACTCCAATTTGGACATGATATTTTGGAAAAGCTTGCCACAGAAGAACCCAATTATATCGGTGTATTATTTCGGAAAACAGAGACTCGGTGGAATTTCGGTTTAACAATAATCAGAAAGAAAATATTCTCGCTAAAGGCATGAGATTTTCATCATTTTGTTTTTATTGTATGGCTATTTCGATACTTGGTCACTTTTTTCGTCACCACGCAAAGTTTCGCTAGAAAATCGATATTGTGTTTTATTGAAATTTGATGCTGAGGCTCCGCTAATTAAGTCTCCGGTTGTTCGTCATCTACTTTATTGGAATTGGCCAACTAGCCACGTTGAAATATTGAAAATTATCAGATGAGAATCGAGGTGTCTGAGAAATGGTTCAAAGTCATAAACTTTGGCCTCGGGTTCGTCGGAGGTCGGTGAGGAACGGAGGAATACTGTATAGAAAATACCGCAGATGGAAATATTTGTTTATTGAAAAAAATAAAAATTCATCAGTGCTATTCGTCGACTCATCTTCGTCTGAGTTATTTCGAATCTTGCTGGCGTAATATTCTGGCCCACAAGAGTGTATTACATCTCCGTAGGTGGATATTTACCCCTTGATGACGACGAGAAATCCAAGAGCGGCGTCATCCTCCGTGAAACGAATGAGAAAGACCGAGAGCAATGAAGTGAGACGCGTAGAGATAGAAAGAGAAAGAGCACGCGGTGTGGGAGGATTAGAAACTCAATTAAGCTAAAAGGCATATCCTCGAGCGCGGGGAAACCGAGAGATGCCCTCACTCTCTTTTTGGTCCGTGTGCCACGCTGCTTTATCCATCGTTCGCGCTTATTCGCCGGTAAATTTGTACGAACGAATTTCGTTTCACGGTCGCGCGAGCTTCACGTAAATACCGAAGGGACGAGCATATCGACTACCGCCAAAGGGATATTAGATGAAAGAGAGTGAGAGAGCGAGGGAGCAGGAGATGAGCCAAGTTTAGTGTGTATTGAAGCCAGACATACACAGGCCCTCTTTCCATATTCCGTCATAGTGTGTATCAGCCCTTTCTTCCCTTAGGTGGATAGCAGTGGAACACCCTGAAGCTACGGGTAGAGAGAAGCACAATCATCTCCACCGTTTTGCTGGCCATCAATTATCCATTGTATTCCACCCACGGTGAACCCTTTCCCACTCCCCCGCAGCGCTTCCCACAGTTATGTGTGCGGGCCCTATCAAAATGTACGTATAATCCACCTTTTGACTCTCTCCGTTGCTATGCCTTGCATGTCTGACTATAACCGACTCTCACTACTTTCACCTTAGTTTCCCGCTCTATGAACTGAACGGTCGAGAGTGAATAGCATTCTTGAGGCAACAACTTACACGCGAATTCTCCATCAACGTGAATCTAGACCCGAAGAATAGAGTTAAGGCACAAAACGAACAAAAAAAAATACCTCACCGACAAGATTTTACTTTCGTAATCGCGTGGTTAACCATATATATATAAATTATTCTCATGCTTAAGTAGATGGAAAGTCGCATATTCACAGCGACGGGAAAAAGCCTATAAACAAACCGACCCTTTTTGTGTCATCAAGATTACCAAATGTTCGACTTTTCATTTGGAAGTTTTTTTTTAATGTGCCCGTTAATGACTGACAATAAGAAGTTAGTCGTTATATAACTTTAGACTTTCTTTTACTCGAAAAACCTTGGCATCACATGTCACAGACAATTCGCTGAGTATAAGTGGGCGGTGAGTGTTTTTATTTACTGACATTTAAGGTAATAAAGTGAAGGTCAGTCGAGTGAACGACAAGTTTTCACAGTTATTGTCCGCAAAGTTGAATGCAGTATCGAATCGATTGCGACGATGGATTTTTGAAATGGTTTTGATGCACGATCGCTCGTTTTATTTCTCAAGGAATTCTCTCCAGTTTTTTCGCAGTCTCCGCGGGAATTTAATTCGGAAAACGACGGTTTCGTTCGTTTAGCAAACTTTTGAGAATTCCTGGAGATTCTCATCGTAGATGAAATCCATGCAAATTCGGATTTCTTCGGGGGTCAAAATAGACACGACTGAAGCTGAATTATCCCGTAGATACCTACAGAAGCCACGATGTATTTGAACACATGTGAACACACACATGCACATATATATACATATAGCTTTGTGCAGAGAACTCGACTCCTCACGCCCATTGTATGTTCACGTGTGAGATTGCGTTTCTCGTTAGTTTGTATCCGTCGCTGCAGCGCTAGTTTTTCTCTCTTGCTCTCACGTTTGCCGACGATTGCGCAACTCTATTCTCGTGATTTGCGAAGAGTATGTAGGTTCGTATGTATGTGTACCTTGGACTAGACTAGGTACACGCTCCCTCCTTGTCCCGGATTCCGGCTTCACAGGGATATCTCACGACACGTTCCCGTTATAGCGCTCCTCGGGTTATCTGTATTTATCGCTCATTTCGCCGTCCCCATTCCTTCGCTAGCGAGTCTAGTATTACCATCTGTGTGACTCTGTGTCTGTATGTATTTGTGTGTACGTTTAGCACAAACCAAAATACCAGTAAAATGTAGAACGAAAGTAAGGGGAGGAGAGAGAGAGAGAGAGAGAGAGAGAGAGAGAGAG
>JBAJMU010000007.1:5184438-5232046 GCA_037952995.1 Hyposoter didymator
GAGGAATAAGCAGTTGCATCGAATTTGCAGTTGCTTATTCGTTTGTTTCTTATTTGTACGAGCGTGGGAACAATTTCTTGTGGAAGGTGTCACGCAAGGACCTTTCCAAGATACAATTCAGTTGATGGAAAAGATATAACAATGGAACGCAGGCCACAAATCTTCCGTTTTTAATCCTCTGCAGAGATTTAGATTCCATTGGTTTTTGGCAATTTTCTTCAGTTCGTTTGGAAATGATTGGAGGGAAATATTGTTCCTAATGGCAAAAGCACATGGAAATAGAATTCGTCGTACCATATCGTGCCACACGAAGGAAGAGAGACAGTCGACTAGAAAGGACAAATGAAGATATCAAAGTCCTAGATAGAATGAACCATTCCACCGCCTCCCGTTTACGGATTTACCAATTTTCGCACAAAACCCTCGGGGCGGATCGACTCCAACGCCCTACGAAATCTCTCTCTCTCTCTCTCTCTCCCTCTCGCTCCTTCTCAACGCCTATTTTTATTCTCTCCCTTTCCTCCCGTTCTACCAGCAATCCGATGCTCTGCTGTTGGCAAGACAGAGGAAAGCTTCTATCTCCGGATGTGTCTTCCGCGTAAGTGGATTGGTCGCTGGTAGAAAAGGACGAGAGAAGGATCTGGAGGGATTGGAACACGCTGCAAAACCCTTCCAAAGGAGGCTTTGCCTCGTGCATTGCTCCAGCGTATCTCGTCCTTTCCATCTCATCCTCTTTATCCCATACTTTTTTCCGCTATGAAGACTTCTCCACTGGGACGTCTACTGTTCCCGAATTCCCACGCTCGAGCGCAATATCACCCATGTCGGATATTCCTTCCTATCATAAATTTACACGAGGAAAAGATTTATCTAAACAGAGGCAGACACGGTGGTCGACGACGACGCGACATCGAGGTGCCTCAACATATTACGTAATATCGAAGTTTGCATCATTGTAACGCGACCGAAATTATTTTTCATCGACCAACGTGTCCACTGCGTTGTCAAACGTTGAAAATTTAACAGAATAAAAACAAAATGTTCATTTTTATTCCGCCATCGATTTTCATCTGCCAAGTACTCGAGAGAAAAACCTGAATATCAATTCTCTAGAAATTTGAACAGCAACAGTGTTCACAGAACGGTGGAAACCAACGTGATATTTGCAGTTCTTTTTAGCAAGTTTTCTACTACCCCTTTGTAGTGTCTTGCATAGAGTGATTATCGTGATGGGGAGCAGCAGAGAGGAAAGGGGCTGAAAGCTTTTCGTATATACTGGGTTGACGAAAAGAACTCGTTTGAAACGCAAAAGCTTCTTTGGCTGTGGAGGCGAGTCTTACCGATGCATATAACGGGCAACTGGATATAAGCCACCTGGATAATCTCGTTTATATCTCGGTTATGTATACACCGTTGCCTCGAGATCGTATAATCTTGAGTAGAATATGCGATATGTACGTGCAGATAGCATAAGCTCATCAAAAGCAGAAAGGTTGTGAAGCGGATAAAGATTCAATGGGAAATATATAGAGGAGAGACGTTCGGCAAAGTTCTCGATGTGCGAGTTGTGTGGATCGGAGAAAAACTCGCTGGTGTGGCCAATATGACTGTAAGAAGACTTTTGATCAGGCAATCTTCCTATCAGTTCTGCTTTTTCCGGCAGACATGTTTTTTTTTTCCTTTTTTTTTCTTTGCTTGAAAAAAAGCGACAACTTTGCTACATATGCCTGTCGAACAAAGTATCGCTGTATGTGAAGTTTGCAAGGGGAAGGATTTGGAGTGGCATGTATTATAGGATCGAAGAAGAAGCGATCGGGCGGAAATTCGTACAACGACCACAGAAAACGATCGTGTGCAAACCCCTTCGGTCGACGACGTTCTTCAGTACACCAATTTCTCTCTTCCATCCTTTTCTTCCTCTTGATCTCTTCGTCTCTTCCTCCTTTTTGCTCTTGCTTCGTTTTCCGTACTTTCTCTTTTCTACCGCAGCTTCGTCAATCTTCTCACTCTTCCTTTCCAAAGTCTCTGTGGGGGTTTCGATAAAATTAGGTTATTCCACGAAGAAGGGTTGTCTTTCTCCTTGTCTCTTTTCCCTCTCGCTCTCTCTTCTTCTGCTTCTTTTCTTTATTTCTCTCTGGATCTTTTCCTCTTTGGCTCTCTTACGCTATAGAAGGTTAACCAAACTAGCAAGAGGCAAAAGTGCGGCTGTGAGAGAAAAGCCAAGTGGAAAGTTCTCTCGTTTCTCCGCAATCTTTGTCCCGGAGGAATCGAAAGGCCGTGCAATATCGAGCCAGGCGCCTCAAGCCCCTTCTCTCATTCTGCTTCCTCACTCTTATTTTTTTTCTCTCCTTCTCTCTTTCTCTCTCTCTCTCCTTCTCGCTCGTTTCTCTCTGTAGCTTCACGACTTTTCTTGGTCGCGCTTTTGCCAACGACAAACCGTTTGAAAATTCATCCAATAAGCGAACGGAGGCAGCCTAGCTACATTTTTCATTAGCATCGTTTCTCC
Organism: Hyposoter didymator; assembly: GCA_037952995.1. Lineage (NCBI taxonomy): Eukaryota > Metazoa > Arthropoda > Insecta > Hymenoptera > Ichneumonidae > Hyposoter > Hyposoter didymator. The sequence goes on from JBAJMU010000007.1 coordinate 5,186,945, forward strand.
AGCAATACTGGAGAACCAACTCGCCTCTCCCTCTCTTTCTTTCTCTTTCCCTCTCAACTCGGAATACCATCTATTCGGTCGTAACAGACAGCTCTCGTTATCGTCGTTCCCATGAGGATTTTGTCCGTCAACCGGGTGACCCAACTCGCCTATCGATCGATTATCGAAAATTTAACCCTCCAGTTACATTTTAACGATCGCTCGTATTTTTCGTTCACCGAAAAACGGAGCCAAAAAAACCATGTGTTTGTGTCTCTTAAAACAAAGAGTCAAAAGGAACGACCGAGTATATTTGTCGAGCAGCGTTCAATATTTGAAAAAAAAAATTTATTCTTCAGATTCTCAACAAATTTAAACTCAACGTTCTGAATAAAATCGTAACCCCATTATCTCGACGTTGGGGTAGAAATCTCTCAAACCTTGCTAGAGGAAAAACGCGATGAGTGTTGGTGGCGTTAAGGGAATAGAATGTAAGGAGCGAGATCCTGTGTGATCTTGGTCTTTTCCAGCGAATCAGAAGAATAAAGGGAGGCGTTTAATAAGACGAGAAAACGGATGAAAGCTTACGCGAAGGATATACTCAGTGGAGTTTGGGCAAGTGGTTGCGGTTTGAGTTAAAAAAGAGAGAGTTCGATGTAAACTGAGAGCGGCATCTCTTTTCCCTCGCAATTATAGAGCTTGTCGCTTAACATCCTTTTTCTCCTTTGCGTGATTCATTTTTATGCGAGGGATTTATGTTGAGTGAAAAAAATAAACATGGGATACGTCGTGACGCGTTCACTTCAGTGGATACGCATGAAACTACTCGGCCGTTATACATTATCCGATGCAGAGCATCTGGTGCGTCCAACTGAGCGAGCCGAAATGGATGTGACAGCAGAAACCAGAAGAGTATCTTCGTCACGAACACATATATATATTTTTCGCTTTTTCATACGTCTGTATGTGTGTGAATGTGTGAGTGTGCCTTTATGCTCGATCCAGTACATTTGCTGGTAAAAGCCAACAGCAGCGATTGGACGTTCTCGCGATTGTCACGTGTATCGAGTCTCACGATGCACTTGTGCACTTGCAGTCGTAGAGTTCTATTTCTTCCTCTGTTACCGGAGCACAACATATATACAGACACAGGTATATATGCATGGGAAATTGCCCGGGTATGTGGGAATATATATATATATAGTGCGCTATAAATGGTTCGGAAGAGCCCGTGGACGACAGCACACCCACGAACCAATGGAGCATGACTTGACAACCAAAACAATGAGACTAGCAGAACGAAGGAGCAGCGTACCCAGCGAAGAAAAACAGTTTGAGATGAAAAGGAAAAACGTTACAAAAATCAATAGGGTTTCGTAACGATTCATAGAAAAATAATACGTAAAAACAATTCTGGATACAAAAGTATCGATCCGTCAAAATGTCACGTTAGTGTCCAGATGCTTGCACTTTTTTATATTCATTGATATTTTATCTTGGGTTCAAAATTGATAAAGCCAAAAATCGACGATCATGGAATTTCTTTAAAAATTCATCGTATTTCTCATTTTTTTCTTTTTAGGAGGAAGAGCAGTTAGTGGTTGCGAAGAGCTTTCGTCCTTTTTTTTTTTGACAAAGCCTCAGATTGTTAAAATTTATTGAAACCGAGTGAATTGCGAGGATAAAGTAAAAATAAGGCTGTGGAAAAAATCGCCACTCGGTCAGCGGTTTATTTAGGACTTGTTTTTTTTAAGCAATGGCCGAACAGTTATTCGTACACCAGATCGTTTCACTGCTTTTTTTTTTTTGTAGCTGCAGTTGCTCAGCCCTGGAAGTTTCGATCTGCGTGTTCGAATTCCATTTTGTGGTGCGCACAAAACTCGTTCCGCTCGTTGTAAATCAAGTCGTAAAAGATTCAGGTACAGACAAAAGGAATTAATTCGTCACGTTCGATATTTAAAAAACTGAACTCTGATAACAAAGCCGTTGGCAAGCTAAATTCCATTTAGAATATTCCATTCGCAGCTTTCAGGTGTTTCACGACAAAGTGGAATATTCATTCTACTTAACGAACACTGTAAGCTCTCAAGGGTCCAAAATGGGATCTAGGATCAAATCCCCAAACAGTAGAGTGACGTTGTCCAGCGCTCTATGCGTCTCTCGCTAAGTCACGGAACTACTAATTCTCTACGAGAGTTGGCTTTCGCTGGATGTCTCTCCGACCAATGTGATCTATTCTCCATTCAACCTCCAGCAGCCTCTCTCGTCTGCTCACACGAAGGCCTCGATGCTTTTGTATTGCTAGAAATCACACATTCTCTGCAGTCTCTCGAGCTGTAGGAAGACCTTGTAATACAACGTGTGACGAACGTTCAAACAATTCAACCGAGGACGCAGTAGAAACAGTCAGAGATTGGTCAGACGCGATGAGAAAGATTTCCTATTTTCTTCAATTGTTTCTCTCTCAAAAAAAGCCACACGTCCATGAACTTTGCGTGCGTAAATAAAATCCTAATTCAGATCATTTACTCGACCCAACAGTCCATGCGCGGGATGATTATGAAAAAAAAAAACGTTGAAACAAAAAAAAACCATGTTCGAGTTTATAAAAGTGCGCAGCGAGGCTTGCACGTCGTGTCTCTTGATACATTCAGAAGCTTTTTGAAAAATATACCCTCGATATAAGAAAATCGTAACCGTTGTAGCATTATGAAACAAAAATCTTTTAAACAGAACGAGAAATGATGAACGAGGAGAGAAAAGGAGGAGTAAATGTATAGAGTACATTATAGATCGAGACGAGAATAATAGATGAGTAAGACGCAAACGGCAACACTGCTGGTAAGACTTGACTGCGATAGTTGGTGGTTGGCTGCTTCCGCTGCCCTTTTATGAGGGTCTCGTTAAAAGCTCAGAAAATGCACTAAAGCGGAGAGACGCGACTACGAGGAACACGGCGAATGAGATGAGGGAAGCAATGGCACTGTAAAATGAGGCTTCGAACTAAAGGGTGGCGGAATAAGGGCGAGGGAGAAGAGGAAAGAGAAGGAAAAGATGGTTGCAGGTGCTCTCTGCTTAAAGTGCTTAAAAAAACGCGAGAAGGCAAGAGCCACGACGCAGCCATGTGTAATGCTTAATGGCCGGGGTGCGGTGAATCGTGTCGGGCAGTTGGGTATAAAAGGGGAAGCTTTTGCAACGTGTGTGAGAGAAGGCGAAAGAGGTAGAAAGAGGAAGAAATAACGACGGAACAAACTGAAAGTGCGAGTGGAGCGGGGTGAGAGGCAAAAGTCTCAAGACCGCACGAGCGATCTGTACACATAATGTGGCGAGGAGAGTTTACGAAGAAAGCGCCTAGAAAGAGAATATAACGGAGTGAAAAGAAGAATCCAGTTGGAATGTGAAGAGACAGAATGAGAGGGAAAAAAAAACGTTGAGAATTCTGTGGACATGTGAGAATCGCGGACTAGGTCAAAAAATGCGTTAGAAATATTTGGTAGACCAAAGACAAATAGTGCGTGGTTGAGCGAAAGGATCCGCCTCGATAAATCGCCACCGCCAACGGATTGCCGAAACATTCGGCAAATACTCCGGGAAACCGAATTTTCATTGAATATAATTAAAACACGTTCCAACCCGCTATTGCGAGAAACATGGCAAATTTCGAAACGCTCGATATCCACGCTGCCCGCTGATGGTAATGAGCGTTGTAAATTTTCCGTCGTACGAGGGTAAATTTCATTATCGCTTGAGAATTAACGATGTCGCTCTCGACGGTCAAGGATGTTTGAGAGGGTATAAGGAAAGGACAGGGAGGGAGAGGGACTACGGATTATAGTCAAGAGATACGTAGTATACACATCGAAGAAATTGCGCGAAGCTACAGTGGCAGATCTATCCAGCCTCCCGCCGCCCAACTCTCGTTGTCTCTGCCAATCCCTCTCTATTTTTTCTCTTCTCATTCTCACGAATAGAGGGATCTCTCGAGCGAGGAGAGAGAAGCTCAGAATCTCATAGCCTAATGAGTTTTTGCGCATAATACGCTCAATTTACCAACAGCGAACACCCGGTAAAACGAGAACGACCCAGCAGCAGAGTCTCTTCACTAATCACGGCAGTCTCTTGCCTCTCGTTCATAACACCCTCGCGAGAAATGTGGACAAGTAGCAGGAGATCTATAGCCTCTGCTAGTGCCTTCTTGGCCTCTGTGTCGAGCTCGGATTTCTACGCGTGCGACGTACTCGACGCGCACACATCAGCAGTAGATCGAAAGGTCACAATTTGAACTACACGGAGAAAAAGAAACAGATTATTATACGGTGGTACACTGTTCGCATTGGACTCGAAGCGATTGCACTGCGATATTCACCGTAACACAGTGCTCAAATTACAGTGCAGTCCAAAGTAAATTTTAACCGATTTTAACAATTCAAACACTGTATTTTCAATTTATCAAAACTCGAAATTTGACAGTTGGGGAATGCGCCAGTAATACCTGCATGAATTGTGTCAATTCATGCAGGTATTACTGAGAACACTGATTTTTGCACAGTACCAAAATGTAAATAAACTAGAGTACACTGTAAAAATCTCAAAGTGTAGGTAACGTCACAAACTGTCGAAAGAAAAGTAAAACTACCGTGTGCCACACTGTAAAATTGAATCAATCACCCTGTACTCAATACGGTGTACACTGTAACTCTTGCAGCTGCGTACAGTATGAAAATCAGAGATCTTGTGTTAATTTCACAATAGAGCAATTTTACTGAGAACAATGGCATATTGACAGTACCGAACTGTAAACAAGCCAGTTTAACTGTGAAAATCACAGTTTGTACAGGAAAATTCATCATTTTTGGAGTAAAAAATTTTCATTACCGTGATCTACTGTAAAATGAAATGTGGTTCCCGGTTTTTTAACCTATTTATTCTGTTATATTGTCTGTTTCTTTTTCTCCGTGCAACAGCTGTTTTTGTAATATTTTTGTACTAAAAAAAAACTCGATACATTTGACAGTAACTTTATCTTTTGAGGTCCCCAGTAGTAAGTCTCTCCGCATCGCTGTTAGGATCCATCTTACGACCCCATTTCCCTTGCAATCATAAATGCAAACGTATAAACGAGAGCTCCGAATATAGCTCCGCGTCCTTCACACCTTAGCTCCCTCGAACGACGACCCGCTCGGACTCTGTGTGCACTCTCTTGTCTACTGCAGACTTCGCTCAAACAAGTGGGACTTTTCATACGCTGCGCCCTCAATAAGAAAACAATTTATTATGACGAATTTCTAACAGAAATTTTAACAGACTTTTCATACGCTGCGCCCTCAATAAGAAAACAATTTATTATGACGAATTTCTAACAGAAAGACAAAATGTTTTGCTTCCCCAATTGAATTTGATGTTTCCGTTCCTTGAAGTACAATCGATACGTTTCATGGATTTTATGTAATTTTGTTTTCGTAATCATGACGTTTTTTTGTTTTTGAAGTGACAAAAGTCTTGTTTGTTTTTCAAGAAACTCACGAACACAATGTTTCCACAAAAGAATATTGTTTTTCTATAAACGAATAAAATCGTTTCGTGTACGATCGGTGTTATTTCTTTTGCCCAATCAAAACAGTTACGATAAAGGAAATGCGATAACGTCATTGCGTTGGTTACGAGCTTATTCTTGCGAATAGATTACTGGCACGAATGTTTGAAGCTTTTCTCGTGTGTTTTATCATCAGCTCAAGGCATACGAGCAGCATATTAGGAAACGTGGCTTTTCTTCGTCTAACAAGAAAATCGATAATAGGAGATGACGTCTTTTGTATATGAGTGCTTGCTCTTTCGTCTCTTCTGTCCGTTATGGACTTGGTCGAATGAACCAGCAGAAGCAGAGCGAGGGCAAACAACCCGGGAAGAAAAGAAATAGGAAAAAAAAGTTTGCCTCGTAAATAGATGAAGGGAGCCCGACACGGTGGCAACGCTCGAATGACGTCCCAGTTGGTAAGGTTCGTATTTATTTGTAGGCTTCGAGATTACAGTGTACTCGATTATATATAAGAAGAAAAATTTCTCTGAAGAGAGATAAAAACAAAACACAACACATTTTCATTGCGAATATGGAAGCAGGCGTCTTAGTTATTTCCTTTGAGAGTTCAGCGACCGAACGAACAAACTAAAAGGGTCGAAAAGCCCGAAGAAAAGTTCCATCGTTTCTACAATCCCGAGTTTATGGATCAAAGCTCGCCATACGAGGGCCTCGCGAGCATTCGTCCGTGCACCTTTATCCGAGAAAAGACGGATTTTGTTGAGAAGATGGTTTGAATTTGAGAATACGGACGAAAGAGAAATCTGATCTTTTATGCAATCAGAAATCGTACGTACCAACCGAAATTCGAGAATAATCAGACGCAAATATTGCACAGATAAAAAATAATAAGAAGGAGATGATTCTGTGTACGAAGACTTTATTCCAGCGATGTTAAAATTCTCTACAGTTTTTCTCCATTTTTTTTTTTTACCAACTTAAGAATGCTCTATGCAATGGCAAAGACGATTTACGATCTTTAATAACGACAGTAATAATACCCTTCGTCTTGAATGAGAGTTCTCAACTTGCCAGTCCGTGGCTGTATGTGCTTTCTCCATACACGTCAAGCTTTAGGGGCACACGGAGATGGAAAGAAAGGAGATGACTACGGGCAACGTTTTATGACTTACTTCCGGTTTAAATTTAACGAAGATCGTCTATATTTCACCTCAAGCTGTTTAAAAGAAGGGCAAGGCACGAGACACGCAAAACTGAGCTATAAAATGTTTGACGCCCCGAAGCCCATTCATGGAACGAGGCGAAATTTTCCCCGACGCTCTGTCTTAATTGCGGACTTCCAGTAATATGTAATTTTCAGTGAGGGCGTGGAACACATCTCGTGCGAACTCGCGGAAGAATAGCCTCGTTTCCTCTATCGTTTTTTACCGATTTCATGCTTTTTTTTTTTTNTTTTTTTTTTTTTGCTCATTCAATATTAAATCTTGATGAATATGCACAGTTCCTGGGCACGTGCGGCAAACGCTTGGGAATTCTTCATTACGTTTGAATCCATAATTTTTTTTTTTTTNTTTTTTTTTTTTTTTTGCATATTCACTCGTGGTGTTTTATTTCTCATTCACATTCGCTCTCGTGGAAATTTTATCATCGATCGTTTTACCACGCAGGAGGACGATGATGTAGATTATTGAAAATTTTGCTTCGTTGGGAGGCGAGAGCATTTTTTTGATACTCGTTTTATTTTTTATTTTGGTTTTGTACTCGTCGCAATATTTTCGGCGTTGTTCGTTATTGGGATTTGATTGAATTCGCAAGTTTGCAGAAAAATCAGTAAATGCATTTTTTCGAGTACCATCAGTTTTCTCGACAATAAATTAGGATCCACTTTCCTGCTTGCTTACGTGGGTAAAGCCACTCGAAGAGAAGCCAGAATGGTGAAAAAAAAAGTCCTTTTCCACGTCGATATTAAATTGTCCGCGGTTGAGGTTAGTCACTAGATTCTCATTAGCCACATTTCTTAGTGAAACATATTTATATGTGGTGTCTATATAATGGCACAGTCTGCTCTTCAAAGTCCAGAGAAGAATATACAAAGAAGCAGAGAGAGGAGAATAAGCGAGTTTTACAAGCGTGGGGTGGCTTTTCAATTCGACATTAAGGCCCTGCGGGGCAGCCCCGTACCAAAAAGGAGAAAAGAACGAAGCGCGAAGAAAGCGAGCTCGAACGGAGGGGAGAGAGACAACGCGGACGAGAGGAAAACACCGAGCAGGACGAGTATTAGGAAAAAGAGAGGGCAAGAAAAGCTCCACTTCTATCCCCGCGCGCAGCATCATTCGTACAGAGACCTCACGTACACTGCGGTTAGCGTTCGTGCAAATTCACGCTTGAACTTAAGAGTGCAACTGTAATTTCCCGAGGCATATTACCGGGGTCGAGACGGCTCTCTACTCCCTACATGCGGTATTCCCTCGATGAAATCTCAACTGCATTTCCCTGCTATACTGCGGATACTTTTCCCTGCTCCCGCATAAAGCCGCTGCGATTTCGAGTTACGCGAATGAAAAGAATGGGAGGCTGCGCGGGAGGGAGGGAGCTTTTTAGTGTATATATTTTGTGACCGCGACCCGAACTCAGTATGGGAAGGTTTTTGCGTTTCGGTTTCGTGGTACGATACCAATTCGATATTTCAATAGTCGAGTAGAAGAAAATTTGTGAACCCAATTTCCACTGGAGTAGATTAAAGAAAAAAAAAAACATCAAAAGTTATTTCGCTGTTCGACGAAAAGAATTGATTTCTGTAGAGCAATGAAGGGAAACCTTGAATGGCCAGTGAGCAAAACTCTCTTTGGTCAGGAAACGCGAAATTGCCTTGGAAATAATGTGCCCATCGTGCTCTGTTCCTTAACAATTAAACCCTGCACGATTATTTTATTCGGAATATCGAGAAGAATTCACGTTGCCAACAATGGCGATTTTCCCATTGTCGCTTTTTCGTGAATATGACGCTGTACGTCGTGCGGAGACTGACGTAGAAAAGAATATGAATAAATAAATAAGTAAACGTGGAAATAGAAAAAAGACGAATGGCTCTGGGAAACGAAATATACTCGAAATGCGTGTGTGGTTTGGCACTTTCATATGCTCTGGCCTTTTTAGCTCACTGTTATGGCGACAGTCCTTTCCGCCAGTGCTTTGGACATTTTCGATATCGTTGCTCCTGAAGCCCACGATATTTATTTCCTTTTATATACTTTTATGGGTTTCGTTTTCTCGTTCCTCGTATCCGAGGGCTGTCGGATCTTTCGGACTCGAGGGACAGCAGGAGCAGAGAGCAAAATAGTCAGACACTTTCGTATACATTTTCATAGACCCATACGAAGAAGCGCTTTTGCATCAAATCCCTTTAAGGCGGTGTGCTTAGAAGCAGATCCTTTCCGAAATAACGAGAAGCTTGCGTAAAACTTGGGCTCGTAATTTTCGACTTTTCGTCATGCAACGCGATTTTACAGCATCTTGTCCGCCGTCGCACTAAGAAGGAAAGAGAATTTATATCCAGCAATTCTACCATAAAGTCTGTCCGAGCTTTGCTATCCTCGAAACGACTGACACACCGCGATGGGATCTTTGTTTATACGAGACACTTATTGCGGAAACGCGAAAGCTCAAGAGGAAAAGTCACTCCTACGAGAAATAAAAATGGAAACATTTTGTAGAATTCTACATACTCAGACCGTTTTATTGCGGCTTTGTTTGCAGCAAGTGCTGCGTCAAAAAGGTCCAGTGTATCGACGAAAGGACATTTCAAATTGAACTTTAAGAAAATATGGTTCGAAGCGCNAAACGCGAAAGCTCAAGAGGAAAAGTCACTCCTACGAGAAATAAAAATGGAAACATTTTGTAGAATTCTACATACTCAGACCGTTTTATTGCGGCTTTGTTTGCAGCAAGTGCTGCGTCAAAAAGGTCCAGTGTATCGACGAAAGGACATTTCGAATTGAACTTAAAGAAAATATGGTTCGAAGCGCCCACTTTTTTCTCAGTGATTTTTTCTTCTCCGCTGACCCATTTTACCCTCGCTCTCCCAAGATATTTAAAGATTCGGGGTTGTACATGTTTGTGTGCGAATTTAGGACCGGCTGATGTTGCCCACACACGAAAGGACGAAGCAACAAAACGCAAACGGACGAACGGGGAATATCTATATGAACATCTCGACACGGGTTTTGCTCGGCAGATGCATTCAAGTGCACTTTTGCATAGCGCATCAGGCGAAGCTGAGAGGGCAGGAAGAGAATATATACACATGTATATATATGCATGTGCTTCATCTCTATATAACCTAGTACTCTCGGTATCACTCCCGTAGCTCTTGAAAATATAATCAAAGTCAGGCAGCCAGCCTGCTGCTCATGCGAATACAGTTCGTCATGTACTGTGCTCAAGAGAGAAAAGACGAGAGGTTAAGCGGCTGATACGAGTTTACAAGAATTATCGCAATACTCTCTTCCACGGACGATTTTTTCATCGTTTTTTTTTTCTCCTTTTTCACTTATTCGAAGAGAATAAGTAGAGGGTTGCTATTTCCAGCAGAGCACAGTTGCTCACCGTTATCTCCAATTCTTACAAAATTCACTTGGATCTGCGAGTAGCATACAATTAATTTTACTCTGTTTCTGAATTCTTCATAAAATCATTCTGGACTTTTTCCGAGTGCGGAGATGAATTCTGTAAAAATTAATAAAAATCTGGCGGAGGTATTGGAAAAAAAAAATTCAACTAAATACGATGGTTAATTAAATGAAAAAAAAACCGTTACTGACTTTTTTGTCGATCTGGTAAAGTTTAATTGGCATCTGGCTGTCGATGCATTTTGCTGAAGTTTTTTTTTTTTTTTGCAGCCCACGTTTTGTTTAAATTGTTTTTCACTGTATGAACAAATGACGGTTGTGAATCGATTGGGAAACTTTGATTAAGCCGAGTTTCAAAGTCTTTTTCGATCGGAACGTACAAAAAAACATTCACCCGAAACCCGGAGTTTCGATGTCGACACGCTTAAACGTGTGATTGCTTTCCATTCCTTCTCTCATCGAAATCTGCCACCTCAGGCAAAAAACGTTTGAATTTCACGAGGAAATACTTTTTTTTCGAAACAATCGCGTCGTTCGGAAAGGAACGCAAGAAATTCGCAAAGACGATCGCCCACAGAGTTTAATCCGGAAATAACATATTTGTGACTAATTCCTCTCTTTTTATGCTCATCCTCGTTGACTTTACCTCGTTCTGAACCACACGATCTCTCGGTAACGAAAGAGAAAACCTGCCAATGACGTCATTCGGGAAAATCACGAAACATAAATTTTCTCTGGTTTCCCCACAAATCCAATGAGACACGAACGAATCGATGCAATGAGGAAACGAGGAAGTCAACTCAATTTACATAAGTTGAGAGGTCGCGCAGTTTTTATCAATTCGTTAAACTCTAAAAAAAAAAAATTGATCGTGAGGATATTTTTATTTTCTGCGACAGAGCGGTGATAAAATATTCGCACACATCCGGTCGTCGGTAAAACAAAAAGAAATGTTCGCTAGAGTGACCGATCGGGTTTCGCGGTGATTCTGTATTTTCGAACTACATGATTTTTGCTTTCGACAATAATAAAACTCGTGCTACGAGGAAGTGATAAAAATGTGTATCCATGCTCAACGTATATCCGTATTCAAAGATACAGGGAATTTATTTTCACGCGAAAATCGGATCCGCTGCTTTCCGAGATCGTTTTTCTCTGGCAACTCTTTTCTACTCTTTTTTTCATGCGAACTTTTCTTTCCCATATATACGGTGTGAATAAAACCATGTGCGCGAAGCTCAGGAGGTCACGGGCGAATATACAGAAAAATTACGAGTGACGATCAGGCGCGAGAATCAACGAAAAGGTCCAGACATTTCTGACAGAAATAGAGAATTTTTTTTCTAATTGTATGTCGCATTAGATCGTAGCAGCGGGACGAACATCGTTCGTGAAAGACTGAGTCGTCCGATCAGGAATTGCCGGCTAGTGTACAGGGAGAAAAAAGCTCCAAGACGGATGGTTAATCGATAGTCCGAAAGGTGACGCGCAATCGAAAAAGATTCCGTACAAATAGACTGTTTGAATGAGGGAAAGAATAGAGTGTTCCCCGCGGCCATAGCTGCATCTCAAAACGACGTATTCCTCGTGCACTGCTGCAAAAATAGGATTTTCCATGTATGACGATAAATCGGAATTTGGTCGATCGAAATGAGACTAGAAATTCGTCAGCCATAGAAATTTATTCATAAATAATTGAATGAATTTATAAACCGAACAATTGAATAGTGCATTCGTGATGAATTGGAAAAACGTAGAAATTTCATACGAGTCATCGATCCCATTCGCATACCATATGCCGGATATAATTTTTGATATTATAATATTATTAAGCGAAAATACAAAAGCGAGAAGAGCAGGAACGAGAGCGTAAATTTTATCGTGTTGCTCGAATCCACATCGTGTGTAATTCTCTTGTGTTTTGCTACTAGTAACGATAAATAATCCACCGGGTATTTTCGGACGGATGATTCGTGAACTCAATCAGCTGTGAGCGAGTTCGATTCGCGTGTATTATATGTATTGACTATACAGGTGCGTTCCAAATCCAATACATGTTGCCATTTCCTTTCAACATCAACATACACATCGTTCTTGAAACTTTACACATCCGTGGATGTTTACTATTTTCGGAAATTCGCATCTACAGACAAAGAGATTCCAAATGCAAGTGCGAGGGAGACGGGAAGAGAACGAGAGAGAGAGAGAGAGAGCGATTGTGTGGCACGCACGTAACTGATCATGTGGATGGTAAATGTGGGTTTTGGTACTCCGCTGTACACACAGCGATATATACTCTGGAGGTATATATAAGGATCGAGAACATTGGTATGTGTGTCCCTCGGAATTTAGGTGGTCAAGCATGCCAGACGAAAATTCTGAGTGCGAAGAGAAAAGCGAGGTGAGGCAAAAGATAATCCCCAATTAAAGCATCGCCGCAGATGAGCGCGGCTGAGCATTTAATTTAAGGTACTTCCAAGTGCGTTCTCGTACTAAATGATCAGCCCTAGCTGAGTCCTCCTCGTCCCTGCTTCCAACTCTTTCATACCGCGACGAGGATACTTTATATGTGCATATATATATTTGCATAACAGATAAATTCCTGACTGGGCGAAAGCCTTTAGAAGCAATTTCGACACGAGTGCGGTCGATAAAGCGAGTATATACTTTGAATTCTGTACTGCGGTAGATTCGCTATATACGTCTACTCGGTTTGTTCACCGCCTTAACCGTCAGATCTCTCGCTCTTGCTATCACTACACTCCCTATAATCACTGATGCTATTACTCGACTGGCAAATCCGAAACTTTGTTACAAAACGATGGATAGAACCGTAGCGCCCTTCGATTAGTTTGCTAAACGAGGGAAAAGCGAGGGCACGCATACACTCGGCTAGATAATCGTACATCGAACATTAATGATTAAAGAAAATTTTAATTGAGTTTTGAAACGATCGCTCAGTCGGGATATTTTATATTTTCGGATAAATTTCGATTCAGAAACATTGTTGTTGTTTTTTCATGAAAATCGGACCCGGACGCCATGATAATTGTCATGACGATCGCTTCAACGATCATTCGCTGAAGTGAATGATGAAGAGGATGAAAGAACAGGCGGAAATAAGAGAGAATCGACCGGAGAGAAAAACTATAAAAGACGCCTCGGGGTCACCTCTCTGTTCGCCTGATCTCTTTTCTTCTAATTCCGCTCTTTATTCTCTCCTTTTCTGTACGCTTTTTGCAGCTTCTTTTTGGCTTATTTTTCTCGTTCATCCTGGTTACCGCGCACACGGTTGAAAGGCTAGAGACCGTCTTTCTTCCGTTTCTTCTTTCGCCATCTATCTCTGAGCTGAACCAATACTCGATCGATAACATACTCCGCATCTGTATCCGCAGACTGGAGCATTATCGTCCAGAATCTTGACATTATCCGCTCGATATAGAGCCACGTTCTCTTTTCTCCCTCGCTTCGTCGCTCTCTTTTTTCTTTTCATATGGCGAATCCGTGCATCGTAACGGTTGTACGTAATATGTACACTCGTCACCTATCCGAGTCTCGTGAACTTACTTAAGCCAAAAAGGAGGAAAAAACCTCGTTTATTTCCTTCTCCTACGCTCGCCTCATCCAATATCTTTCCTTTTTTTTCTTTCGTCCTATTTCGTATACCTTTGATACCCGTGGGTAATTTTCATCGAAGTAGCAGCAGCCGGGTTTTACGGAGGGTCCGCGGATGATCGATCCAACTCCCTGAGAGACATATTCGACTATTCAGGCGTCGTAGCCGGCTCTTGCCTTCAACCAGTTCGAAATAGTTGCTCGTTACGAATGAAAAAGCCGATGCATCGATTATCCACGACCTTTCGAAATACTGTATAAGCGACACGACGTTACGTATTACGCCGAGTTGAGGAAACTGTGGGCGTCGAGAGGTTAAAGAGATGAAGGGTCTACTGATCAGCAATGATCAATGCCATTTCGAACAGTGGCTTGCTGATGGATCATTAGCGAGTCATTCGATAATGCTCGACCTCCGTACTCCCACGGATTGCGTGTCTCATCCTCCAACACTAGCAGAGTTGCTTACTACCGTTCGATGGGGAATTTACCACGACTGATTCGGCATTTTGAGCGATTCAATGAGCTTGCAATCACAGTTTGACTACATGTGTACGCTCACACATGTAGAAACGTACATTTCACACGGCGAGCGATGGCTGCAGCAGCTATGGCGAGAAGGCTTGGAAATAAATAAGTCCAGGGGCTCCAGATCGACAGGGAGTGCGTTCAATCCTTCGTTCCTGTAAAAACAGTGCCTACGAGGCCTCCATTTTTCTGCATCAATTTTTCTTACATCCCAACGACGTTGTAATGGCGACAATAAAATCGTAATTTTTATTTTCAATTTTTCTTACATAAAAAATCGTTTGCGAGCCTAAATTCATTGAAAAAAGTTGTTGCGAATTGACTAAAGAACACCATACTCGAAATCCAAGATTGTCCGAGGAAATTTGTATTTGTTACATAATAAACAAAATTTCGAAAAAACGTGACGACTAATTTTTTTGAAAAATTAAATAAAGTTTCTTCGATGTTACACAAAAATGAATGCAAAGTTTTAAGAGGCTTCACCATTTAGAAATCGAAATATTAAATGTTGAAAATTGCAACTTTTAACGCACGTTCTTTTGAGAAACTATACTGAAAATTGTGATTTTTATAAATAAATATCTCGACTTCTATCTGGTGAAACCTTTCGAAATTGCACGAGCTATTAAATTTTGCATACAGCGTCCTTAAAAGAGAGTACAGACGAAAACTGACATTTTCCTACGCTCAGAAAATTCCACGTTATTGCAATCGATCCAGATGAGAACTTGGATCATTAATCCCTAGATTCAAATTACGTAGGGGGATAATTGCATGATCTTCACTACCGAAAATGGGTCTATCGGAGAGCTTTGAACAAGCTTTTGCAAGGAAGATACGGGGCTGCAGTGTATGGAGTTTGGAGAAGACAAAACGAAGGCGATAATCGGACGGAGATGGAAAGATAGGTTGTGTATGTGTGTGACACTGATGTTGGCAAATGGTTGACTACCTCCCGTAAACTCTCAGGGATATTGAAGACCCATTACTGCTACGACAGAAACACGGCTAATGGGTAATCGTTCCTCATGGCGTTTCAAGGATCTTTCTCCACTCTCATCTCATCCGCCGTTGCTCTCATCAGCCAAGCTCACTCGTGGAAGTGTCTGGATATTATAATAGTAAAATGAGCGCGCACTCATAGTTTCACGCATGTACCTTGATAAGGTGGAACAAATTTTTTGCAGACGCAGCTCAAACTTTGCCCCTTAAAATAACAAACTGAGAGTTGTCAGCTTCAAACTTGATGGAAATGATTTCTTGGTGGCGAGAAAAAAAGAGCTCAATATTCTAGACGCACCCTTAACTGTATTAAACCCCTTCGGAAAGTTCACACACCTATGCATATAGATGTATGAAAATCAGGTATTCCAAGGTAGAGATAAACCTCGAAGTAACGCACAATGTAGAAGAGGAGCGAGGGAATATATATTAGGAAAGGCGCAAAAGGGAAGATGGAGAGTGAGGCGAAAGAAAAGTTGGTAAGGTATCCTCATCGATATTCGCACGAGCTTATTTATAGCAAAACGTGCTGCGAACTGTAAAGATATTTTTAGGTAACTCGTATATATCTTGCCTAAAATGATACGAAAAATTGGTCGATAGAATGTGTTTTGCTTCGGGGTAGATGATTTGTGGATTTCCCACTGGAGAGATATCGCTGCTTCGGAGCAGCCAGTATATTTTATTTTTATCTCTTCGGGACGAGATTGGGAGCCCGCATTGAGAAATTTCCTTAACCTTTCTCTGATGAATATATATTTACCTTGCATACGCTCGGTTTCATGCTAAATCTTTGCTGCCCTTCTAGTTTATATTTATTTTCTTGACAGCAAAAAAAATTATAATCACGAAAAATCGAGCTTTTGATTAGTTGGCAATGGATCGTGGTGTATTAACGCTTCACGTATCACGAATGAGCTTGTCAGGTTCATTAATGTCGTAACTCTAGAACTCGTGATCGGCGTCGACTCCGGAGACTCTGTGGACGTCGAAGCAAGTTGTTGAACTAATTTTTTGTCAATTTAACTTCCATTGGACCGGGAAGTCTCTTAATGTTTATAAACATCCTGTCACGAGCAGGAGTAACCGTCTGGTCATGTAATTGGATACATATCTGCACTCGATATCACTTCGCTTAGGCAAACGTTTTGCAGCTCTCATCACGTTGAGTCGTAAATCAATCCGACTGTAGGATTATGGTAAATCGTACGAATCCATGCTGTACCTTGAAGTTGAACATTGAAGCGAGCCGAAGCTGGATGACGCGTAGACAGGATCACAAAGAGAGAGAGTTGAAATGAAGCAAAGTAAAGGGGTAATCAAGTTGTGAGCGAAACACGTTGTGCATGACATTTGTAGGTTTCTCCCAGTCCATATGCCATGCAGTTTACCAACTATGGCAGTTTACATTGGTCGTATATCATAAATTACGGAAACATAACGCGGCTAGAGATATCATGCTCCGTTGTGCTAGTCCGCCGCGAGATGTGGGTCCCACAACGCGAGACAACGACCGAAGGTGGCAACAACGCTGTAACAATACACTAGAACACAACAAACAAGCTCCGAAAGGAACTGTAGCTCGTGGAGGTAAACAGAGAGAGAGAGAGAGAGAGAGGAGGAGAGGCAGGAAGAGAGTAGGAAACGAAACAGGTACTGCAGTTCTCGTTCATAGCGATTCTGTAGCTTGGTTGTGTGCCTTTCGGGCTTGTATTCCGGTATCTCTCGTACCCCCTGATCTTGGAGCAGAGCTCCAGCATGTGTAGATAAGGCTGAAGAGACGGCGAGAGAGAACCGAATCTGTAAAAGAGGGAGAGAGAGAAATTGGTGAAACTGGAACGGTCTCTCTTATCTTTCCTGATGTTCTAGAAACTTCTATTGAGCACCGGACAATCTGCTGCTCTCTGTGGCCCGGGGTAGGCTACGTGTCTACTTTCTCATTGATACACATACCCATACAAACTTTTACCAGTAGAAAAAAGAGACGGAGGTACTTGGAGAAGAAAAGAACCGATTTATCGACTTGAGGAGCAGGCCCGAAGTCTCCACCAGTTGTTAAGAAGCCTCGGGCCACCTGTGAGATTCCTGATTAAGGGGACAGCCCGTGAATTAAGGGGAATATGCTGGTATCAACGCGGAGGAAACCCGTTTCTCAATATTCTAACAAAAACCCAAACAAAGTTTCCTTCATGTTTAGAAATACCGCGAATCATTCCAAAAGTTGTAGATTCACAATTCTAACGACCTCGTGTGGCCGCGCGTGCTTGTGATATTCGGATATGACATCCGCACCAATTAATATCGACGTACGATCCGTTACATTTGATAAATTCTTGTCAACGTTCACCAACAGCTTCGAGATACGATATGACAATCGGAAAGTCACAGCTGCCACGTCATTCTCGAGAGTATATACTTCGTGAGGCTTAACGAAGACGACATGCAGTTACGGAGACAGTGAGTGACACGCTATTCGCCTTATCCACGGGTGAACTTTGCTCAATCAAATCATATTTCCGCGCGGTCTCCCGAGGCAGACGGGAACACGCACACACTCACACAATCATTTTTTCTCCATATATCTTGGTCCGTGGCTCACTAAACATAACAGACCGCGGAACAAAGTAAATGTGTAATCCCAATATTCGCATTCGCGTGTTTTGTTCGTTTAATCGTTTTGGTCTCTCATTCGGTGCCAAAGGGAACTCGGACACGAAACAAACTATATTCGTGCCCGTACTGACTCACTCGCTTGTTGGATTATTGAACAAATGTATGGACACATTTTCGAATATACGAACTTACACCGAGTAAATTTAACAGGTTGTCTTCGCTAATGCATTACATCGCAAATGCTGCGGTTGAGCGAGAATCGTATATTTGACAGAGGAGGGCAAGAGCTAGACCGAGTCTGCTACCACAATGGAGACATATAAAGGATACGCTGGTGCAAGTTTCCAACCAGCTATTATGCCACGATCGTAAAACGTACGACGGATGATTTTATAGACTCTTCCTTCAACCCCTTCTCGTTGTTGGTTGGTCGCCTTTCATCGGATGCTACGCTCTGCACCAGCTGCGTGCTTCCCAGCTGCGCAAAATGTCTATTTTTACTCGTTTTTCATCGAACCCGTTCGCATTGTTGCTACACTGCCAAGCCAACAATGCGTTTGTATAGCTCAGTTGCTGCCTCACTCCCATAAAAAGTATCTCAGTATTTCCAGGACAAAAATGCCTTTGCGCTCTGTAGTTCGCAAAAATAGCCCACCGATACTCTGCTCTCAGCTGTGTGAGCAATCCTTATTTCGACACCGTGGTCAAGCATCATATTTTCTTCTCCATGAACAACAACGAGCGTCACAACGATTTTTTTTATAAAAATTGTCGAAAACACTATCAAAGTGTCTGTCAATCAAAATACCCTGCAGCTAACTAACAAATAACCTGTTCATGTCGCTGTGAATAAAGTCAATCAAAAGTGCGACGAGTCTCGTGAGAATGTGAAATTTCAAACGTCCTAATCGCCGTTTTTCATACTTTACGAACAGCAGACCTTTTGCTTTCGCAGTCAGTTGTTGTGTTCGTTGTTTCTACACAATTTTGGCTGCCCCCGAATATTTGCCTGGGTCTCTTTCTGATTTCTTGCGGAAATCATTCGAACGAGCACAGAGTTGATGTTTTTTTCAGAGAAAAATCTTTTTTAATTAACGCCGAAAGCCCCGGTGAGTAATCCGAACGACATTCCGATGTTTCCTCTAAAAACTCGTTCGCGAACAACGTACAACGTAGGTATGCAGCTTTGTTAATTAAATCCTAAAGAAACGGTGAAAATTTCGGGCCAATGTGCAAGAAAAAGAACACAGGAAGCAAAGCTTTCGTTCAAAACGAACGTATGAACGAAAAATAACAACAAAAAAATTATTCACAGGCACAAACGATGCGGAGCTCACCGCACGTGTTCGCAGTTGACTCCAAAAATGAAATGAACTTTTGGAGGAAGCTTTGAATCACAAAGTCGTGCGCAAAGTTACATTCCGCATTGAGAGTGTACGACAAATTAAGGGTTTGCATAAAGGGTCCGCGTCTCTTCTTGTCGAGCGCTCCTCGACGTCGCGTTTCTTCATGGCACAGAATTCGTGGAAAAGAAGTTGAAAGTATGGAAATGCCTACAAACTCGTTTGCTGTAAATACACACGCGATAGCAAACGTGTGGAGCCTCAGTGGCGAGTATTAAGTTACGCAAATTGTATATTTTCGAGTGTGTGTAATGGTCAGGAAATGTAAAGAGATGCAGGAGGCGGAAAGGATATGAAATGAGCGATCGGAACGAGGGTGGATAGCGCGTAAGGGACTAACTGGCGTGGTCCAATTATCACGCTGGGGGCGAGATACTGTTTCTCCGTGAACCGGCGCTCACATGCTAACGAGATGCAAAGCGACCCTATTAATTCTCAGAGTATGCGAAAGGCTCCCTCTAGCGGCAGACGAGTGAGTTGACCGAGTTATGTTTTGGCTCCTCACACGAATGTACGCGAGTGCGAATGTATATTTGGGGGAGTCTGTGAGCACGCGATCTGCATCGTTGTGCAGCAGTAGTTTTGTTGCTTTCCTGTTGGTGCTTTTGCTTTTCGTAGCGTTTGTACTCGAAAGAGGCAGATATATATGAATACGTTAATAAGTATGTATTCATATATGTGTGCAAACCGCAAAATTTCTTACCGAGAATAAAAGCTGGATATATTTTACGCACAATGCATACGCTGCCTCATTTTCGCGTTTATAGCGTTAACGAGTTACTCGGTAAGCAAAGGAAAGCACACGTTTAGAGAAGCAGCCCGAGGCACAAACGAGCTTGAAATAAACACTGGCATTTCCAGTTTTCATTCTGAAAATACGAGCAGAGGTTTGCTCGCGTGTCTACGTGTGTGTATGTCGCTCTACATGTTTCTGTTTGTGCGTGCGAAAAGGCAAAGGGTGATTTTTCGCTCGACGACACAACCGTTTATGGTAATGTGTCCACGATTGTGCTGCGAAAGAGAGGCTTGGCAAAAGTTTTTTCTCTCTTTTTCTCAACGAAATCGTGATTTAAAACCACGGCGTTCAACGCGACCTGCCCCTGCTCCTGGTCCCAATGTCCGCCTCGGCTCCTGCTGGGGCTTTCTAATGAGAAATCCGTTAATGACGCGCGACTACTTTTGTTGTAAGTGCTGCTTGTTTTCACCTGAATTATTCGCCCTCAAATTCAGAGCCCCACGTTATTCGCCCGTTTACCTCAATCGCATCCAGCACTGCGGTCACTTTTGTCTCTTAATGTTTTTCCACCGTGACGACTGCTCACAGTTCCGTTCGATTAACTATGCTCGATATCGTTAATTCGCAATCTCCTTTTACTCGAAACTATTTTCATCAATCGAGTTGAGCCAATCGATCGCTGCAGTTTTGCTGGATTCGCACGACAAGCTTCGAATTTCTAGGATGAGGGGGAAAAAGTTTGTTGGATCGTTCAATTTTGCTGCAAAAAAAAAAACCGCGATCCACGATGATAATCGAGAGTTATTGAAATTATTTTTCCACCGCAGTATTATTTTTCTTCCTCTTCGAAATATCCAACCGTTCAAAATACTTTTTTTGTGTTTTTCTCATTTCCAGATGATGCTACAAGTGTCGTGGGTACGACACAGGGACATTCATCTGTTGACCCTAGGACGTTACACGTATACGAGTGATCAACGATTTCGTGCGATCCACAAGGCTAACTCGGACGACTGGATACTCCAGATAAAGTATCCGCAGCACCGTGACAGCGGTATATACGAGTGTCAAGTTTCAACGACACCTCACATGAGTCATTTTGTTCATCTCAGCATAGTCGGTGAGTGTCCAAACGATATCAATCTTTCTGAATAACAAATTTAAAATCGCATCAACACCCATGTCGTTGTTTTTTTCAACTTTCTCAATGTCGTAACATTTCAATTTATAGATTCGACCACTTTCATAAATTTCTCCTTAGTAAAAGAAAAAAAAAAGAAAAAAACACGTTACTTCGTATTTGTTTTCGTATTTTTTTGGGTCATCTCATTTTACTCACTATTTTGGCTGGAAATAGTTGGAGGATCCTGAACATGACGTTTAGATCGATGGGCTGGAGAATTATTGAACTTTCCTATTTTCCCTGCTGTTCTCTGACCCTCCCAGCATTGGCCTATATATTCATCTCACACACGCAACCTTCATCTTCGTCTCTCGCTGCCCACCTTCATCTTTTATCTCTCTCGAATTATTGCTCAGAATTAAATGGAAGCAGCAGCGAGAGTGGGGCACGTGGCGATTTATGAGTTGGCCAGTCATAAATTTTAACGTACCCATACGTAATACGTATACGTGTAGAGATCTGGTGCTGGGAGCAAGTGCCAACGTCAATCTACTTTGGCCACCGTATATCCACCCTCGAAACACCTTAGCTAAAACGTTGAATACCATTTTTCGACTACATTCCATACTACGTATGACACTCCCTTAATATTCTATCAGTGAGTGCGGTGGAGGCCATCGAGATGGCAGTATCGAACGAGAAACAAAAAAAAACAATTTTTCACTATCCTATAAAGTGATCGTGGTTCGCAACGTAAACACATTTCCATATGGGCGCTTATAGACCCAAGAGAAATGAGATTTAACGAGGACGAATACGAAATTTGACCGAAATTCAATTCCCCGATCATAAATGTCCTTGGAAAGTGGTGCGATCGTAACTAAAACCTCGTGCACCAGGAACCCTGCACCATCCAATCTCCGGTACACACGAGCTCTCTATTTTGCAATATCTGCCAATTTTCCATCATTATTCTTATTCGTTTAATCCATCGAGTCAAGTTTGAGTTTTTTTTTTCGGTCCGCGGTTTCCGAATTTTTACGTTTTACTTCGTTTTAAATAAGAAAAAAAAGCTACCCCTGTTTTAACTCGTCATCGCGAAAAAACGAAAGTGTGAAGGAAAAAACAAGAAGAAATCAATCCAAGCCCGGAAGGGTGCACAAGGAGGAAGGACGTTCGGTTCGTAATGAAATTGGTAAACTGATTATTGATAAGTCAATAACGCTAGACAGCTACTGCGCGCTCCTGATGCCACAAAAGCTTCCTTTTTCTTTCTCTCTCTTTTTTTCTCTCGATCCAGGTGCCCCAGTGTATCTTTGACCCGAGCTCCCATGCTCGAGACTCACCAAAGTGAATGGATTCCGTCCACTCTCCTATCTCGTCCTCCTCATAGATAAGAAGAAGCCAAGGCTCTTGGCAAATATTTCCACCGCTACAACCGCAATCTCGTTATGTACTCAAGCTTCTCTCCCCCTGGCAGAGAATTTTTCTTTATCGAGCTCCAACCTCGTTTACAAGCCTCCGTTCAGAAATCATTTTTCCATTCAAACAGTCGCATATAAACAAGACTGTATACTCTGAGCATCCACAATGGATATTCCGAAGATCCTTGAGTAATACGTCGTTTATCAAACTGTCAAGCGGACGTATATCAACATTGTAGTTTTTATTTCATTCTCGACAAAAAGCCGATCGAACGTTCGGAAATTTTCTTTTTCTATTAAATGTGGGAGCGACAGAGTAAAATTTGTATTTGATGACGAAAATCAAGTTTCCTGTTGATGCATTTTCTCTTAAACTTTAAATGCCCTCGACACTCTCATATAAATCCTGAAAAACTCAGAGATAAGATAATGAAAAGACAAAACTTGGAGCTGGCGTTTTTCTTACCAATTTTCTCGTGGCAGTGATACGCGATCCTAGTCGTTAACTTGGCTGTATCCTGTTTAGACGAGAATCCTTAAAGGCGAAACGAAAAAAAGAGGATTTTTTGCACAACTTCCGAAGGAATTTTACCAGCCCAGCCCAAGTTCGTCTGCGTCACTCTCTCTCTCTCTCTTTCTCTTTTTCTTATATCTCTCGTTCTTTCTCCTCTGTTTGATATAAGCAGCCACTCTTCACAAGTGCTCTCCAATTACTGCCTGAGCAAAAGAAGCTAGAGAATGTTGGTCCACGGCGTAGTATACTGGCCCATGACCCAACAGCCTCTTTTTCACGTCGATCTTGGGTGAAACTCAAGCTATAACGCTCGCAACGAAGCTCGTCGAACATAAGACTTATTTGTAAACGGAAGACCTCTCTCTTGCACCCTCTCTCTCTCTCTCTCTCTCTCTCTCTCTCTTCATTCTTCTCACATGAACGTTTTATTATGGATGCTTTAGTACCTCTCATGAATACGAAATGAAAAAATATCTGCACGAGAAATTTCATCGTGAATCGCGGAGGAATGACTATTTTCAAAAACAGAAAATTAAATCCTCAACTTCGATCGGTGTATCAAGTTTTTACGAATCTCTCAAATATCAAAAAGATGGACTTTTTTTTTATTTTTCGAATTTCATTTCTCTGCCTCGCTGTTGAAAAGAATTTTGAAAAATTGTTGAGTAAGTAGGAGAGAAGAATTTTCTTGAAATTCCGAGAGGTCAAAGAGACGATGTTTCTCAAAAGTTAGAATTGAAAGTTTGATACGAAACGTAAATTTAATGGGCTGTATAATGAATATATTCTCTTTCCTTATTCACTCCCTTTTTCTTTGACAAGTGGCTGCGAAAGTGGCCAGTGCCTTGAGGGAGCTTGCGTTCTTGGTCTCTCAGGAAAATTAAGCTGAGTAGACGAAGACTCCGGGGGGTTCTGTTTGTGAAGTCACCCACGCTCGTTTTATCTACTAATGCTTCTGGATAAAATATAATGTATGCATGTAGTATCAAGCATCCAACCGACACACTTGTCCTTTCGGCTTCCTCGAGCTCTCGAGCGCGCCATATTAGGTTCGTATATGAGAACGAGCAAGAAAGCAGCGAAAGTAGTTTCTTTAGCAAAGTTTAAGGAACGTCGCGACGAGATCGCGAGAGGAAGAGGGAAGAGAGATTATCTGGTGGAACTTTTGCAGCTTTGGACAATTGGCAGAGCCGTGCTGCTCTGGTCTGTTACATCGTGCGAGGAAGTGCATCTCGCGCTCGATTGAATTATGAAGGAAAACTGCTGGACATCTCCGTTTCTTGGCAGCGATAAAAGTTTCAAAGTTTTCCATGACCTTGAATAAGGAAAAGACGTTTTATGATTTTGATCGTTTCGAAAAATGCAGCAATACGACAGATTCGGTAAAAAGTCAAGTCGATTAATCGAATAGCACATCGAGATCGAAAACTCCCGCGGTTACTGACCGGTCGCAGGCATAATCTACTTTTCACCTCGATTTTCCAGCGTACATATCGCATGGCTATGGAAAGAGAGAAAGAAATGAATAAAACGGAAGCCCCGGAGCAAGGCGAACCACAGGGATTTCGCAAGCTCGGTTGCATGATCTCGGCGCCTTGCTCGCGTTCGTATAAATTCCGATATTTCCATTGTTTTTAATTGAGAAGCCTCCCAGCTCCTCCCTATCGATGCTTTATGGTGGAAACTGGAAGCTGTTCAACGTGCTTGGTTCCTAGAGATTTTTTGCACATACACACGTTCGTTTGCATTCGGGGATGCAAGTAATGGCCGACTCGTTACGCTACATTCGTTTTCTCATGGCAATATAAGAGTGAGAGAATTCATGTATGTGGGAGAAACAAGAACAGTTGCGAGGTCTCCTGATGGCGAACGGGGTCGTGTCATGGAATATATCGGCCGGGGATTGCCACGAAATATATATCTCTCGTACAACGGCTATCTGGGCTTCTAGCGCTCCAGGGAAAAGGGCATAGGATCGGCAAACTGCACATTGGATACTTTAAATCCCTGTAGAGAAATGTGAAGAGCTGAAAACACCAACGAGGCTCGATATAATACGAAAAAATACACAATGCACAATGGCACAAGTCCTGGCCTCAAAAAACGTCACACAGCTCGTGAAAATGCCCATAATATGTTTTGAAAAGTTCAATTATACAAACGCAACTCCAACGAGAAAATTAAAGTTCATTTCAATGTTTCCACAGTTGCATTTAGCATTTTATTCTGCAATTTCAATGAACCCTACGAACGGACATTCAATGGGAAAATATTCCAATGAAACCAATCATGGAAAATATAACATTTTTGAAAATAATAAAGAGCCACTCGTCAGCACACTCGGCAGTTTATTGTTAATTTCATTCGACGAAGTACCTCACTTCGAAATCTACTCGATCACGGGCTAATGGACAGTTATTCACAAATATATGTAACAATACGGAATCGGTGCGGATCAATATCTCCGGCTGACAGAGCACTCGTCCGGGAGCCCCGTGACCCTGATGTGCAATAAGCAATCCTCCGATATCCGCCACGCATACGAACCGATTCAATGGTTTTTCCAAACAATTGCGTAAGCACGACAGCACGAAAAACTAAGACGATTTTGGTCTTTTTCGTGCCTTAATAATTATCTGCAGAACTTTGTACTCGAGACCGTTTATTTTATTCGTTGAATCACTTTTTTCCGATTTCTGGAACAGCAGGACATATCGTGGTGAATGACTTTGAGAAATTATTAAGTATTCGTGGGGATTCAACATTTTGGAGACTTGCATTCGTGCAGTGAATTTCAAAATTTTTAAGATATTTGAGAGTCAATAAAAATTTTTTATTGGTAATCACATTTATTCAGAGGTAATCGCAATAATGTGATCGATATTTTTGACATGCATCTCGAGAATGGTTCCAAAAATGGCAAGGGTGAGTTGGCATAGAATTGGCCACTCAGATTCATTCCGAAGTTGGGGATAAATTCCACTGTCGATCTTTCTATCGTCGGCGTTAAATTTAATACGACGATTTGAATCGAGGCCATCATGGGAAGATGTATAGCGGAATATTGGAGGCGAGAGTACGAGGTGAGGGTTGGGCAAGAGTGGGGGTGGGGGAGTTGGCTGTGGACGGGAGCCACGAACCAGAAAGGTTGTGGCCGCGAGGGTGTTGTGGCCAGGCAATCGTGCTTTTTACTTCTCCTCATCGTTCATCGTTTGCCCCTCTCAATTTTTCTCTTTCCCTCTCGTATCCTTCGCGCTCGGCCACTTTCCGCGGAGAGGTCGAGGGTTTTGCAAAGAGTGCCGTTGTCACGCGATTCCATCGCTCGATAAATGGGAACGAAAAAAATGAGGAAGAAGCAGGGGAGGGAAGGAGAGGGAGAAGACCGCAGAGAGTGAATGAAAATGGAGGGAGGAAAAAATGTTTGAAAAATAAAGGACATGGGAACAAAAAGTACGTCGGAAAGTTGTTCTCGGAATCTCTGCCGAGCCGAAGAGAAAGATAAAAGCTTATGTACCTGCGGTTGGATGCTTCAATTCTTCGGCAGTTATTTCCGTTCGAATGAACCGTCCTGCTCTACCTCTCTGCGCTCGCCCTCAGTCGATATCCCCTCGTACAACTCAAACTATATTCCTGTCATCAACACAGTTCACCTGCAGCGACACGTCTCGTCGCCACTTGACTCTTCTTCTGTCTCTTTCCTTGCAAATCAATCCGACTCTTTTCACTCGACATCATGTACAATCGGTGCAATTTCTGCATGCGTAATATTCTGCCTTGACATATGTCCATTTTGCTACGACTACCACGAACCCCGATCAACAGAAGCTCCCCAGTTCCTTTTTCCTCCACGTTCTGATAAAAAGAAAAAAAAAGAAAACCACCGATATACATATCCAGTAGACATTACGAATAAATAAATATTTCCAATCATGTCACTGACAGTTTCCAGATGAGCAGGTTTCAATAATAAACGAAAAGATTGTTTGGAAACGATATCGTAACATATTCAAAGGATCGCACGACTGAGCGATGGATCTCGAACGAAGTATTTAAAATCACAAGTGTCACACTGGGTCAATTTGACCCGATTTTGTTCCCGGCCGGTTGACCTCGCGTAAACTTTTCGTTGAGCTTTTTGGCACAAGTGGATTTTTGGGCCACGAATTTTTGCGAGACGTGGGCCGTTCTGAAAGGCAGAAGGCAAAGCGTCCATGTTTCCGAAGGAGACTGCATAATAATACCATTCTGCGAGTAACCTCTGTTCAACAACGTTGATTGGACGGTGTAGCCCAGGAGCAGATCTGACTCTTATACGCAAACATATATATATATACATGGAGAAAATACCGTAAACGCAACAACGAATGTGTAAGTGCAACACTCACAGGGGTTGGGAAATAGATTGCCGACGCCGCACCCTTTGCCTTTAACTCAAACTGCAATTGCTCGATATCACGCCACAACTAACACCCCCTAGCAGCAACAAACACACAGCGATGTTATATCCGACAAGGCGGTGTATAGGAAAAGAGAGAGAGAGAGAGAAAAAAAAAGAATGAAACGCTTTATCGCTCTGCTACACTCGATTCGCAATAATACAAGCTTCGTATGTTTATGTGTGTGTTGTGAGATGTGCGTGTGAATGTGTGTAACTGAAAATTCCCTAGAGCGTTGCGCGCAAACCGTACACGTGTAATCCAAAGCGAGATCTTTTTCTCTTTTCTCGAAAATACTCGCTCGTGAAATAGCGATATGAAAAGAAAAATTGCATTACCGAAGAAAACCACCTCTCCCTGCGCGTATAACCGATCGTTTCAATTGGCTCGTGCCAAAAAATAAAACGAAATAAAGAGGAAGAAAAAAATCCATTGATACTAAAGTGGAAATATTATTTCGAATAAAAACGTTTAATCGCTCGGATTAAATGACGATTTATTACAGAGTTATATTATCAACTCGACTGTGTTATCGATAAAACAGCTTTGCTGTTGCACATTTTGTTGGCGTTATTATTCGCCGGACTCTGCTCCAGAAGATTCAGTTTTTCATATACTTGAAGAATTCCACTATTCCAGAAGCAGGTTGGGCGAATACTTTAGTGCGACACTTTGCACGAACGAATAACGAGGAGCCTGACGACAACTTTTTAACAATTTTATCATTTTTTTTTCCTACTGTAGAAAACTCCATCATGTTCTTTTTCGCAAAGACTTTGGGTGTGACTTGGTGTTTGCGATTATATGGTTATCGGTAAACAGTCCATAAAGGCGGACAACCAACGCTGCCTCACGTTTTATTACTCTTTTCATTTTCCAGTCTGTTCGTAGCGTAGAATATACGTAAAAACTTAATTACCCAGACGTCATAATACGATATAATCGAAGAGTCGTGAGAAAGCAGAAGAATGCGAGCCTCGGGGAATCCGGAGCCATAACCGCGATAATAATAATAAAACGCGAAAGCTTTTTCATCACACTAGATTTTTTAACAGTGAGTTTTTTAGACTGGCCAGTCTCGTGCAGTCTCGAGCTTTATCTGAGTTTCATTACACAGCGTAAAAACGTCGAAAATCCACGAAAATGTATTTTTAAAAATTTGCTTCGAGGATTAAAAAAAAAAAAAAAACTGTGAGAGTTGTTCAAAGCAGAAATCAAAGGGTTCCATTAACGAAAATTGTCATTTATTGCCCCGACACACGGCATGAAACGCCAGTCACGTTTGTCCTCTGTGACATAATTATTTTCGTGTCGATTTCGTGTAAAATGGAACGGATTTGAGTCAAGCTCACGCTCTGACGCCAGAACAAAAAAAACAAGGCCGTAAAAAAGTTGAATTTTTTTTACGAGAAAGTGACGATGAAATAATGACAAGGGGTCTGGTGGGCAAAGTCTCAAACGATTCGATAATACTAAAGAGCAAAAAAAAGCTCTCGTTATCTCGGCTTCAAGGATAAAGGTGGCATATTTTCAAGAGAGGTTATAAATAAATTTGTAAATCATGAAAGAGGGAAAAACTGCAGAGACGAGGAGAATAGAAGGAAAAAGAAAAAAGATTGTAAGGAAAAGGGGGAAATTTGTTGGCGTGTACAGCTGAAATTGGCCGAAATATTCCGTCTTGTATTTTGTCTGTTATTGTCCTGAATTTTGTCTTCCACGTTGACTCCTCCCAGCCACTTTTCCCAAGCTCTTTTCGCATTGAAAGCCTCGGCGATTCGCACATATTGGAATAGAAAACTCCATCCCCAAGAAATATACAGACATACGAATATATAAAACAGATACATATGTGTGTATTTCTTTTTCCTTCTGGCTCGTTGCTCAATGCGCGGAGGCCGCTGGCGTTACGTCCTGGAAAGTTCTTTCGAGTGGGGCGTGCTTCAGATCCCGCAAGCTCCTATTCTTTTCTATACACACACCGCTGCCCTACACACTATTCTGTATATACATGTATCTATCATATGCGAGTATGAAGTTATAGTCTCTCGCACACTCTATGGCGCATACAGATATATCTCATATGCCCTACCGTCTCTTTTATGGATTACTTACATAAGTAGCAGGTTTTCCCGAATGAGAAAGGCTCCATTTAATCAACTTTTATGGCTCTGTGAAAGCCCGGTTTAAATTTAATCCCAACATTGTGCGTTTCCAAGTCTCGGGATTCCTGCGGTGCTTATTGTAGAATACTGCTTTCCTCTCCCTTTCTCTATTTCTCTTTCCCTCCTCTTATCACGTTTTTTTTTATCTCCGTATGTATGAGTTGCGGACTGAACACCCCACCGTCCTGCTCTGTCATTTTTTTATGTCCTTTTTCTTCTACTTCATTTCTTTACCGCTCTTGCCCCCTGCGACAGTGTATTACCTACTGTATAAAATACAGACTTGCATCACATACAGCAGCTCGCCATTCCTCGTATTGTGTGTCACACGATACGAGGGATTCGTAGAATGAAAAATTCCTACCTGGCTACCGCATAAAGCATCGTCGGCGTATCACTTTTCCGGGGAGGATCGGGCTGTAGAATGGGAAGAATCGTATCAATGAACGGATAATAAGTTACTGATGATATTTTGATTAATTTCGCATCGATCGAGTGGGGCTTTCATGAGCACAACCGCGCGAGTTGAAACGTACGCGTGTGTGTGAGAGATCCCGATTAGGTCCGGAGTGAGCTCGTACGCCTGAGAAGACACGACCCTCATCAGCAGCAGGTCCAGGTCGGGGCCTGGGCGAGGTTTTACGTGATGAGGATTCATTCAGGAGGCGAGGAAAAAGGATCGAAGGCATATCTCATGCGAAAATTTTGATCGGGTGCTGATTTGGTCCTTTCAAATTGTAGAGGTGAATGTTTTGTTTGTGAAAAGGATCTCGGGCTTTTACGACGAATATGAAATTGAAACGGTAGCAGCGAACAAGTTTGTCGATTCTCGGGAATTCTCCGTTCTGATTTCGATGAATTGCTCGTTGGAAACAAATTTCTTAACTTTTGCAAAATTATGAATTAGCTGATGAGAGCCTGCGGTAATGGAATGGTAAAGGTAAATAAATGGTGTATGCAGAAGCGGATAATCGAAAAGTTTTGTCGTAGTTAGAAGCGACTCGGGGCAATGTGAGTGCGGTGACGTTTGCGATGTTTGAAAATTGCCTATATACAGAGACCGGAGAGTCGAAAGAACGATAGGAATGCCGAGACTCTTGAAAGTGTGCATATATATACATAAATATATATATCTATAGATTTGTGTAATGCTTGGACAACTTATGTCTACTCGATGGTCGACCCGAACTCGTCGATCGGATAACTTTCGCCAAGTGTAGAAGCAGGGACGGTTGGATTTTGCTGGGTATCTCGCGCGTCTCTACAGTCGTCCGATTCCTCGAGAGCCTCTCATCATGCTATGACGTAGGTATTGGTACTGGACCGACCGAATTGCCAGGGAGAATGAACGTGGACGACAATTCGAACCGAGAGATAGTAAAAGAGGGAGAGAGAGAGAGAGAGAGAAGGGAGAGAATCAGCTGTCCTTTTGAGGCTAGAGATCGTCGGAAGTTCCTTCGTATATCTCTGCTTCATCGAGATGTGGATCATCTCGACGAAGGAGTGTAGTATGGCATCCGATTGCCGTTTCTAAGCTAGACGCGTTCTCGGACTCTTGCAATGAAACGATCGACGACGTCCGTGTGCGCGGTATCCTCTCAACAAAGTTCCTTAACGGAGGATCCTCGAATTTCTCTATTGCTCTCTCTCTCTCTCTCTTCTTCCCACTCGTGCTCTCTTTCTCTGGATCCTTCAGCACTTGTGAATTCGCGGAATGACAAGAGACGAGCTTCTAAGCTCTCAGCTTTACCAGCCGCGCGATGCTTCCCGTCGCATCCGCGCCTCTCTCCAGCAAGTATATCGAAAGAAAAGGACCTCAGATATATATACGGAGCTCGGGAATGAAACGACAAAATGTCTCGCATTCCCCATCAATGTCGAATTACGGATCGTAAAAGACAGCCACGTAACCGATGTGTTTGCCCGCGACACGATGAACCAATCGTCTGTCTACGAAAAGCGAAAACTTATCTGATATCTAGGAGCTCAAGAAAATCTCAGACTGCGTGTGGATTTCGTCTGATCCGATAAATCTGGCAAATATTTGAAATAACGTGAATTCCTTCTCGTAAAATGAAGAAATACGCATTAATAATTTGCATTTTTCGTCTTGAACGAAAAACCCACTTCAAAAAGGCCATCGCTGTCAAGCTCTCGCTACTGCTGTGTCCGGATTGAAAACCTCGATGAAATTCATTCCAATATGGTCACAGTCCCATGTATTTTTATGGGTATTTAAACGAAGAGTGAATGAGTCTCGCGGTTGCGTGTATATCCTCGCGTCATGGACGCGTCACGACGAATTCCACATTAACACAGAAATCGATCGAAAGCCATGTATGCATTATATATTCTTATGCATATATATATATATTTCGGATATATACACGTTTTAGCAATTTTGCGAATTGCAATTTGGTATGAACCTAACGGACTAATACCACACGCACGTGGTGAAATACCCAGCGAATAGCTTGCGGTGGCAATTAAGCAAAGCTTCGCACAGTACATGTATAAATGTCTCTACGTATGTGAATGCACGTATGTAATCGCATATACAGAGAAACCAGTAGAAACGTAGGTAGTTAAA
The DNA here is from genome assembly GCA_037952995.1 of Hyposoter didymator. Taxonomy (NCBI): domain Eukaryota; kingdom Metazoa; phylum Arthropoda; class Insecta; order Hymenoptera; family Ichneumonidae; genus Hyposoter; species Hyposoter didymator. Next base: position 5,219,237 of record JBAJMU010000007.1, read on the forward strand.
GGGCTGGTGGTCTCGGGCTCGAGTAATTATTGCATTGACCAAAACCAATTCGGCATCGAATTTACATAAATACATGTGATGCAACATTTCGATATATATGCATGAATATGTATATAGAAATATACATTTCAAAGAGAATGGAGGAATTCCGTTATGTGCTAACTCACTAGCGTTCCCGGTGGTATTACGGAAAAACATGCATTTGTTATGATATACAGCATGCGAAAAAAAAGAACTGAGAGGGAAGGCAATGCATCGCTCGAAATTCACACGTGCTCAAAAACACGACTCTCCCTCCTTCTCGCTCTTTGTCTCTGTCACTGTGCCACCTTTTATTTTGCATTTCCGGTCTTCTATATTTGGCGCGCGAGATATACATCGCGTTCGGCACTTGTCCAAAAGGGCTGTTTAATTAATTGCCGGTGCATTATTTGTGGCCGCGAGTGTGATGGGTCAGAGAGAACGCGGGGGATATCGAGTGGCTTTCCTCCTCTTATGCATCGTCATGCGCCCGCGGACTCGCGGTCAATGACGTTTTGTACACATCCGCTCTATCCTTCGCTCCCTCTCTCTCCATTTGTCACAGTCGCTCTCGACCAGTCTCTACCGTTGCGGTACAGTCGATCGATTTTATACCGATCACATATTCTCTGTGATAAAATGTCAAACGGGTGAAACGATTCTCATTATTGCATAAAAATGCGATCATGTTCTAAACTCTAATTCTGTATTCAGTTCAATAAATTATTATCTAACCAGCTGATCATGTGTTCGGAACGTGTTATTCTCAATTTTCGTGCGAATTTCTCTCGTGTTTTTTTTTTTGTACGAGGCGGTTCGAACTAAAATTTCACTTCCGAATAATCAAGCATCTGATCGTTTTCGTCAGGATATTTTCTCATCGGGCAGGATTTTTGCGTCAAAAGTCCCGATGAAAAAGTTCATGCGGAGTCGATTTTTTTGCCGACACACATTTTACTTTCGTTCCGTGTGTGAATTTCCGCTCATACATTAATACGTTGTGATAATTATTTATAGTTCCCGCACGAATGATTTTTTAATGTGGGTTTCCGTATCGGTTGCTACGGGATCGTTGGTACAAAATGAAATTTCACCAACGAGATCGCGGATCGTGAGAAATTGAAACACTGTGCCATAATAAACGATCGTTGAGTGATTTTTAACACCATTATAAAATATACCTATGTACAGGCAGATATGAGAGAAGGCCCTGCATATAAATTTAATCCTGCCAATATAACGGCGTAATGTAGACCATTTTAATCTCGTTCTCATCACTCGGTTCTCGTTTCTCCATCCCCCGGAGTAGCGAGCAAATTTTCACGATGAATTCTCATGGAAGACCAACCGATGGATAAAATACATGGGTTTATTAATTGACTAATTAAAAAGTGTGAAAACATTGTAACGGGGTCACGTGCTCAACACGTTTTTCTTGTGAAAAACGAACAATCATTTTTCACAAATGTTGGAAATGTTCAAAGAATCATTACGAAAAAAATGGGCGAGAAGAAAAACGTAAAAACAAATGAAAGTTAAATAAATGAGCAAACTTCTCACGCTTTCGCGATATTTTTTCAAGATATTAGAGGTCTCATGGAATAACAGGATAAAAAGCCAACTTCTTTGCCATCTCCGCAAAGTCACCTTTGCACGAAAAAAAAAAAACGCCATTACGTTAAAGACGAAGAAGAAGCAAGGTAACACAAGAGAGATCAAGGCGAAAGAGTTTTCGCAACGGCTTAGCTCAGTGCGAATGTTTTTCTTTGTCGAGTTTGCTCGTGAGAAAAACTGACCAAGTACTTATGAGGAGCAGAGTCCCACCAATGTTTTCATTTTTTATAAACCACCTTTCCATGATTTTTTCATTTTCATTCTGCTGCTTCTCCTGTGTCTTTCTCTTCGCGATCACGTGAACTGTCCATGTGGGTGGAGCACCGATGTAATTGGCCAATTGTGATAATAGCATTTGTACAGAAAATTTTCGTATGGATCGAGGGTTTTCCGTGGACGGCACAAAAAATCGAACAGTTTTTTCTCGCGTTATCTTTCTCTCTTCGCCTCATTTTTACGCTGCAATTTTGACAACGCGGGCGCGACACTTATTACAGCCCCCGGATCAACGGAGGCTTCTCATTCATTTGTGCCACGTTATATAGCCGAAGCGAGAAATGTTGCGTGCCAAATATTTCACTGAAACCGCAAGCACGAATATTCGCGACGATTTTCGCTTTTGCCAAAACTTTTCTCCCGCGCGCCCTCGGCATTTCTCTCTCCTATTTGTTTTCTCTCTCGCGGTAGAATTAATCTTGATAACATGACTCACGGAACGATATGGCATCGGCTGTCACGACGAAATGATATACGGAACGATTTCATTCAATTCGCGATTCTCAATGACACACAAAAACCAATTGAAAGAAATTGGAGGAATCGTACAACTCGTATATTTGATTAAGCAAATTTTTCGTCGTCTCGATTGCAACGTTGACGCTATTCGCTATATAATTCATTATTCGAGCTCTGCGGCAATCGATCTGCTCATCAAGAGTTGGCCAACTTAGAAGTTTGTCGCGAAATTCTCACTTTAGAAATGTTGTATCGAACAAGGCCGTCAAGTTACGTTGAAAACAGATGATAAAGTTAAAGGCAACTGTGAGGCATAGAGATAGGTTGCGACTGTTATAAATTTCGTCGGTTCGAAGTAGGAACATTCACTCGAGAGAGGCTCACAATTAAACGTCTTTGGCGTCTTGTAGGTAAGAATGCGGCTGGAGGATAGACTCGGCGTTATCAATCAAATACTCTTGGCGGATCGTCGTCGTCCTCGACAAAAGAGTAAAAGGAGCCAAGAGGACAATGGAAAACTTTGCCAAGTGAAGAGAACTTCTCTTACTTTCCTTCCCTCTCTTTTTTCTATTCCCGTCTCTTTCTCCCATTCGGAACCATCAAGTTTGTGCTCCATCGGTAAGAGTAAGAGAAAAAATGGACCCAGAAGAAACGAATTAGTTTTCGAGAGTTGATTCAACGCGAGCAAATAAATCACGTGGTGTACGTTCCATTCGATTAGAATTCCGGATAAACGAATCGACTCCAAATTGATTGCTTTGATCGCAGTACTTAGTCTTTATTTTCTCTATCATCTCGACAATCTTTATGTCCAAAGAAACAAAAAGCGAAGAAAAAGCATAGATCGAGATCGACTGATTCCGATTGGAGGATCAAATCGGTGTATCGAATCTCTGCAACTCAGCAAACCCGAATGACAACAAAATCAGCGAACCCTTTGCCCGACAATATTATAATTACCAACTGCTTCATTGAAATATACATCGTGGACGTATGTATACGCGCAAACGCGTATCATTGATACACAGACTTATAAATGTACAAATGAGAATATCCATTAATTATAATAAATCGAGGTAATTATTAAACCCACTGACAAAGTTGTAAATAGTCAGAGATATCAGCGTTTATTTATTTCAAACAACTACACAATATTAATCACAATGTAAATATGAAACGTTGAAAATTCGATAGTAAAGCTCGCAGTTCCGAATTCTTCGAGCACGTAATGTGCGCTCCGGAGCTCAAAATCCGTGATACCAATTTGCCAATGTATTTACAATCGTACCACAAACAGCGAACAGTCTCTCCTGCTATTGTTGTTTACCGAATATTCGGTAAAGAATATAATGGAACGTCTGATTCCAATCTCCGTTTCGCATCAACATTAATTGTTGACGTGTCAATATTTTATACACACGCAAGTATGGTCGACAGTTTTAGTTATAATTCTATCGCAAGCTTTGCGTCATAATTACGTGTTACTGCGATCCAACAATATTCCAACAAGTTCGGTTATGCGCAACGAAATACAGGAGGTTTCTGTCGGTTTCAAAGATCATACTGCGATCGTCTAATTAGTGCCATCAATGATACCTTACCGCTCTGATCTATGTGTGTAATCCCCCGCTGCAGAACTCGATATGCGTCTGCACCGAGCTTCACTATCAACAGTACTGCGCGCATCATGAGCATTTTGTTACAACGCGCAGGAATATTATCACCCCTCGCGTCAAAGCGAAACTCACTTCGTATTGAGTTCGAAAACCATTAGAATCAAGCAACCATTAAACGGAACGGTCTGTTCGTCGATCGACGAGTAATGAAGATCCGTTTCCTGGTAGTCAACGATCGAATATTCCTGTCTCGTTGAAATCTGTTCAGGAATATTATTCCATATACTGAAGTTTCACAGAAATAAGATATTCACGAAGCAGTGGCTGGGGTTCTAATTGAGAAGAGTCAAATGGTTACCGTTACTTTTGTGGGCTGATGACGCCATGATGGAATCATCAGTTATTTCTCAACTGCTGTGGTAACTCGGTACACGAGAGTTATTCATCTCACGATTTCTTTGAACTTGATTGTCAGGACGAACTTCGATAATCGCGATAATTCGGAGTCTTTTCACTGAAAATGAAATTTTGTGGAAAAACGTCGATATTTTGTTAAACACGCGGTAAACTAAATATTTTTTGATAATTTCAAAATTATCTTAATGTCAGCAGTGTATTAATTTTCTCACAGGACTGCCAGCTGAATTTACGGTTGGAATGACAAAAATTCGAGACTTGTTAGAATATTTCTTTTCACAATGAAAAAAATTCTATGATTAATGAAAAAAAAAAAGTTTAGTCCATCAGTATTCACACGTGTGTCTGCATTTTTTGAATCATTCTATTTTTAAGCTACGATGTTCATGCAAAAAAATAAACAAGGGTTCGGTCCGAATTGCCAGCCTCTCCGCTGTGACGGGGACATGAAATATTTGCCCGTAAGTTTTCGTGGAAAAAGTCGGTGCCGAACGGCCATCTTGATTAGTTTAAATCTTGGTACGAGGGCTGCATGTTGAAGTTGAGTCTCGTCGACGTCAAGAGACTCACCATCGTGTCCTTTCTATTCACACACGTATATGCGAACTGGTATACATATAGGATGGATTGGATATTCGTCGAGTTGTCGAATTTCTTGTGGTATTTCGTCCACGAACGACCTGCTGCGGCACGAGAGCTTTATCGGGTTTCCCCGCAGTGAAACGGACGGAGGATCGGCAAAAGGAAACGAAGGAGATCGAAGGAGATGAAAAGAGAAAAGAGAGGGCCCTCTGGACATTACGATTCTACGTCTGTTCGCGGACAATAGAATAAACGCGAAGCAGGACCCTCGTCGCGTTTTCGGTAAATTTCGTTTGTCGTTCTCTCGTCGCGCAGGGCTCTTTCCGAGCGAAGCAAGAAAGCTCGTACAAGGAGTGATCCAGAGAAGTGTAGAGAGGGACAAAGCTGAAAGAGGGAGCATCGTATAACGTATAGAAAAGGTACGACGCTGTCATATACGAAACAAGCCGAAAATAAGACAAGCCACTACGGCAGAGAAGCGCTCGGAAAGGTAACATATACATCAAATATACGACGTGCTGTATAAGCAAGAGCTGACAACATCTCCGGCACTTCCTTTACGCGATACCATGTCTCGAATACGTGCTCAACATTCTCATAAGTTTGGGTCTACTTGGGACCACGTGATTCACTCTTTTCTTTCCACACTATAAATTAGTGCGACGATGAGAATCACAAGGCCGCGGAAAAACGACGAGACGGTAAGAAAAATAAAACGTAACTCTCGGAAATAGCCATTCGACCGTTTCCATCTAGAAAATCAAATCTCTTAAGCGTCCAACAGAATTATCGAGTTTGAGAAAACATTTTCCGCGATTTTCCACCTTCCGGCGCGAATTCCTGCCGCGATATATTTTTTCTGACGTTTTATTTATAACGTACCGAGTCCAGAGACACTGTGAGATTGCCCAGAAATTTCATTACGAATTGCCTGATGTTTGTGAAACATGAGAAAAGGGTGGAAAATTATCGAAATCGCTTAGTGAACGTGGTCCGAGTATTTTCCTTGTATATCTACGAGACGTGATCGCAATGGAGTGCGCGCACTTGGAGCAGAGCCTCTTCAAGTTGCCAAATAGTGGGTTATCCTGGTGTATCTTTACATACGGCTAAGTTGGTGGGTAACCTAAGGGGTACTTTGCACGATCGTAAAACGAGGCCCTCAAGATAGAGTAAGCGAAGTACGATCTCTCTTTTAGTAGAGCAAATGAGATTTAGGTTGAAGGAAAGTGTGAACGTTATGTGTCTGGTGTAGACGGAGTGAGGGAAGGAGCGCTTCGTATCTGCTGTGTGGTTCCAATCTACTAAGTAAAAGCGTCTTTTTAGGTGTGCACTGCTGTCCCGAGGGAATATCCTTTCCCTGCTCTCCCTTATCTCTCTGTCCCACTCTTATCGCCTTTTCTGCTCCCCCTCTCTGCCCTTCGCTCTCTCGTACAATTTTGCGTGATTCAATAAAATGATGGCTCGACGATATATCGAAAGGCCTCTGGCGTATACTCTTGGTAAGCCGCGTACATGTACTTGGCCCACGTGTACGTGTTAGCAATCAAATCAGTAAGAATGTTGTTCGTGAACCTGGCTGAGTGAAACTTGCGAGATACAGCAGAACTATTTACCAGGCAAAAAACGACTGATATTGACACTGTCGGTGTGACGCGATCCATTAATGTTATTACTGTCAAAACCGAACGAGAGATCAGACGAAAAATGTAATTTTTTTTTTTCAACGCCAAAAAAAAATTCGTGTCGCATGAATTATCGATATTGTGGGCCAGATTTTTGTCACTGTCGTTACGAATTTTCCCTCGAGTATGATAATCATAATTAGATTTTTTTTCACGATTAACAATACAGACGAAATATCCAGTCATTTTTTTTCTTCTGCCATCCCTTTACGGTAATTTCAGGATCGTAATCGGACTTGGAACCTCTGCTCGGGTTCTGGAAACTTTACCCCAGGGACGAGCCTCTTGTATAGCGCGTGGGATATTTCTTTTTTTTTTTTTGTTCCATTGCACGTCCCTTCGAGTCCTCAAGCAATCAAAGCGTTTGCTCATCCCCTTCCATCTCTCCACCTCTCACTCTCTCTCTCTCTTCGGTTCCCTCACGAGTTCTCTTTTTATCTGCCTGTCTCTACCGATTGACGTACAGCAACGGATAAATTATTCCTCGCTATTGATTTGTTTGGAAACGAGATCAAGGCGGTGTCGGCGACAGAGAGATTATGGATAATATATATTCAGAAACCAAGAGGCGGACAGAGTCAAAGAGAAGAAGAGGATTAGAAAGACGGACGGACTATAATTCAGTAGCAATTAATTTCCGACAGCTCTGACGATCTTCAAAAAGCTAAACTGGAAAATTAGACCGAAGCATTAGCCAATTTTTTGGTGGAACATCTTTTTAGGATTAATTACAAAAGACTCATAGAATTAGGGAGATCACTCGAGGCTGCTTCTCTTGAAAAATTCGTTCAGCACTTTCCAGCGGAGCTTTTGTTCCCTCGAAAAAATTAGCAGGAAACAATTTTTTTTTTCAGTTATTCATGATAAAAAAAAAACTAGCAGTATGCATAGAAATATACACAAGAGTGGAATCTTGAATGTAGTCTTACGAGGATCATAAGCTCTGAAAGAAAGAAACGAGAGAGAGAGAGAGAAACGAGATCTTCGTGTTACGGGATGGATCGGGAATGAGGGAAAGGAAAAAGGGGAGAGGGAGAAAGAGACTTCTCTCAGAGTCCTGAGATCCTCTCCATAGTGCGCCTTGCACTTCCGACGTGAGGAAGAGCAGCCACAGGGCCAAAAAAGACGATGAAAAAGTTTGTTCGCACCCAAGAAAGTTAGCTCATTCTTCCATCCTTCCTTTTTACCTAAACCAACGGCTATTGCTGCTACTTGCTGCTTGCGAATTGTATGTGCACATACACCACCACGACTCTAAGAATAACAAGTCTCTTTTAACCAGCACGCTCCCAAGGCTTGGAAAAGTATAAGCCACGGTGCAACTCCCACGAGTTAATGAGCTGATAACGCTCCAACACTTTTTCACCGAAGCTCCTTCTCTACCTGCTTCGCTCTCTTTCCCTTTTTACCACAGGATATAAAACCATCCACTCCATCGAGTTTTAAACAGCCATTCTTCACTCAACTTATTTTCTTCGGGCTGCATACACAATTATTAATACAATTGTGTCAACACGCAGCCAGCCCAAAAAACAAAACTGTCAGTATCGCGCAACCACTTAGTTTTCCTTCAGCAGCAAGTGCGATAATGAGCTTTTATGAAAAGACCAACTTAATTGCTTCGTTTCGAGTCATTATACGAAATTACTTTATCGAAACCAGCAGCTTCCTGAGGAACTTCTAGTGTCACGGAGTTCCTACATCCAGTCAAACTCTGATCAAATATAATAATGAATCTATTTCTATGAGTTAAGCTCAACAATCCTGCGAGCTTCCTTGGCTATCGAGACACAGCTCATCCAACGTTTTGCCCTCGTCCTTGTGTCCTATCGAAAGGAGATCACATGCAAAAGATGTTACTTAAGAAAGAGAGACTAAAATATGTATCACAGGGGGGAAAAGAAAAGAGGAATAAGCTCCATCAGCGTTATTTTTCTAAAGCTCATCCATATAGACATACAGATCCATTGAACGACTCACAAACGATAAAGATACGAGCGCTCTATCCAACCACTTTATCGCCACACGACCAACACGAAAAAACTCCCAACATGTATCCCAAATTGCGTCGAAAGGCGGTATATGAGGAAGAGAAAAAAAACCTCCTTATTTTCACAAGATCGCTAAAAACACCAGTCCCCAGGGACAAAGGTTACGTTTTCTTTTCTCCCCTTCATCCTTTCATTCAAACTCGACACTCTTTTTCTTTGGCTTGAGCGAATAGTCGTGTTTGAAGAATTCCACCGCCAACTCTGCCGGTCGAACACATCCCTCGACGACCAAATTTACTCCGAGTATATATAAGAGATCCTCCGCACTCCCAGGAAGTGCGAGCGACCCTGTGCGATGGAAGCATCATGAATGGATAAAAAAAAAATATATAAAAAAGTTTCGTCGCAAATGACAGGAAGCCAATGACGTAAAAAATTCCTGAAGGCGAGGAAACCGAGCCACGTCGGAGCTAATAAGCTGCGTGGACGAGGCGATAATCGCGAACTTTGCAGAGGGAAAATAACATTTTTATGAATAGTTTGATAAATTTTTTTCCAAAAACGCTGTGTGCGGGTTGAGAAATTGTGAAATGGGAACCCACACACGTTTCCATATTTAATTTTTGATCGATCGTTCATTTGTACTTTAAAAACGCGGTCCGGATGTTTCTCCCTTTTCATATAATTTTTTTCCCTCCGAATGCGAAAAAGTATACGAGAAAGCGTTTCGCTCTCGTGTACACAAAGCTCCATGAACCAGGAAATCCCGAGAACATTCTGTGCCTCGTGCAATAAGTGTCACGACAAGAGCCACGAATGGGAACGGGACTTACGCGAGAGATACTAAAATAGAAAAACTCTGACGTGACAACGCGGGTGAGGAAACAAGCTGACGAAAAAACGTGTTCATTGCAAGTTTCTTTCGACCTGAGTCCAATAAAACTCGTACAAGTGTTTTACTACCATCGAAGGGATTTGTTTCGTCTCGTTTACGATATAGTCTAGTTTTCCCTTACACTTTTGCCAACCACGATGTCGCCTCGACCCTGCTCACATGCTTTGTACACTTTTTCGTGTCGTTCCATCTATTGCTTTGCTTCGAGGGACTTTGCGAACACATATACGTTTATGCAAAGTGTAAAGACGTAAAGAACGATCGGGAACGTCGTTCTCGATCGTCACACCCACATACGAGAAATACTGACAAGAAACGAAAAGAACTTTTCTCCCACTCTCACAATAACACTTGGTCCATAAATTTCGAGGTTTTTTTTTCGCGATTAAAATGAAAGTTCGAAGATGAAATTTCCCGATCTCGAAAATGACAAAAAATGCAATTAATTCGCAATCAACTCATCCTCGCGTTCAACGTATCGTTGTCAGTGTATGTTTCCAAAAAAGGTAGCCGAGGACTTTTTCCACGTCGTTCCTCCGATCGAGAAAGCTTTGTTTTTTCAACAAGTTGAGCGAGTAATCGTGGAGCTCGTTTTTCGAGGTTGAATTGGTCTGTTTGCCAAACAAAAATAATGTTTACGAAAAAGAATAATATGTGTAATATTTGTGCACTCGACAGCGGTGCCTGGAACAAATTGACCCAGTTGTAGGAGCGAATGTGACGAGTGTGGGGGTCGAATAAAATGTATATTCTTTTCCAACAGCCTTGCGAGCCAGCGAGATTTAATAATTCCTAAGTATCCGGATTGTTGTTGTGCGATGTCGAGGATCTGTATTCGTATTCGTCGGTGTGTTCGTCAAAGTGTGTGGAAATTGACATTTTGCTCTAGTTCCGTGAGTGACGATGACGAACGTGCGGCAGGAATAAGTCTTTTTCGCTATAATTCATTCGCAGGAGTGCGAGGTAAAAAAAATAATAATAAAACATAGCGAGCGAATGAGAAAAAAAAAGGAAACTGTAGCCCGGAAATGAGAACGAAATGAAGGGAAAAATATATTTCCCCAGGGTAGGTACACGCACTCGAAAGCGATAGATTATTACACGTCGACGCGAATATCTCGAGTTAAGGGTGCGGTGTTGTTCCGCAATCGCAGGACTCGGCATTTACTTGAAAAAAGCGTTACTAATCGGATCGGAACTAAATTAAATGCTTCGTTATGCTTCACACGATATTAAACAACATGCACACACATGGAGACACAAACACTTACGCAGGGCTCCGCGGTCACAGTGTTATTCAATGTTTAACAAATTTGAACCTCGACTGTACGTCTAATTGAATGAATTATAAATGTGAACAAGACCGGGGGCACGGCGATTAAGCAGCCGGTTATACAAATACGTCACACGTATTAAAAAAAAAATCTGAGCCAATGAGAAATAATTGGGTCGTGATTTTTCTCCACGTCTGTGACATTTTGTTTCCGGGACCAAGTAACGACCTCAAACCCAGGACTGTTTGACGATGCTGTTTAGAAAAATGAAAAGGAGAAAGAATCACCGCGTGAGGTTGTACGAGATATCGCGGAATGGATTCGATTTAGTCGCGCGAGACAAACGCAAAGGCGAGGAGACGAATGTGAAGCAAGTAAATTTCATTGTTGTTGCATATGACGTTCGGCAACGTCTTCGGGGTCCACCTTAATCCGTGACACATAAACCGTAAAGAAGGAAAAGAGGATACAGAGTGAAAAGGAACAGGACACGAAAGCAGGAAACTCAGGGGAGGGGGAAAGAGAAGGAGAGAATAAAACGAATGAGCAAACGGAAGGCGAGAGAAGGCGAGCTAAGAGCTGGGTCGAATGAGCTCGAATCAAACTCAGTACTGCGAGGAAAGAGATAGAAGCGAGATTGCGGATGTTGGTGGTAAAAACTGAAAAAAGGAAATGACGAAAATGTTGAAAGAGTGGAGGAACGCGACCAGGGAGAGGAGCACCGTCCAAAGCTTCTCGCTCTCTCGTGCGAAACGTTCACAGAGCTTTCCCTGACGAAACTTTAGCGGTATCACAGAGGAGAGCAAATAAATTTATGGGCAAAGTTAAAAGCATCGCAAGCTCGGCAATGCACTGTGTTTTCTTGCCTGGTGGCGCGCGCTCGCGCTCACTTTAACATTTTTCCTTCCTCCACTCTGTTTTTTCCAACTTTCTTTTAGTCGCCTTTGCCCTTGCTCTGTCTTGACTCGTATTTCCTATTTTTTTATCCATCCCTTTTTCTTAACCTCCTTATCTCTTCCTCCAGCCCTCCCCTTAGTCGAGTCCCCTACTCTTGCCTCTGCGTCTCTTTCCCTGCACATTTTCGATCACGAATTTGATAATGTTTGGAACACGAAACATCCAAACGTCGAGCTATCGATTTTCCTCTTTTTTCTTCCTGCTCTCCATATTCCTAGCATATTTATTGCGTGGGACCCCCGAAACGCAAAGGAATTCCTTTAACTCAATATATCGCCCTATTTTTCTCCCCGCAAATTTAGAGCGATGCGGCAATAAAATCGTTTTCCCCAAACCTTTGCTACGACCGTGTCTACAAAATTGACGAAAAACACAGACAACGAAAATTTGTACAAATTCTTCCATTTCGTTTCTTCCAAAGTTCTATGATTTTTTTTTTCACTCGGAACAGCGAGTCTAGGCGCACGATGTTAGACGAGCTCGAAAATTTCAAGATTCGTCGGAAACGCCAGTCAAGCTGAATTATCCGATAGCATCGAATCGTTTGAGATTTCATAGGAAATGAAAAAAGAGAACGAACGCGAAGCAAAGTTTTTTTTTACCCTCTGATCTACTTTATTGGCATGAGACTTCCTGCTCGTTTCGTCAATGGCTACAGTTGTCTGAATAAATATGAAAATGTCTTTAATCGATCGTAAATAACCGAGACGATTTCCTACTGTAATATATGGCTACGCGTACATATTTACGTCTATATATAAGTATATATTTCTCTATACATATATATAGCGAAAGAGCTTACGATATAATTCTCTTTCGTATAATAAAGGAAGCGGAAAGGAAGTGATGTGACATAAAATCGTAAGAAATTCGCGAGATGGAGCGAAAAGTCGAGGTAAATATATTGAAAGGGAAAAGCCCCTTTATTTTCCATGGTCCATCGTACGATGATTTTGAGACACGAAAGCACAGGAAATGACGATGGCAATTAATTTCTATAATAGAAAGAGAGGGGGGGGGGCG
>JBAJMU010000007.1:5232143-5410133 GCA_037952995.1 Hyposoter didymator
AAATTCTTTACGATCCGATTAGCCTGTTTTTTTTTTCACAACAAAAGATTTTTTGTTCGGGCTCGTTTCGTAAAAAGCGCCGGGGAGCTTCGTCCTCGTGAGATTTATGTCAATCCTTTTGGCCTACGCTTCCGGAACGTCAATTCAGTGGAAAGATTGAAATAAAAAGCTTGCCAGTAAGTTTCGTCAACAACGAGCGAGATAAGAAACATTCAATATGTTGAAAAAAAATACGGAGCAACAGTTTTCTCGCTCAAGAGTTTTTGCAGGTGCGTACAAACAAAACATGCTTAATCCGACCTCGTAACTTGCCAAAGTGGCGTAACGAGAAAGACATTGCTCAAAAGAGCATTTTAGCAGAGTCTCGTAAACGTGGATGCGCATTTTACACGCTCAAACTAAAATATCTGCTGTATACGTGAGAGAAACTATCAGAAGGGTGTCGCAAGCTTGATGATGAAATTCTAAGTTGTCTATGATGAGAAAAGCGGACAAAGGAGCTCAACTATTTTGTGAGATATTCATGGAGCAGCAGGTTTTATGCTGACACGAACATGGCTTACGGGAAAAAAGTTTATGCAATTTTTGCTTCGCAGTGTGCAAGGGCTTTTCTATGCCTGCAACGCAAATGCATTTTAACAATTAGCACGAAAACTGCACAACCAAAAAGACAATGTAAAGTTTCCGAGGATGAAATTTCAGACACTGATCTTCGAACGGAGGAGGAAAAAACATTTTTTTCCAAAAGTAACGCAGAAACAACCTTCACGATCGTTTTTGTATTTTAAATTGATAATTATTCACCATCCGCTCAATTTACATCGTTAATGAGTTGTTCATCGATCAACACTTTGCACCTGAAGCGAAAGCATCGCGGAACCTACACACGGAGTATAATCGTGTAACCAGAAACTCTCGTCCGATTCGATTTGGAAAATTGAGAGAAAAAAAAGCCATTTTGCTGCGACTGCGTCGACGTGGGAAGTGCGATATACGTTTACGTTGTTTGCAAGTTCGAGTTATGGGAGCCAAACTTTTCCTCACTGCATCGTGTTGCTTACTTTTATAAAAAATAAAGTATCCACACCGTGGAGATCAGCCTCGTATTCACACGCGTACGTTCGAGTAATTTTTCATGAGTACATATTTTTAAGAGCATGTACATTACCGCTAAAAAGTATGGAAACACGAGTTGAAACTTTTAGCCTTGATTTCCAGTCATTCGAAAATTTCGTAGCTACGCGGGATTTTTTTTTTAATACCAATTCTCAGGAAAATAATTTCAATAATAAAAAGTTTCCATTTTGCGAAATTCGAAATTCAGGCTTCAAAAGGAAAGGAACTAATGTTAAGCTCGTCCGAAAAATTCAATTGGTCCGTGCCAAATTTATTTTGAACGGCAGTGTATGTAGCGAGCAGCCCTTAAGTGCCGAAGAGAACTCATGCACTCTACAGGCACGTGTGCAAAAGTGAAAAGAACGAAAAAAAAACGAAATCACAGATAAAAAAAAAATAACGTCATGTCCACATCATATACTTGGGCGAGCAAGAAAAGTTTTGACCCAACGCGGTGGAAAAACAATCAAAGTATTGTTATAGTTATGAAAACGTAAGAGAAAGCTCGCTGCTAAAAAGTTATAATAGCTTTTTTTTTTTATAACTGTAATTCATTTAAATAACTTGGATGAAAAACGTGCTATTTCATATGGTATTCGGCGTTGTTTTTCTTTTGTTGTGTTTTATTCATTACGTGTACGGGCACATAGCACCGTTCTTAACAACTTGTACCTGAGCTATTATTCCTTGAAATATATTCGATGTACGATTAGGTCACGAATCGAGTTCTCCTGCAATTTCGCGTGTGCGCAATCTCTGCGAGTCTTTTCGTCGATAAACTTTCCTATTTAGTTTGGTTAAATTTTTAAATTCATCATGGGCACACAGTGGACTCTACTTTTCTTGAAATTCGTATTACGTTCTGAACTTTTTTGTTCATTACCATGAGGAGGAAATATTTTGTCGTTGAAGCTCGACATTGGATTTTGAAATTTCTGGAAAACTATTTCCATAAGAAAATTCATTGATTNGAATCGAGTTCTCCTGCAATTTCGCGTGTGCGCAATCTCTGCGAGTCTTTTCGTCGATAAACTTTCCTATTTAGTTTGGTTAAATTTTTAAATTCATCATGGGCACACAGTGGACTCTACTTTTCTTGAAATTCGTATTACGTTCTGAACTTTTTTGTTCATTACCATGAGGAGGAAATATTTTGACGTTCAAGCTCGACATTGGATTTTGAAATTTCTGGAAAACTATTTCCATAAGAAAATTCATTGGTTGGAATCTTTCAAGAAACAAAGTTGTAATTTTTGGAGTTACGATTTTCTCTTGACCTTTTGCCTCGCAACGTTTTTTTTCTTTTCTTCTTTTTTTTACGTCGTTAACCTTCGTGTATTATGAAAATAAAAAGAGAAATCCATTTCGAACCCTCGTATCCATTAGAGTGATACAGATAGGAAAACAGAGGAGAGAAACGGTGGACGAAATAAGGCTAAATACTCGGGAGGACGGAATAAAGGGTCCAGAGAGTTTTATCGCTGAGTAAATGCCCTCCGGTGACAGAACATCATGACCATTAATGCGAATGAAAAAATACAAGAAAAATGTTGAGAAAGCAATACACCAAACGTTTGCCCCAAATCCGACCCGCTCTTTCTTTACTCGTCCACTCATTTTTTACACACTATTCCACAGTTTAATTCATCGTTTTCGTGCTTACACTACCCTGCGAGAATTCGTGAGGTATTTAACATTTTTAATCCGAACCAGCGGACCAATTATCGCCAAGAGAGGAAAAAAGAGCGCTTTGAAAAATTGTCGATGTAGCGTGTTCTCAAAGAGTAGCTTTCGCCCTCATTGGCAACACGAAGCTCAGATATAATTGCCACTCTATTCCAACGGAAGGTTGTGGCCATCCAGAATTAATATGATGACATATTCATATTCGCAGCAATAAACTTTATGGCGATAAACGGCCACCATTACACGGATTTTTGTTTTTCATTATTCTAATCAATAAATATCCAACTGACGCTTTAATTTTGCAATTTGTAACCGATAAACGAATACGCTTTGATTGAGCTTCACAAAATTGAAGGATTGTGTATTAAAAAAAAAAAACAAAAACGAATGAATACGAGAAAAAAATTTAGTGACATTATTCGGAAAAATTTACAAATTTTCACATTGAAAGCGACCTGAGTGCATCTTGAGAATAAAAGCAAAGGAAGGATTTCCTTAAAGGTACGGGACGGGGTTAAGCAGCCCGGACCACGACCTCTGTTTTACATCTGGCAGTATGCCTGGATTTGCACACGCAAGAGAGGAAGAGAGCGAGACAGAAAATGAGAGTGAGAAGGGAAGAAGAAGAATATCTTGCTGGTCTCAAGTTTCGCTTGCCAGGAGGGGAGGGATTTCGTGTACGGTGGAGATTCACGGTTGCTTCCAAAATCCAACGAGGTGTATACGAATTGAAGCCGGAGTATGAACGCCCAAGGAATCGCATCCGAGAACCGGTGAATCTCCGCGAGCAATAAGAGACCCGAGACTAAACTCTCCGCACACACATAAATGAACTCATACAAACAAGCTTCCCCGAACGATATCCGGTATCGCAGGGATTCAAGTTGTGCAGTGTGCCCTCGCACACTCTCTCTCCCTCCCGTCTTCCGGTAAATTCTTCTTCGTAGGCTACTCGTGTAAGAAGAAGGGGAAACGGAAGTAAAAAAAAGGGAGGAAGCTCATGGGAATACAGACACGTTTCCCGATATAGGGCCAAAAAAATTGTGCGAAAAAGTAAAAAACAAAAAAACAGGGACCGGCACTGATTTACCGTTGCAAACTGTCTGCAGCCAACAACGAAGATTTTGGGAGTCCTTGGAACTGAGAATCTCGAGAGATTCCTTTGTTTTTATGAATCAAAAGAAAAACGACAATTTTTTTCAACAAATACGAAATTATTCCTCGAGAATATTTTTTTTTACAGCGCTAGAAACAGCCTGCAAAAAATATGGAGAACGAAAGAGAAGATAAAGAAATAACAGGACAATAAAAAATTGTTACACGGAGATCGTTCTCCTGACACCTTTCGAAAAGCTCAAGAAACATCGTTGACGCCATACTGGCATTTTTTATGCCGTACTCGATGCTGCCATTTCTACTGCGAACGCTATTAGTGCTCACGGCTGTATATAGTCGTGTAGTTTGCGTTGCACTTAAATTTTTATAGATATGTACAATGTCCCTTGTACCTCGACTTTTTCCCAGATTTGAGATGTGTGTGTGTGTTTTTTTTTTTTTTAATGCCCTAACCTTCGTGCTCGTTCTCACTGTTTCTTACGTTTTTTTCTTTTCGCTTCTCGTCTTGAGACGCTTTTTCACACCGGAATTGTTGCGTCGACGAGAAGGCTGGAAATTTTTTTTTCTTCTACTTATGCTCCGACGTTAAATAGCTCCGATCGTTAGAGCCAAAACTCTCGACCCTTTTCGAGTACGTTCCAGTGTAGTATAATATACACAAGGGAGGAATTCTTGAGTACATTCTCGTGAAAAAAACTTTGTTGTTCTCTCTTCTCCACCGGATCCGAGATAAAAAGGTTTTTTTGCTCTCGATTTCGTTTGTTGAGTATTTCTAATCGATGTGAATGTTTTATTTTGAGAAATCGCGCATATTTCGAGCTCCGTTTGTTGAACGTCAGTCTTTTCGAATTATTATTTTTTGTTTGTTTTTTCATCCGTAGCGATATTCGTCCTTTTTGGCAAGGATGCTTAACGAGACCTGGAAGGTGAGCTTGACAAATTTATACACGTTTCCGCCCGATTGTTGTTCGCGATTTATTTATACCGATCTGTCGTTCGAGTATCGAGAATGAGCGATTTTATGGGTTGACCTCTTTTCTCGCACAGAATCCTCGCTGGCTCGTTGGAATCTCTACAAAGCTGCAATATCATTGGTGATGGAGAAACAAAGAGAGAAAGAGAGGGAGAGGAGAAATGAGGAGGAGGAGGAAGAGGGTGCAGCAGCAGCAGTAGCAGAAAAAGCGTGGGGGATGAAAAAGGGGGAATGAGAAAAAGAGCCCATCGGGGAATAGGATTTTGTGAGAGTGACTGATACACGCGGTTACGTTTAAAACCATTCGTCTAGTAAGCGATTGCGGTGCACGACGCATTACGATTCTCGCGTTTCTCTCACCTCCTGCTGTTCAATTCGCTATCGGAAACCCTTTTACCTTTCGCATTCCTTCTTTTCCTGCTCTTCTCTTTGTATTCATTTCCTGTTTTTGGTGGCTGCTGCATCGTTCTCTCTATATGACGGTGTAACGACACGCGACAGTAATTTATACGCTCGATACTTATTTTTTCTCTCGGATCAACGCCTCCGATGGTGCAACGAGGTATCCAAACCGGACGAGATAGGAGCGCCACAAAAATATATGTGTGGGTTCGTTGAACGTTTCATCGAGTTTACTGGGGCGTGATAACTCGCGTAGATAACCGAGAATGCGTTCGCCTGTGCGTTTTTCTCGTTCATAATCGCGTCGACTCTCGCTATTCGTTGAAACCACTGACCAATATTTCTACCTTGTCCTCTCATTCATTGTTTACGAAAATTTCAAAATTAAACATCATTTTGACGCGGAATTAAAAGCAGTTATTTAAAAAATGTTGTTGAAAAAAATTTCAACGAAAATATTGTCGCCCGAAAAATCTACTTTTCCTATTGACAGGCGATTCTTCCAACGCTTATGAAGAAAAGGGAGAGCGAGGTATAGGGAACGACGAAGGATTTTGTAAACAGATAAGAAATCCAATTTCGAATATGTGCGCCTGGAGAAGCGTTAAGATCTTACGCTGTATAAGCTCTATCTGTCGCTGCAGTCTCTCAAACCTCGGTCTCCAGTTTTTCTCACACTCTTTTTCTAATAAAAGTAAAAAATCGTCCAAATTCCCTGGTGTATTATATACGAACTTGAAGCACAGAGACTGTATCAGCGAGAGCTAAACTCCAACGCCCTTTTTTCCAATCGCTGATATGCGATCGTGACTCGCAATAAATAATTTCAGGGGCGCAGAAAATTTGACTGGAAAAATATCTCACAAAATAAAATTTTATAACGTTGATTCGTTTTTTCTTTTTCATCCATAATCAAAAAAATTCTCATTTATTTGTTTTAAAAAATTTCCAAACAACGTAATTTTGGAGCAAACTAAAAACGAATTACTGACTAACGGATGTTCTGTGGAAGAATGATCGACGTTTATGAATGTAGACACACTATGGCGAGATGAGATATAAAAATAATCTGTTAATTGATCGCTGAAGCGAGTGGGTCGAGAGGATTTTTCGAAATTTCCTCGACGTCTACGAGCGGCCATAATCGTCAGCGATAAGCGTTTCCTTGGGCACCGTAAGCGTGTACTTAAAACAATTTTCCGCTTCCAAGTTGATTGGCTCGAGACGATATATGAACTGAGGAGGAACCGAGGGAAGGAGGGAATGAGGGAAAACGGGATGCGGTGGGAGGGACGCGCACGAGGTATATCGGAGGTTGTAGATATCGTAGAAAGCGACATGCACATATAGATACATAAATCTTAAGTACGCGAAGGTGGAAAAAGGAACAAACAGGACGTGACCAGAAGATTTCTCTTCCTGAGCTTCTTAGCGAGCGAAAACCTGAAAACGAGCAGTTCGGTCGTTTGCTTCTCGATGTTTTTTTCTCTCTCTCTTTTCCTCGTTGTCAGCCATCGTGACGAGGATCACAAGGAACGCTGGCGAGTACCGATGTACTGCTGGCTGGGTCTGTGAGATGCTTGTGCCTTTTGCCTGCAGTCGTCCGCAACGTGTTGTGCTACGCCTAGGACTTGATCGTCGCCGTCGTCCTGTACTATGGTTATACTACTAGCACAACTACTGCAGGAAGCCGGTAATACGAGGGAAACGACGACGGGACCGAAGTAATAACGCCTTCTTTACTTGAGCGTGATAATGGCTTTTAAACCGTATTTACGAGACTCGGTCACGGCAATATGAGGGGACAATCGCCATCTAGCGGCGGTGCCATCCGGACGTGGAGGAAATATTGAAGTGAAAAAAAAAATGTAGTGAAAAAAACGGAGGGCTAGGAAAAAGAGAATGAAAAAGAAATAAAAGTCTGGCAACACGGAAAAGCAAAATGTGAGACTAATTCTCAGTAAATAAGATTTCTCTTGTCGTTTAAAAAATAGTTAATTAGGCCACTGGGGAGGAGGACAAGCAGCGGGTTTGCGGCAACTTTTCCCCTCCGCGGGATGCGTTTACAAATTTCTACCTCGCTTCGGTTGAAAATTCTCTACTCCAGCTCCGAATTCTAGCGCATCACGTTTACATGTGCGCACGTATATATAAATATGTACAAACGAGAAGCACGTACTCCCTAATGGTCCTGCCTCCTCCCACTCTCTTCAAAAGTGCTGACCCTTTTTCAATCAGCAGGAAATTACATTTAAGGAAAACTCACTCTCCTTCTTCGATCTGCCCCTTTCTCTATGGTGCTGTATTTTTCTTTCGGTCTCTTGGGACACACAGCGAGACCGATACGAAGTAAAATCGAGAAGGAAACAAGAAAGTAGAAAGATACGCATACGCGGCGGGTTATCTGTACCGCGATTACTTGATGATCCGAAGCTCTGCAGCTTATCTCGAATTCACTCTCGATAAAGCCTCCAAGTTGGCAGATATGCGACAAATTGGGCGAAGAATGACACGATGATCCCCCTGATGTAAAGGGGGATGTTTGTACGAGGAGCCTCTGCGATAACTGCCGGAAACGTGCAAGCAGACGACTCTCGAATCTATCATCGAATTAGTGCAGCTTCGAAACGCCTCTCTTACTTTTTTATAGGCTCAAGGCCGAGGGTGGGAGACGCGTACATTGAATTCTAAGAGAAAATGTTTTTACGACGATGTAAAAAGTCAAGAGACACCGAAGAGGAGGAGGAGGGGGCTGCCGAGGAGGAGTGCAGGGTTGAGGCAAATGGAGGAACAATAAGGAGTTGTCTCTCTTTTTCTGTTGCTTTCCGGCACGATGCACCAGAGGTCGCTTGTCTCGCAGCTTTATAACCAACTCCGTGAGACCTTTAGACAGACATATATAGCGTTCAACATCCGTAAGGATGATTCCGGTGTGCAATGTCAGAGTGTACACGAAGAAGAAAAGAGCGAGAGAGCAGAAGAGGAAAAAGGAGATGGCGGAGCGTGAGATTCTCAAGAAAATGTATCGCGCGATGGAAAAACGTTGCAAGCTCCATAGAGCGTTACGAGAGACTTTCCTCGGGTGGATTTTCCATTCATTCTACTGGATGCTGTCTCCTCGACTCTTTATTTACGTTGCTACGCTCTCACGAGGTGTTTCATTGCCACGTGGCGTTAAAAATAGCAGGGCGCGCAAACGACGAGAGGGGCTCTGACACGGAATATCTAATGACTGGAACATGAACCTCTGGAGCTGATAAGAAAATATCTCATCACTGTCTGTGTCACTTTTTAAGAGAGACGCCTCGGATGATATGACATTTTTAAAGAATAAAGGAAAAGCATCGAGCCGAGGAGGTGATGAGGGTTCGGGAAGACATTGCGCGGCTTGGGGGATGGTTTGAGATTTCATTTGGCTCGGAAAAACGCGCGAGAAAATTCGTCGTTGTCGCAAGCTTTATCAGTCATTCATGAATTTAATTCATCCACTTTTTCAATGAAAAGAGCTCCTTGCGGACAACGAAGCGAGATAAATATAAATAATGCGGATACGAATATATCGTGCTTTGCATAAAACGAAACGGTCGGGAATGGTCCCTTCAGCAAAGCTTTTACGCATCGCTGCGTCCTTATCCGCTCGCCAACCCCCTCATCGTCTCCTCGTATACCCTCGTCTTTCCGTTTTTCCATGTATTGCACTCACTTATTTCCTTTATACATGCTTCTCATCCACTCTCGCTTTATATATATTTATTCGGAACTCTCGACCACCTTGTACGTTACGTATTCCCAACGGTAATCTGCCAATGTATTCGTTCTTCTCTTTTCTCGAATTTCCCCAGGACTCCGTCTGACGTCGCGTAACACTTTTAAATTTAGCTCTAATTTCCTTCGACCCAAACCCTCTTGGGCCACTTGCCTCTCCGAAGGTCCCAACCACGTCCTTTTCGTATCTTAACTTAAGCATTTCACGACGCGATATCTCTCGCCGTCGAATGGATGAGAATGTACATACACCTTTCCGAACCGGAAGAAGGATGAGCCGATTAGCTGCCCAACCGGATTAAGACTTTTTTTTCATCGTGAATACATCCTTAGAATCCGAAGACGCAAGGATAAGGAGAAAAAACGTTTTGAAACAGTCCCAACGTACCGCGAATGACGTAAAAAAGCCCTGGACCGATTTCGAACGAAACTGTCTGCTGAATTACAATTTTGTCAACTGTTGCGATAAACAATTCGAAAATCTTGTTATTTTGATAAAATTGACGCTTTGGAAACTCCATTTCCGTAGTGAAGATCACAGCAATTGACTAATTACGAAGAGAGAATGATTTTGCGAAATTTGAAGCTAATTCTGACCTCGCGAGCCCGTCAATATCGACAAAAAGTTGGAACTTACAGAAATGAGAATAAAATGGAAATTCATGGCGGATCATTGAATTTTTCGTTGGTAAAAAGTTGAACGGTATAATTTATAGGCTATCGCATGTTTTGGTACAAACGCGGACTCTCGCGCCAATATCATCGTGTCGTAAAGAACGTTGTTTCCAAGGAAGCTTCGTAACACATGTTTTCATAGATATATCACTCGCAGGGTCCTGCGAGCGTATACGCACCCAGAGCCAGTGCCTATTGCGATGAAGGACTTTATCAACTTGCCACGTGGAATAAAGTTGATCCCATAGGGTTATCCCCTGTAGGTTTGGAGCGACTATTCCGAAGATCGAGCTCGGGAGCCCGAGACTTCTGGCAGAGCAATCGTACCTTCGAAACTCCCTACCGCACTCGAAATTCGGGTTTAGAGCACGTGTGTATGAAAAGAAGAAAAAAAACACACATATTTTCTTGAAGATGGTTCGCAAAGTCTTGTCGTTGATCGATCTTTCTCGTCAATGTTTAATCCTTTGCCGCGACATTTGCTCAAAGCGAGACGTGCGAAGACGCGCGACACGAATACGAGTTCCGGCGGCATAAATTAATTTCTTCGAGGGTTATACGAGGCCATTAACCCTCCCATCATCCCATAAAATATTATGGCACCTCGTAAATCAAGACGAAACAGGGATGAGACAGAGAAAGAGAAAATAAGAGCAGCCGGTGGCACCGAGTGTGTTGAACACGAAAGTCTATAATTTATTTTTTCCGTGATACTTGAATGTGAACATATTCCCGTCGCATTCGCTTTGAAGTCATCTTGACCGAAAGAGCAAAGGCAAAAAGCGTTACGATATGAAGCGACATACGTGATAATAATTCAGACTTACTGCGAATTACGAAAGCGATAAATTAGAGGCACTTCTCGAGCGGCGATATTCTCCACGACGAACCTCGTGCGAAAAATAAGCGAAAAGTTTAGTTAGAAAAAAGGAAGATGAACGACGAATATGTGTTTGGATTAGCTTCCACTTGAAAATATGAAACGGAGCTCGAATTCTCCGACGAAAAGTCAGTGTCACGGTTCTCCCGTCGATGACAATGTCAAGAAAAGGATGTTGGAACGGACAAGGAGAAGCTGATAGTTTTCGCAAAGACGTCCATATTATCCCTTAGTGGAAGGCGCCTCGAGGAGCTCGTGAATTCACAGCAAACTTAGGTCATATGGCCTTTTAGTAAGGCGAGAGAGGACGGGTTATATTGCCATGCCCAAGAGACTCGAGCTTTTAGCCGAGAATGGCGACCGTTAACTCGCCCAGGCAGATATTACGCGCTCGACATTCGCTCTCACTCCTTCTCTCTCTCTCTCTCTCTCTCATCTCGCCCTTGTTCTCTCCTCTCCATCCACTCTTGTGTATGATGGCGATGCTATCCGCCTATCGCACCTCTATTTCACTGCATACACAGTGTGAAGTGCCTACTACATATAGTAGCACCATTTGCCTGGGCGATACTGTCCTATAATTTGCGACCGCAAGACTCGACACTCGTTCCAACCTCCAACGGATATACGCGACTGCTCTCTCGCGCATACAGGTGAGCCATTTTCGAAAAGCCACATTCAAAATGTAACCGGGATTATATTCGAGGCTCGAGTTGCTATAATCACGTGTTACGAGGGGCTCCTTCGCGTGACATCTATTATATTATTAGGCACGTAACCCAACCAGATGGGTCGAGCAGATCAAACGTTGTGGTTACTTTATTCCGACGATTGTCCACGAGGATCGAGGGCTGAGCGAAAACAACATTGGAATTTATACTTTCTGCTAAAGTCACCGAAAGATACATTTTTCTTAGCTCAACATCAAGACTCGTGGCGGAGGAGCATTAAGAAGAAAGTATGCGAAGAGGCGTCAGACCGAATCACCCTTTATTCTTTTTACTTTCCTCATCCCTATACCGCGGCATCTTTCTTTTTGTTACTCGGCTTCTTTACAACCCCTCGAGAGCCTCGTCCCTTAAGTTGTTCAATGCCATGAGCTCTTGATGACTTTAAGAGTAACCGAGAACTCCAGAAAGAGAAAAGATGGAAAACGCCGATCGAAGGACAACGCAGGCATGGAGAGACATAACAAAAAAAAACACGCTGCTGTGTACCAAACTGACAAAGTTGCCGCCTCAACCTCGCAGCATTTTCACGAGAGTTACGAAAAAGTTTGGGGAGATGCGAAAAGAGTAAATGGAGCAGAGGAGACCTCTCGCGCGGATCGTCGTCGCATTCGAGAACAAATAGAGAAGTGAAAAACATCCCGTTTATATTCCACTCGGGTTCGCAGTCAATGTACGCGCCCATTCTCACTAGAAACGTGTGAAATGTGGTCCCACGTATATAAATATACGCAGGGCGACGAGTTACACCGTATCCCCCAAAACACATACACACTCGGAAAGCGACTTTGGCTTAAACCTCTTGAGCCAGTTTAGCGTGAACATTGAGGCATTCGCGATAGCTCGAACTAGCTGCTGTGAATAGAACAGGCAAACGTCGCGTCACGAACACGTAGAGATCGAAGCAAAGAAAGAGAAAGAAAAAAAGCATCGCGAGGAAGAAGAAGAAGCGAAGCAGACGCGGACGAAGAATCGCGAAGGGATGACTTTTCAAGGACGTTTGATAGGGAGTCAAAGTTTCATCGTGTGTGAAGGCATCCAGTCCACCAAATTTCCATCAACAACCCATCCGCACCGTCCTCACCCTAGCTGAAAAGTGTCAAACACTTTGCACGAAATCCTCACTTTACGAAAATCGTTTTGCAGGTGCGAGGTTTCTCTTGGAAATCGTTAAAGTCGCGAAAACTGTGTCGCGGGGCAGATAAGAACGAAATTCGCACGGAATGCGATTGCGAGAACGCGATTCAATCGATACTCCGCGCGGCTCTTGAAAACAAAAGTAAAAATTAATCCGCCCACGCGATACTTTACGAGCAAAAGGAAAAAAAATTCGATGACGAAAAATTCACACGACTATTTCGTTGGATCTAAAGTTTTATGTCTGTTTGCGACGTTTCGACATGAACGATGTCAGGATGCCTTTGCGGCTGATGGCGATTGCCGATTCAAAGCGATCGAGGCTATTGTACGAGGTGCTTTATTTAGATCGTGTGTCAATAGAGCTCGGTGTACGAAAGGTTGGGGAACGTGCGCGGAGGGAATGAATCGCGGGTGGACATTGTGATGAGAGAAGCGACAGAGAGAACAGCAACGGGAGGATCGAAGGAACGAGGAGGAGGAGGAGGAGGAGGAGGCACAGATTGAAGACGGCTGAATACAATCTAGTGTGAATATGCTCTGTGTACGATGTTGCCGGGGTTGTACTACGGCCAAATAGAGGGAGCCCCGGTAACCACAAAGGCAACTGAGGCTTCATCGTGTACGGGGTTTACTCTGGTAAGCGAGCGCGCGGCTGGAGAGAGCAACGAGAAGTGAAGCGTAGACGATATCAGCACAAGATAGAGGAGAGATGAGAAGGTTGTACGTTAGTCGGGCTTGCCACGATGGGAGATAGAGCAAGAGGGAGAAAGGGGCAAAGAGAGATTGGTACCGATTGTGCTTAGAAGGAGAAACGGAATAGGTATCAAAGGCGAAAGCAGCCTAGGGTATTGGCCACTCCTACGATCGATCATGATCGACCAGCAGATACTGCAGACCGATAAATTACGCGCGCTGTCTTCGAGAACGGGGTTGGGCCTTCTATGGCGGCCCCGATACAGAAGCACCAAATTCGAATGCCACACGAGTGTATGCCACACTGTCGCTGTATTATAAGAGCAAATATCCCGAGATATTTGCCTGGCAAATCCTCCCGTATGTTTCCTCACAGCCCGGTGGTTATCGCGTTCCGGATTTTGCTCGTTATATACGGTCACGAGGATTTCCACACACACACACACTCCAAGGAACCGGATTTCCGGCATAGAACGAGCCTCGTATTTGTTGGATTACGACATTGCGCGTGTACACTGATCATCCCTTAAATACCTCGAGGCTTCAAATTGGCTAATAAGCCTACGCTCAAGGACAATATCCATTCCTTGATGCTTACTCACGAGCCTCACTATTTATCAGCTGACAGCTCAACACCCCGATTCCTTTTTACAAAATTGATAGATCGCTTTCTGTTAAAACCGAGTTCCTCGTTCCTCCAGCACTACGGAAAGGCGATGAGATGTTGCTCCATTCGTGTCTCAAAGTGCCAAGCCTCAGGTGCGACTACATCCCCCAGATGCCTTAAGAGTTTCACCCTCACCTTCGCCTCCCAATATTGCACGAGCAAATATGGAACGTGCTTTGTTTGGAGACGCTCGATGATTCCACATTATATTAACGCCTGAAATCTATTCTACGCCCATACAATGATCAGCGTTATGCATAGAATTATCTACTGCCAAGCAGCTGAAGATTTGTGGCGGAGAAAAAATTCGCTTCATATCATCGCGATAATTAGACCGAATCCTAAGGAATGGCCGAGCAAACCCAAATAAATCTTTTGACCGGAAGCCCATACGATCCAGAAAAAAAAATTCATAAAACATCCTGGACCCCAAGTTTATGTACAAACCCCGACGAATCCTACACTTAGGATCGCCTCTTCTCCACGAAGATGAGAGAAGGGTCTTCTATAAGCTGATCCTCGGTGTTGCGTATTTCCCAGGCACGACCGCTATTCTCTGTAGGCTCCGAAAAAACGAGCTTTCAACCCTTCGTAAATTCCACCGAAGGAAAAGCTTCGGCCAAATATTCCTATATATTTATTTCTGGACAATCTTCTGGACAAAGAAAAGCCACCCGGAGAATATTCATATCGATCCTCTCAACTATTTGGTAGGAAATTCTTCTCCTCACCAGATGCCGATACTCTGAGCTCTCCTCGAAGAGAGGATTTTTCTCTACCTCATTGTATCTTATCGCTTTTAACCTTTTTGTCATTTGCTTTCACTTCCTCCGGCCGTGACACTTTTATTTTATTTGCCTTCTTTAAGGTAGTCTCCCAGAATCAAGTCCAAGAGATTTTCGGTGAATTAATTACATCCCGAGATGACTAATGACTTTTATTTCCGTACCGAACAAAACGAAAATTCCGCAAACGCAGAACGCTGCTGAAAAAAAAAAATTTACGAGCCCACAATTTTTTTGTAAACTAAGATTCGAAATGTTATTTTATTCTCAAAACTGGCAGCTTATCGATTCGTCGACTTTTGAGCCGGAACCGATACGGAAATATATCGAAAATCCTGATGATTTAATTTTTTCTTTTTGGAATTCGTTGTTGGGGCCAAAAAAAATCGTCGATAGCTTCGCGCTGCAATTCTTCGNTCATTGTATCTTATCGCTTTTAACCTTTTTGTCATTTGCTTTCACTTCCTCCGGCCGTGGCACTTTTATTTTATTTGCCTTCTTTAAGGTAGTCTCCCAGAATCAAGTCCAAGAGATTTTCGGTGAATTAATTATATCCCGAGATAACTAATGACTTTTATTTCCGTACCGAACAAAACGAAAATTCCGCAAACGCAGAACGCTGCTGAAAAAAAAAAAAAAACTTACGAGCCCACAATTTTTTTGGAAACTAAGATTCGAAATGTTATTTTATTCTCAAAACTGGCAGCTTATCGATTCGTCGACTTTTGAGCCGGAACCGATACGGAAATATATCGAAAATCCTGATGATTTAATTTTTTCTTTTTGGAATTCGTTGTTGGGGCCAAAAAAAAATCGTCGATAGCTTCGCGCTGCAATTCTTCGTTCTAAAAATCGCAGGTCCACGGCTTTTGATTACAGGAGTGAGCTGGATGAAAAAGAAAAAAAACAAATGTGCAAAAGAATCGAAGAGCTTTTTCATCGCGATAGCGAAAAAAGACATCGACAAAGAAAAAAGACAGGACAAACGAGAGGGCATTGATTTTAACGAACTATCATTCGTTTTCTGTTGCAGAACCGACTACCGAAATCGTCGGAGGTCCGGATCTGTACATCAATCACGGAAGCACGATCAATCTCACGTGTATTGTTTTACACAGTCCTGAGCCACCGGCTTATATTTTTTGGAATCACAACGACGAGGTTTGTATTATTGAATCAACGAAAAATCAATAACGGATTTATTTCAAGATCTCAACCCTTTTGCACTTCGTGCAATTTTTTTTAATCGCAAAAAAAGAAATTTTTCGACTGCGACACAAACGAAAATGTTTTTCCAATTCCTTTTCAATTCTCTCGGTGCACCGCACGAATCGAATTGCTAACAAATGCGGTTTTCACTGTTAGGTGTCGCGTCGATAAAAATTGCCTCCTGAAAATCGATGTTGGAGGAATTTCTAGAAATTCGCTAAAACGAAAGCTACGAAATAGCTCAGGGAGCTCGAAATAAACGTCGCCGTGCAAGAGAAAAATAGTTCAAAACCGAAATGTTGGCTTGACACGAAAATCCAACATTAGAAAAATCCAATAAGAGCATGAATGAACAAAAAGATTTTGAGATTGACGATTCAAATGAAAACTGCTGAGAAAACGCGGTTCGAGTAAAACGCAGCCAGTCCCACTGCGCTGGCTTGGAATTGAATAATAACGGGAAAATGTCACGAAAGCAGAGGACGAATTTAGATAACGGGTGAACAACAAGTGCAAGTTAATTAATCAAGTCACGTTTATGAAGGAGTAATTATAGCATATGCGAAGCTCGGTAAGCTTGGGTAGAAAAGCTTTCATTGGTTCACGAGGGAATTTAATAATATAATAATAGCTTTGGCGTATATATCTCAAAGTGGCCAATTGACCCATGACACGGTAATGCGAACCTTTTCCTATCTCTCTTTCGCTTTTCCTTTTGCCTGCTCGCCTTCGCTTTTGCTCTCATAATCGATGAAAATTTTTCCATACGCCTGGACGTTGTGGTTTCTACAAAGACTTTCAAACCCCAGTAAGCGCGCCCTCAATAATATACAAACAGTATGTACATCGAGCTAACCGAGTACATAGCGTTCGTGTGTACACGTGTATACACATTCGTACGAATCGTCCAACTCGCGAGTAGCGTCGATTGCGCAAAAAGTATTCCCCATGAGGCTTTTTCATTCTAAGCCATCGAAATTCACACGAGGCGTTCGTATGTGCACGTTATAAACGATCTACACACGGAGACAGGGGTCGACGCACGCCAACGGTGCATGTGCCTCGCGCTTATATAAAATCGGGATGGTAATCGCACGTTTATCGTTCCCGAGCAAAGAAAAATATGCACCTACGCGAAAGAACCCAACTCCCCGAGATGGAAAATGGCCTTCTCAATTTTTTTTTTCGATACACATACATTATGCATACCAAGAAATTAGCTGTTTTATCTTTCCATCGGTATATGCTATTAAGGTATGATTTTAGCATATCGTGATGGAATTCATCCCAATACTTTGTGGAGGGGAAAAAATACGTTTTGAGAATGTTTCGATAGACTTTGTTACTTCGCTCCAATCATTTTTGTAATCGGTTCAAATTTAACTACGCGGTGAAAATAAATTTGTATGAAATTGTCGGGAAACGCGAAAGCTTTGGTGACGAACGGGAAATTTTTAAAAAACTACAAGTTTGCGACAAGATAAAATCGTCGATAAAAAATTGAGAGACGTTTAGAGAGAAGGAGGTCCGGAAAGTGATTGCCGCGCGTGGTTTATTTCCGACTAAAGTCAACGAGTGCGTGAGGAAGGCTCGTAGGTTGGGATTAAGCGTCTCGGTTGAAAAATCTTTGATAAAGTTCAGACTCCCCGGCTTCTGGAGTGTGTTGAATGGCCGTCGGTAACGCGAGAGGGTGCGCGGCAAGAATTTTATATATTTTTCTCATTAAAACAGCAACATGCACATGATCGATAGCGATGAGTGCAGCCTCAAGGGAGATGCAGGTCAGTACTTGGTTGGGGAACCGCTTAACCGCGTACGTTGAGTCACGTATCAAAGTCTCTGAGCGAGACAATTTTATCGGTCGGGTTCTCTGCATTTCCTCTCGCAGTACAGCGTCAGGAAAGAGTCGCTGATAGGGCAACCCTCTCGAGAAGTCACACAGGAGCATGGAAGCCAGTAAAGTGGATAAAAGTTGGGCGAATGTGATGAAATGGGCTCGTGAAAAGCCTCGAGGGACAGGCAGGAACAATGAAAATATTTACACTTGAAAAATGTACACAGGTGATACGCCAGCTCACAGAGAAGTGATGGAGCTGGATATTCGTCAAGCTGTAGTAGGGTCGAGGAGGCTTGAAATATTGCAATTTTCGGGTTTGCCTCGATGTACATTGATACGCGATGAATGTATCAATATAAACGCGTTACCGTGGCAAACCGGACTTTGGCACGAACTATTTTTTCCGCCTTCTTCGGATGCACCGCTGGTTCGTTGCAAACAAATCCATTTCCCTGGAATCGCGAAGCCCCAGCAGTTTTCCACCAACACGTACAAAATTCGAGAGGATTCGATCGACGAGCTTGATCGCTTAAGGACCATTGCCCACTCATAAACTGGCCAAACGAAATTGTACGCGTCCTTGTACGAAAGGTCGTTGAGTTTCATACATACGACATGTGGCCTGATAGAAAAAACCGTAACTGGTTTCAATCGACGTATAAAATCGTTCGAGTCACTGCAATTCGTTATTTACAAGATCGAGTTATGTGTACATAAAGGTGGATGAATACGGGAGAGTGACGTGCACAGCTATAGTGATAGAGACGCGACGATGGCTCTGCTTGCGACAGTTGGAAAAGTTTGATCGATCATCTCGAATGCTGCTGCGACGAGCCTCATCCGCGTAAGCAGCTGAAGTAATTAGTCGGTATGAATTTTTCAAGCAGCTACTTTTAAAGGCACAGCGAATTATTTTGTTCCACTCGTTTTATACGTCACTGTACAATGTGCTGGCAGTTTTCTGTTTGTACAGCAGAATTGGAAAAGTAGCTTCATCGTGAAACGGAACTCGAAACTTGGCAATGCGTTCAACGACCGACTAGCTTTTCCTCGCGCTCGCAACTTTCTCTCTCGCGTTCCTCCGCGTTTTATATCGTTTAATATTCAAAGCGCTTCATGAATTGAAAATTTATGGATTCATCGTTAATCGATTACCAGAGAAACTGCGTGGAAAAGAGTTTCAATGGGAGAAATGCGAGGCAAAAAATATCATATTTGAATCGAACTGTGAATAATAAATGGAAACACGCGGTGAGGAGGAGGAGCTCGAGAGTTTTATCATCAAATGCCGTTAGTCAAGTATGTGCATTCCGTTTTTTTTTTTTATCCTCGTTTCAAGTCGGATTCAGTTTTTAATCCCCGTTGAACAATTTTGACGGGTGCAGATTGAACGAGAAATATTTCGTGGATAGTTGAACCGTTTCAATTAAAAAGAGAAATTTGTACGTCTGTGCACAAACATGAACGCATGCGGGAACGCGAAAGAGAGATTCTAATGTAGTTGGATTAGTGTAAATGGGGAGAGAAGAGCAAAATTGGCAATAATACGGTTCGGCTTCCATTAAGGACATTAAGCTTGACCGAGGACGCCCCACGGATTTTCTCTCGCATTATCTGTAATACGGAGCCGCGAAATTGGCTTCAGAAAGGATATTCCTGTACTCACTTAATTACAATGCGCGCAATACAAAGCGAAAGGTTCCAAAACATTTGGCAATGTCATATTTTTGTGTTTCACAAATACGCGAGGCAATTCGTTTGAATCTTCGCCATGGAAGCGAGAGCGCGCTTGAATATTTCCTGGTGATTTGGACGGACGGATTTTTATAACTCAACGTCATTAAATAATTGGGACCAATTGACATTTACGTGGGAAAAAAGATTTTGTACATGGCGGTCGTCAAAAGGACACAGGAACGCAATGTCTTCTGTCTCTCAATCGTGAGCAAAGAAAAATCTGGAAACCTAAGGAACAGGAGGAACGTTTTTAAAAACGAGCAAATGTTTTGGAGAGAAATGCGATCGTGAGGGCGAGTTCGGAGGAGCAGCCTTGATGTCGTAATGGGAATGATTTCGTCGGAGTTGAAAAGCAGAGCAAAAGAAAGCAAAGGGAAAGGAGAGTTGTATTTGAAAATCGGAAAGCTCGTCCGCGAAAATAATGTGTACCTGACTTTCAGCGGAGATCTCGGAAGGCTGAAATATCGTTTTCGTATAACGGAATATTTCAACAAGTCTCTTGTGACCATGCAACCCCGAGCGTTCATTACACGAGAATCCTCGCTGTTATTTCAGTCCAACGTACTAGCCACGATAAAGTTGAGAAAAAAGCATAACGGGAGGTCGAGGATAAACAGTAAAGTTGGATGATTACAGAGCAAGGAATCCACGTATTATTTCCACGAACTCTGCATGCCTGAAGGAATTATTTTCATGAGCCATTTTTAAATAATATCACAGCAGAAAATCGCGATTCATTTCAGCGGAAGTTGTAAAAACTCGGGGATATTGAAGCCGTGTGTTCAAAGATCGAGCAACTTTGTTTCCTCAACGAAAAAATGCAGCAAAAAAATTATCGCAGTTTATCCTTTTGCCATATTTATTTCCACAATTTTGAAAAGCTTTCCGCGTGAGTTATGAAGCACGATTTTTACGAGCATTTTCTGCTTTTTGCTTTTTTCCAATACATCGTCATTGGAGTGAGTAAGATTTTTTTTCCACTGCACGCAGTGGAGATTTTTCAAAAAAGATCACGAGGAATCGTGTACATTTTTGCAATAACCACGAGCATAGCATTTCCGGATCATATATTGGGCTCCATCTGACCACGTCGTTAGAAAGACGAAGTTTCGACCCATCGATACGCTTCGTTTCATTTTTCTTCTAATGAATTTACATAACAGTTGCAGGGTCGAAAGTTGAGAGGAAATTCATGTCATTTGACATAAAAAAACTCGAGCGAGGTGATGGAATTTGTTTTTATAATTGACGTAACGAGACATATATCTCGTGAGCTGACGTCGATCAAATGATAAAAATAAACAAACATGACAGGAAATAGTCGTGCACGTTGAATTATACTGATTAAAAAATAAAATGAAAACAATCTGTTCTCTCCATAATTTATTGGACAGAAATTACGAGGTCGTTCCAATTGCACGGAGTGTATCATTATATCATCGAGGGTATAAACATCTCGAGTAACTCGAGCAGCCTCGGAATGAGTACTGGTGGGAATCGTGCGCCAGAAAGAGGGAGAGAGAGAGAGGAAAAAAAAGCACAAAGGAAAGAAAAAGATCCGAATTACGGGAAAAAGCTCGTGGAGAATCGTCGTCCTGGGCCAAAAAGAGTTTTTTGGGACGATCGAGGGATTCGAAAAAAAAACCGATAAGAAAAACACGGGGGAAAATACGCCGACGGGGATACCACGAAATTGCAATTCACGTGCGATAAACTTTATCGACTCGATTCCCAACAATGGCCAAAAAATTCTCCCGGCTCGATGTGCTTAAAGATTCATGCCTCAGCAACGATATTTATGTGAGAAAAATGAATGAAACGACATTCCCTAACGCGAGTGCAAACTCGAGAATGCTTTATAAAATTATTACTTTTTTTTTATCGACCCAAATTTTCACTTTTCTTGTTTGGCTAATAATGTCGATTTTTTAATCGATTAATGTCATAACGCATAGCGAGACACGAGGTTTTTCCTTTTTCCTGAAATAGCTCTGATTAGTTCCCATAATCCGATCATCGGAGTAATAAACGAGCTGGAAACAACGCGACTTTTGCTATCCATCGACACTCGAGGTATATTTATATCTAGATAACACACACAGACGCACACGGAAAGTTAAGAACGTAGGACCAACCCCTGAAGAGTAATATCCCATGGATTCTCATCGTCAAACCACGAGCGCGACCCTCGTTCAACGAGACTACGTGGATTGAAAGCTAATTAAAAAGAATTTTCAAGCCAGTTCAAACACGCGATTTGGCTCGACTTCAGAACATACGCATAAAGGACTTTCCAGCTGGAATCGAATGGTGAAATGAAATTCAATCTATGCACGAATCGACTGGTCGAGAATTGATTAAAATTTTCAAAATCATCCATTTTATTTCTTCAAAAACATTAGCGACGTTGCTACAACAAATTTTGACAAATCTTAACAAATCGTTGGACAAAAAAATCTATTTTTGTGGATTGTCGATTGAAAATTAAATTTCTACCAAATTAAAAAACTGTTCGTCATTTTTATTACGTCAATGACATTCCGTAAAATTTCGATCTTTCCGTTCAGCTATAAAAAAAAAAATCAACTCCGGAAACATTCAAGTTTTGTTTTTTACCCGAAAAATGATTTTCTCGTTGCGAGATATCGTCAGAGTGGATTCGAATCGTTTACAATTTTTTAATCATCGGTATTCGATGACGAAATGAATTTTCGATAAAAAAAAATCGGAGCGAGGGTTCGTTTGAATGGAGTGTGGAGAGAAAAATGGTTGAGGGATTTTTAAAAGAAGGTGCAACTCAGGAAATTCCGCTTTAAACGTCCTGTACAAAGCTTATTCAAGAGAGCACTGATTTTGGTAAATCGCCAGAGGGTTATCCGGAAGAGGAGAGCAGCATCTTTTCGCCTCTGCGAGTTTCTGCCAAATTGCATGGCGTGTGCCCTCTTCCCGTGAACTTACCCTCTGCCTCCCTCTCAATCTCTCGACCGAATAAAACAGATAACTGAGACGTGAATAATCACGCATTTCATTGATTTCCAAGAGACAAGGAGCTTCTATATCTCTAAAACTCTCACAACAATAAAAAAAAAGAGCATAAAAAAATTTCGTGCATTCGAGCCAGCGGAGAAACAAGAATATCCGTATATTCGCGTGTGTGTGTGTGTCTGTGTAGCAAAAAGGGAGTAATAACGTTACATATATCTTTTTGGAGGGTCGTGATGGGGTCAGGAAAACTTGGGATGTCTTATTAAATCCTGGGCAATAAATATATCGAGCACGGGCGAGGAGATTTTACGCAATTTATGGGGTCGTGAACACAGACCGCCGCAGACGATACGAGGCGTTTGAAATTGGACACGTTTTAATTGATGGCGCGAAGAATCGTCCGGACTATTATCCAAATTTCAACCCTTCGCCGCGGACAAAATCAAATAGACTTTTATTTCCACAATGACGATTTTTTTCATAGTCACCTTCGTTTTTATTATAATTTCTTCCTCGTTTGTCTACTCTCTGCTTTTTACGATCTCGTTTTCATGCCTTAACTCGACTTCACTAATTTCCTGGATCGGAGCAATTCTCCCAAGAGCGTGGCTCACAGCCACTTCTTTCCGCGAGCACCACGTCCAAGAAAATGTTGTCGTGGGAACTTTGCATCATTGAAATGCTTGAAATTTTATCGCTGATTATCATTTTCCGATTTTTTTTTTTTTTTTTTTTTTTTTTTTTTTTTTTTCAAATAGTACGAAAATGTTTTGTCGATCAGTTCCTATTACAATTTTTAACGAAGCTACGATAATCGCACTAACTCGTGCTGTACCAACTGCAAATAAATTGGATCGATGTAAAATGAAGAACAATACAAATTTTCGTTTTCCTCTCTGACGAAGCGAATTGGCACGCGAAAAGGAATTTTTGGAATTTAACGTTGTTACGGAATTCTTGTTGTTATTATAGTTGTTGTAGCTCGTGAGAATGTGGCGACTCATCGATTCATATCCGACGAGAATTCCGAGGTTTTATGCCGCAAAGGGAATAGAAATGAATTTTGAATGATTAATAAAAATGAAATAACGGCGCAAAGCCACTGCACGAAAACGAGATTCGAATTTCAAAATAATCTCGGTCTCATCGCATTTGAATTATTTTTTTGTTACCTCGTCGGAGGAACTCTGTATGGCATAATGAAAACTACTGCCGCAGCGATATAATAACAGAATCCATTGGAATCCTTTTGTGAAATACCGGCCTCCGCGGTAATTTCATCGATCACCGGAATTTTTCAACGAGTGCATGGCGCTCTTCGTGATTTTCATTACATGCTCGGAAGCTCGTAATTACAAATACGCGGTGGCTCATTCGCAATTATAATGGAAACACGATTTCCTATAGATGCATGTGGTTTCGCTCGGTCGTGTCAAAATGCGACGATGAATTCCGACTCGCATGTTTTCGTCGGTTCACTCGAAAAATGGCGATGAACAGATTCCGAATAATATTTCGTAATCAGCAACGAAGAAACGTTCGAAAATATTCAGAGAATGAAAAACTGCAATATTCGCATTTAACTTTTCAAACTTTTCACCGTTTTCTCCTTCTCGATTATTCGCAGTTTCCTCTCGCATTTTTATTCTGTCGAGATCGAAAATAATTCGTCGAGCAAATTTGTTGACTCTGAGCAAGAGCTGAGAGGATTTCTGAGTCACACACAGTCCACTTACATAATTGATTTCGCACACAGGAAACCATCGTAACGAATGACGGAAAGACTTGAAAGAAAAAAGGCTGAAATAATAAAAAGTCGAGGAGGAAATGAAAATTTACTCGCTATCATTCTCAATTTGAAGAACGAATAAAACAAGATTCATGAATGTGACCACACAGGCTAATGTTGCGACACTTTCTTGCTTTCTTTCCTTCTATCCACGTTTCCTCAATTTTTTGTCTCCATCATGCGCCCACGGTTCGCGTTTTCCACGATTCTATCTGCGGTCTCGTGTCAACATCTCAAGGGAAAGAACCTACACCGCCACACCTTTCCCTTGCTTCGCATATAAATTCAAACACGCCATAGCGTTAAAAACGTGTGTGCAACGTTCCGCATGAAATTTCATAGTTTTTCCGTATCACAGTCGCTCGCATCGGCCGCAAGTTTTCTGCAGTTTCTTTGGCGTGTATCGCGTGAATAAGAGGAAAAAAATGGATTCAATATAAATTTTGTTTAAATTTCGAGCCAAGACAAACTCATTAAACTGTCATCGCGAGAACAGAGATTTTTGATTTTGGATATTATCGTGATAATGGAAACGAGTATGAGAATCGATATTGCGAAGGAAATTGAGAGGAACGGTGGGTGCATGAATGTTAATTTCCAAGACCGCAACTCGAGCTTGCGTTCTCGAATGCCAAGGCAACGTAGAGGAAGCACAGGGTCAGGAGGAGGAGGAGGAGGAGAGGAACAAATGAAAATTGAAAGAGGGGAAAATTGGGGCTGCCCGCTGCTCATAGAGAGAAAGCTTCGCCTAATGAATATCGACGCAAAGGCCAAATGTGTGTAGTAAAGTGTAGCGGAGCTTTAGAAACCGCGCGCGTACTGGCAACGAGCTGAGAAAATATGCGAGAGCGTTGGCTCCGTCTCGCCTCCTCGCTTTCCTTTAATGCACCAACCCCTCGTACACGTGCATTTCTATCCATGTGCGTAAAAGGTCCATGTATGTACCTTAACGTCAATACACACCTCGATCGGCGAGCCTTAACTTTCCTCATTAAAATGATTGGGGATTAACCCGAAGGCTGAAACTCGAGGATCCGCTAACCATAACCATAGTTAGTCCCTTTCTCTCCCTCCCTCCCGTACACACATACTCCCCCGCAACTTTGATCCAATCGCTTCCAGGCGCGAGTATGAGTCGAAATTAAGAGAAATCTGCACGGCCCACGTATGCCACTGCGAGTCCCGTATACTTTGTGTACTTTGCATGTTTTTTTTTTTTAATTTTTCCATTTGACCCCCGACTCCTTCCAACTTTCCTGGAAAATCACTATCCCGTGCATATGGGTATAAGTAATACGGAAATGGGAAAGCTCCATATTTATCTCGTAATATGCAAAAAGCTTCCTCACGTTTTTTTGGAAATATAAAAAATGCAAAAAAAAAAAACAATTCTAAGGATTTCGTAAGTTTTTACAAAAAAAACTTAATTCACTATGAAACTATTTGCAGCAGATGAATGGTGATTTTTTTACAAGCTCAACATGATCCCCAGCATTTTACAGAATATTTTTAAATTTGTTGTCCACTGGATATTGCTGGGAAAAAAAAATTTGGATGCGATGGAAAAAGGCTTTTGATATTTTACTTAGAAACAAGAATTTCTTGGACACAAAGTTAATTCATCGAGATTATTTCCATTTGCTTGAAGCTTCGGGTTGTTATTTGTCTTTCTTTTGTTTTCGCTCTCAACTTCGTTTTTTCTAAATTTATGTAAACGTGCTTAAATACATTTACAAACTGCTGCTGCTGCAACGTTTCGCTCGACGGAACGAACACGAAGAACTGCGAATGACAAATATGTATTATTTAATTTTTTATCTACCCTGGAATATTGATTTATGCGAAATATGGAAAAATTATGGGCATGGAGTAGAATACAGCGAGCCGAAGTATTGGAAACGAGAAATGCAGATGCAGAAGGCGCGATAACACGAAAAGCTTCTGCCTTGCTCCGGTAGTAAGCGGATTTATGTATTCATGAGAAGTTTTCCCGGCTCACTTTTATTTTTTTTCTCTTCCTCATCCACAGCCTCAACCTACGAGCGCACATATTTCCCGACGACTATATTTTCATATATTTGTATACAAATAGTGAGCCGATCATTTGCTATGAAAATGCACACGAGCTTCGCCCCTACTTAATGTGTCGAAGCGACGTTGCCTCTGAAACGAAGTCACTTTGAAATTTACGAGTGAATTTTGAAATGTAAGCATCAGAATTTTGCAAGAGGGCGTGTTGTTTGTAATTTTCGTAGCAACTCGAACTTTGGAGTATTTTTCGGTCGGAGTACGAACAGAAATTGTAATTATCAGAGTCGATGGTACGGAGCACGAAGTATTCGTGTATTTGTGTGCGCAATATACAATCGCGGACTCGAGCAAATACAGGCGAGGAAGAGGAGGAAAGCGTGAAAACGTCAGAATAAGCTTTCGGTCACGAGGGTCACTGCACCGTTCCGTTTGTCAGGCAACCGGAAATCCCAGACGTCTCTGCTGCGCATCTTTCCTCTCGTGTTCCGTCCCAGCACAGCGTCACCCTCGAGAAGACGCGCTGAGGACCCTTTATCCTTTCCTTTTCTTCTCTCCAACATGCATAGACATTGCGACTGTCACGTATTTACAGGGTGTCCAAAAAATCGCGTCGCAAACTGGAGAACACGCGCTATTTGGTTTTGTAAAATTTGGAAGAGTCGCATTTTTCGATGCTGTAGAATTTATTTATTTAAAAAATCCCACGCTGCGCTGATAAGAATCGTGACGGTGGCAAACGGGGAGCGATAACGCTCGAGCCAGTCCCTCCGCGCCTCTGAGCGGACGCGAAACATGCTCTTGGAACACTCTGTACGCATGCACCAAACGTCATCTCAAACGAGGCTACGAATATTTTGCTCGAGGTGAAGCCCACGACAAACACACATTCGCGAGAGTTTGCAGGGCAAGACGAAAGATATGTGACACGTGATGTGTGTGTAACGCGGAGAACACACTGTAAACCGAGGAACTTGTGAGGGAAAGGGAGAAATAGAGAGGAATATAAAAGGAGACAGCAGGTTAGCAAAACGTCCTTCAGACACCTCGCACTCTTCCTCTCTTGCTCTCGTTCTCTTCCGGGAATTCAAAAGCTCCTCATCCCTTTCGCAAAAGACGTCGCTTACTTCTGCAGAGTTTAAACGTCACTTTTTCCCTCTTTCCTCCTGCTCCCGATCCACATTCACACGAAAGCTTGCCACACAGAAGGACGCAACTTATTTTCCTTTTCATGAATTTGCATACAAAAAATCACGTTGCCTGAGCCTTTTCGGTGCATAGAAACGTTTCCCACATTCTTCACAGACGTCTCGGGGGTTAATCGATGCCGACGCGAATGGCCATAACTCGCATATTGCTTTCAACGGACAACCGCGTATCAGTTCAGTCTTTTTCGTTGGGACAAACTTTCGCGATCCATTTCTATGCAAAGGGAGTTGCGACGAATCAATCACCAAATATATTTTCTACCCTTCTACGACGTTCCCTCGAATCAGTATTTCGAAACTTGCTCCAAAAAAAAATCCACACGCTCATAATTATCATTTTATTATTGTCGTTCGTAATTAAAATGGACAAAATGAAATTTCCCCATATGAATAAGAGTCAACAGTCATTTAGCTCAGCGTCCATAGTCGATTGCAATTTACTGCATTGAATCGCATTGACAAAGAGATCGCTTTGGTGGACATTTTTTTTTTTTCTCAATCGTAACAGAGTACGAAAAAGATTGGAACAAAATGAGAAATTTGCGAGGAACGAATGACCTACTAAAAGAAAAAAATAAGTTTGCCATTGCAAAATTAATTGAAAGATTTTTCTTGTCAGTTTTAAATATTTATACATTAAGCGAGAAATCTCAAAGAGAAATCTCGTTTGCACTCGTTGATATTGTTTGTTTCATTTCCGTCCAGAAAAGCAAAGGAATATGAGGTCCATGGCAAACAAGCTTTTCTTCGAGGGTTGGTTGACACTCTTTTGTAAACACATTCGGGGTTGCCATCCCATACTGTTGCACGTATAGTATCGCTGTACGATGTACTCGCGTCGTAGAACAGGTAAAACATCGACATTCGCAAGAGAGCCTCTCGAGATCGCACAAGTAACGCGAGAAACGGCAGTAATCGTCGCCCTCTGAGACAACAAGGGTGTGCAGGCATTCTTGTGACGTGCGATGCAAACAATTGTTGTCTATCTCTCATTTCCTCTGTTTATCATGTGCCTGACGTCAAACTAGAAAGTGCCACTTGACGATCAACGACAAATGTTTTTTTTTCTGCGTACGTACACATTTTTTTTTAAGTCTTTAACGAAAATCGTAGCAAATGAGAATCGCAATTTTTTTTTTTTGAATATTTTAATTCGTTATTTTTTTATTTATTCGCGTCTGGGAGAGAATTGGAAAAAAATGTCTCGTTTCCTATTCCCCGGGAGGAAATTACGATTGATTTCGACCGCTCTGACTTTAGAAAGTTCCTGCCACTGGATAAAAAAGAGGGTTCATTGACTCTTGAAAATAATGTTTGTGACATTTTATTGAGGCAACAAAAAAGAAATCTTTCGACGAAATCTCGAGTTTGTCGGAACACGCCACCCGCACAACATTCTATGTTCTACTTTTTTTTCATTTTGTTTGATTATCTGTTGCAGATAATCAGTTACGATTCGAGTAGGGGCGGCGTCTCAGTTGTGACGGAAAAGGGTGACAGCACGACGAGCTTTCTACTCTTACAATATGCCAAGCCAAACGACTCGGGGAAGTACACGTGCAATCCGAGCAACGCTCAACCAAAATCCATCACAGTTCACGTGCTCAATGGTGAGTTGATCGTATGCGACTTTTAACTATTACGATATGAAGCTTTATCGTTGGTAAATGGAAGATCGCTTAATCAACCAGTAATTTAATTTTTAATTCCAAAATAAATGGTTTTCGGATATTAATCTAAAAAAAATTGGATGCAAATGATTGTGTCTTCATTTTCGGATTGGAAATCACGAGAATCTTTAGAAAATAATGTTTTCATCAAGAAATTCGATAAGATTTTCGAAAAATCGAATTATATCCTTAAAAATCCAAATACTTCGAGGCAAAAAAAAGTTTCGGAAAATTTGAGTGTTGTAACGTTTGTTTCAGGAGAGTATCCAGCGGCAATGCAGCATGGGGGTCAAGCGAAACAGCCGCGACTCTACTCGCTGCTGCTGTGTCTCTGTCTGTTGCTTTATTAGAAAAAAAAAGAAAGAAATCCATTAAAAGAGAAGAGGAAAGAAGCCCATGGTGCGTGTGACTTTGAAAAGTGAGATTGTGAGTGTGCGAGAAGAAGAAAGTAAACAGCAGGTTGTGAAACGTTCGGCAAAGTAATTGCAAGTTCGTCGTAACACTTTCGCGATGGGAGAGCAAAGGTTTTGCATCACGAGGACTAATTCTCCGGGAAAGTTAAAAATCCGTAAAAAATCGGAAAGACGACAGTAGGAGCTAAAAAAGAGACTAATAAAATTCAAAATATCGTCGTGCTCGTTGAGAAGGACTGTAAACTGTATAAAAAAAAATGAAAAAACATAATAAAAGAAAAATAAGAATAAATCTGCGATATCGATAACGCTGAAATAAATAAAATTAAGACGAAAGGAGAAAAAAACAATAGAATTAATGGATTAATTAATATTATTATAATAATTTAATAATATCGTGCGATCTCGCTCTTTTAAGGCTGTACATTATTATAAGATATTAAGTTATACGAGAGAAGCGAGAACTTTACACAATAATGAAAGAAAAATACAAGTAGCCGAGTTATAAATGATACGGTCGAACTTTGGTTGACTTTCCTCGCGATTGAACCTTCTAAACTTTTGACCCCATCAATGAGCGACCTTTTCCCTTCGATTATTCGAAACGCGAATTTTAAAATTCCTTCCCACCCATTCCCAATGTTTTTTCACTGTCTACACGATATGGAAGAGAATCGTGGCGAGTGTTTAATTCGAGGAAAATAAAATATGTCTCGTTCACGAGCTTTTGCCTCAATGGAAGTTCGACTGTTGTGTATTCGCGCGTATACGGGCATGTTGTATGGTTGCGAGGACATGGTAACCGCGGTATTCCCGCGGATACGAGTCTTCTCGCTCCCTCCCCATCTCCTCCCTGCGCTCCCCCATCCTCACAAACGGCTTGGCATTCGAATGCTCTGAGGATATCATCCGCAGTATCCTCCCCCTGGCTTCCGTTTCACTGCAGGCGTCAAATAGTTTTGGCTTAACCGCAAACTCGGATCTTCGTCTGTGTCCCACTCCCGGTTCAATCCACACAACAAACCTATATCCTCTGCGCGGCTCTCGAGTTCTCTACCTCTAATGTTACTTTTGAGCTTTGTCTTACTAAACATCATTTTTACTTGGCACCCACCGCCCCTTTCCCCGAACATCGGAACGAAGCTTTCTCACACGTCACCAAAAACACACAACAAAACCGATAAATGCAGATTATTGATTTACAATTTTTCAAGCACATTTCCCATCGGATCAAGAGTTCGATTCGAATTTACTAAAAAAAAAATACTTTTTGGTTTTTAAATAACGATTTTGTCGGAATTTTTGTGTTTGGATGAGGAAAAGAAATAATGAGAAACATGACTCATTATTAACGATGCTTCATTATCATGAATATATAGTTTTTCTGGATTTTTTCATGAATAATTCGATTCCCATTGGATTTGGGATTAAATAACGTCATGATATAAAATTTCAGCGAGGCGGAGGTAAAATTGGTGATTCACGGAGAAGCGTTCATAATGAATTCGTACAGAACGAGGGCCGGGCGAGAGGCAAAAACGTGCATGTGCTTCATGCAGTCGAATAATCAATCGATTAAAATTCACTCGGGTGTTATTGTCTTTATACGGGAAATAATGACGGCCCAGCGGAAAAACGGGTTAATAGAGCGAGATAATAAACGTGCAACACGAAACACGCTAATATTCGATGAAAATTCACAGTTTGCTGAAAATTTCTCAAACACGTGGAATGCCTCGTATGTGAATACACATCAAACTAGTTAATTACACATCACCGAAAAATCCTTCAGCGGATAATGAGCAGAACACCATTTCATAGATGGAAGAAATGTCATGGTTGAAATCTGTTGGAAATTTCCCATCGACACTCACTCATAAAAGCTCATTTTTCAATTTTCATTACGTTACCAAAATGTCATTTCGATCAAATCTTCATTAACTATTTATCTGATTGTAATTATTTTTTGCTTTCATAAATATTTCTCTTCCAATCATTTATTTGAAGGATATTTTTGCCAGTGACGAAGTATTTTTTCCATTTCGGCCATAATTTTCATTCGTAAAGAAAAAATCTCTTTTTCGTTTTGATAAAACTATAAAATTAAAAAAAAATTTCGTATTCGAATCGTTTTTGTTTCGTATTTTTGAGAATAAAATTTACTATTTTCTTCCTTGGCGTTTCGTTCGTTGTGATTTCTCTCGGTTAACGAAATAAATGTGTTTGGAAAATGGAAAATGGAGTAAAACAAATGCGAGAGTTGGATGAATTTTGCTCGATCACGGTGGA
This sequence comes from Hyposoter didymator, assembly GCA_037952995.1. Lineage (NCBI taxonomy): Eukaryota > Metazoa > Arthropoda > Insecta > Hymenoptera > Ichneumonidae > Hyposoter > Hyposoter didymator. Next base: position 5,263,935 of record JBAJMU010000007.1, read on the forward strand.
CAGAGACAATGGAAATAATCAGTGGGTTATTGTTTATCCAGAGATGGAATACTCACGCCCATAGAGGGCGCTTCGAGTCGGTTAAATTAACGTCGTTGAGAGGACTCCATAAAACACGTTATGTTTCGCACTCGTACGAAATCCACAATCTCCACACAATGGTGCGTCATTAACGCTGATTAATTTACCCGAGATATTTCATCAATTCCCAAAGCAGAGAAAATGTAACCCGCGAACGAGCAGATCAGTCGAGTTTCGTTGGAAAATAACACGTCAAGGGATTCTCTCCCTGTAACGAGAGCACAGAAATTGTTGTTTTTCAAATTTTTCGCAATCCGTTGATCAGTTGTTTTTCGAACGGGAGTAAAAAAAAAAAATCAAGAAGATTATTGAGCAATACGAACGCCTTAAGGGTCTAGATTTCCTCAATTTCACGCTGACAAATTTCCTCGACACATACGCTAAAAAAATAATCAAGTTTTCGAATCCAATCGATTGCTATAATATTTTTTTTCTGCCAATTTCCATTTTTCAATAAATTTCAAAACGTGAGTGGAAATTGCATAATTTTATTATAAAATTGCTGTTGAAAATTGGAAGAACATCTGACAGCCGGTAGGGACAGAAATTTCTACACCCCCGGTGTACGTGGCCCTCTCGTGGGACCCCATGGCATTAATTTGATGGATGAGTATCTCCCGGGCATTGGGATATCGCAAATGTACAGAAAAATACATTGTACGGTGTAACGCTGATAAAAAATATTTTAAAAAAGTGAAAAAAACATTCTGGCTCCATTTGCGGTGAATTCCGATCTTCCCCGGGGTCCATACATTCACAAACATACATTCACAAATCCAAATAAACGTTCATATACGAAGCATTCCAAACCGTATGAAAAAAAGCGTAAAATCGAATTTTTAATTAACGTTTTTTCTACCGAATTTTTTTATCTCGTAATTCTGGATTTTTTTTTTGTTATTTTCATAAAAAGTGGTCACGTGGGCACACAATAATCTGAAGATATAAAGAGCATTTAAAAAAACGTAGGGATTCGTGTCGGCGATAAGAAAATTCGTGAATCCGGCGAACGCTCCCTACGTAATTTCGTAAAGTCCTCGTGGCATCGAGGCCAATTATTTTCTCGAGATTGGGATCTTATCACGATACGAAACAGAAAAATATAAAAGAGATTGTTTTGAATTTTCGTAAATTCTCGGAAGGTGGTTAAACGCGTTGGATCGCGTAAGCTGAATATCGGATCGTTTATCACGTGAAATTAATGGCATACCTGTTATTTTTCCCGCTTAACTGAATATTCGTTAGAAAAAGAGAGAAAAGTGAGGAAAAAACTCGCGTAGAAACACTATAAATCGCGTCAAGTCGCGTTTTGTGACAAAACGTGAATAAAAGAGAAAAGTGGGGAAGAATGGAATTGACGAAAAAGCGAGAGTCCTCCCACGTTCAACAGGATCGTAGATAGTGTATATTTATGAACATATCAATCGTTGAAAATAGTTAACGAGCAACGTGGCAGAAAAACGATCCCAAGAGCCTGCTCGAATTTCATTCTTTTGATTTGTTTCTCGACTATTATTTATCAAATGGTGTAATATTACCATAAACGGCCTAGGGGGTGGTGGGATCTCCGAGAGAATGTGAATGGATACAAAAATGTGAGAAACAAAATATTCACATACGTACATACACGCTGTAGGTAAGCTCGAAGGAAAAACAAATGTCGATAAGCTCTCTGTTCTTGCCAGGAGACAACAATTGTAAATATCGTATTCTAAGGACTCTTCATTTATTTGTTTCGTCTCGACAATACAATTTTACGACGTATACTACGTAAAATAACGTGTTTCACGATGTCGCATTGGCCTGGCATTATTAATAATCATAAATCGCCTTAATTTCCTGTCTTTTTATTTTTCCTCATTTTTCTTCGTTTCGCGAGTGAATAAAAATGGTCGCAGTGAGTGTTAAAAATCTTGATATATTTTGACCAAAAGACCCTGATGCATATGTGATAACTACACGAACGAGGAGTGAATCTACGTTATTTATAAAAATACATATTATATATAAATGTTGACGTTGTTTACGTCGACGACATATTACGGAGGAACGAGAACGTGGACAATGGTGAAGTTGTGATTAAATATGTCACGAATCTGTGACGTTCGCAGCGATTAAGAAATAATAAAATGGCAAAAATCATTGATATAACAAAAAATATGAAAACGAAAAAAAAACGACAAAATCGATCTCTAACGATAAAAGGATAAATGTACTATAAATATCGACTACGCAAAATTATTGTCATTGTAAACGTACGCAGATAGTCAGTGTTAAATGATTGTATCTCTGCGTTATTACGTTTCAAAAAATATGAGTAATTTCATCGTGCGAAAGAAACAAATAAGAGAGCAAGACGAAAGATAAATCGATCGAGTCTTTTTTCTAGTGAGAATGTGCTGACGAGCGTGCGTGAAGGGAGATTGCTGATGATTTTAAAAATATGTACCTGTTGTGAGTTCTGACGAATATTGGCATGATTCTGAAATTTCAATCGATTTTCTCTCGTCGTTTCTTTTTCAAATTTACCTCAACCTAATGGGAAGATAGATTTTTCGAACGGAGTAAGGCTGCTTTTGATAACGTTAGAACTGTTTTTATTTTTGTTATTTCCACGATAATCGCGTCGACTTATCACCAAGTCAGGAAATTTTTATCACTCACTCCATGTGTAATGATTGCCTCGATTTATTTCAATCAACGCCCTCCCAATCTCGTCTCATCAATCGCGTTCGTGCTGCCCACATCGAGTTTTTTTTATTATTTTATAATAAAAATCGAAATTCCATNTAACGTTAGAACTGTTTTTATTTTTGTTATTTCCACGATAATCGCGTCGACTTATCACCAAGTCAGGAAATTTTTATCACTCACTCCATGTGTAATGATTGCCTCGATTTATTTCAATCAACGCCCTCCCAATCTCGTCTCATCAATCGCGTTCGTGCTGCCCACATCGAGTTTTTTTTTATTTTATAATAAATATCGAAATTCCATAAATAAGAAAACAATACGGAGCGGAGAATTCATAAAAGGAAACAAATGTCAAGGCACAGTGTAAATACGTGAGTAGCTGGTGGCGAGTTGAAGTTGAAGGGCAAAAAAATAAATTGACTCGAAAGCAGATGATTCGATCTGAATATTCGAGCCAACAGGCAAACTTCGTTGATTCAATCCCAGGCGTAAAAAGAAGCTCGAAAACTGTCCACAATCGTAATGAACAAATTCCTCAGAATAAGTAAATAACAAATTTCAGAAAAACTTGAATCAAGTTCGTTACTAAAAATGCAACGATTTCAATCCACCGATTTTCTCATTTCTCGTATACTTCCTGTGTGAGCCCGAAAGTGCTAAGACACGTAAAAAAAATTCCATCCAATCGTTACTCACGAAAAACGTCTTTGAAACTTTTTTGCTCTCCGGGATTGATGTGACGAAGCGTTAACGTTATAAAGACGAATATATCCATGAGGCATGAAAATTAAAATAAATGACGAAGAGGGCGACGTGAGGCTTTGATGAATACGCATAAGACGCTGCAAATTTCACACGAGAGAACAGAGAGAATCAATAGTATTAGCCTGTGTTTTTGGAGAGCAACAAAAAAGGCAACTGCTACGCTTGTCTTAGAAAACGAACCATGAACAAAGTATCACAGAGACATGTCATACGTACCGAGCAGTAAGACACTTATCGAGCTAATCGAGTTTAACTAACACATATATAGTTTAACTAATATATTAGTTCAACTATACACGTGTCGACAGTGTATTTTCCTTCAGACTGTACGTATAGTTGAAATTCACTTTGAACAGTACGATGTCAACGACTATCTTGGAGAACGTCGACGATGAACAGAATTTCGATGCTCTCTCTCTCTCTCTCTCTCGCTCTTTCTCTCTCAAAGGAAACCTTAATCTATTTGAGCTTGGAGAGAGGATACGCGACTCACAAAACCACTACTACGCCAACAGGGCGACTCTCGTTAATTGAAACGTACAGCGCAAAATTACGTCTGCGATGTAGTGTCTCTATCGCTCTGCTGATTTCTCTATTTATATAGAGGAGTTGGTGGTAATTTGGACCCTCGGAGTCAATTCGGTTGATGCTTCGATGTGTCGGTGATGCCTCACTATTCGTAGAGAAAATTCATGACGCGGAATTCATATGAACAAATGCCAAAATTTTGCCAACAATTCGGCCACCGTTGGCACGATATTTTTCGTCTTTTGAGTTCAAAGTTGTTATCGATTAGTTTATCGTTTTTTATTTTTGATCAAGCAATTTTCGGGGTCTCGTAATTTCCATTTTTTTTTCTCTTTATATCCAGGAGCGAGGTTTTACGAGAACAAAACGAAAATATTCTCGCACACATCTCTTTGAGATGCTGACTATGGGAACCGAGTCCTCGAAACGTTAAAGAATTTTCTAAATTCGTTACGGGAGAGAAATTTCAAAAGCAAAAACAATTTTCATCTTTTTAATTCGACGATATACCGCAGCCAGAAGAGAGAATGAGGAAGAAGCGCATGAAGGTTTCGAGCTCTATCTGCGAGCTTGTTAAGCTCGCAGATAGAGCTCGGCAAATAGAAAGAGAACGAGGAAGAGAAACAGAGTGCAATTCAATTTTTTGTTTATTCAAAAATGCAAACATTTTTACTTTAGTAAAAAAAACCAAGTAAGAAACTTTATGATTGCAGCGAGTTGAGAGGGAAGAGGGGAAGAATTTTCTCTCCAAGTTCATAAACGCGAAATGCCCAAACGTTCGTTTTATTTCTCGTGATTATTTCGACGCTACCGAGCGATTTATCGAGTGGATTAAGTTCTGGAAACCCTGCCATTCTCTCGTGGTCATTTGTGCGTTGATCGGAAGAAGCCAAAAGCGAGTTCATCATATGTGTGTAAATACGATCGATTATGAACATAATAGAGTGTAAGTGACTTATAAATAAAATGATATAAATATATGAATACATGACGCGCTGATCGATCATTGCCTTTCCGTGTTGACGAAGTTAGATAGAAAAGACGAGTAGACGAGGGTGTGATTTTAAGAAAATGTCAAGACACAAAAATATATAAAGACATGAAACAGAGTGATTTTAAAATTGAACGAACAAGAAACAAATAAGAGGCAAGAACGAAAGGAAATATTGACGAGATTAAAGAAGCAGGAGAGCGAGACACAAAGAAAGGAGTCCTAATTCCTAATAAATCCTTTGATCTAGTCATGTATTACGTAAATATGTTGAACTAGGCTAACGAATAACTATTAAGTGTTCCATTTAGCCTATACGATGTATATTGTATGTATAATCATGAATAAATTATCAACAGTAACACTGTCCGTGATACATCAGATTTTTCATCATTCGAGAATTATTTTCGTCCGATAAATAATGAAAAATCGATCGACTGGCGTAATCGGCCATTCGACAACGTAAACGTCATTATTTCGACAGTAATTCGAAATACATATTTTCCCAAGTTTTTCGACATTACTTCGATTTAATTAACGCAGTGCAATTCGTAAAGAAAAAAAAGAAAAATTTCCAGATATTTCGTGTCCGGAAAATTTTGACTGCGTCACAATTGGTCGTAATTTTGATTTTCTCGATTATTTATTGCTCCGGCTAGTCGATTATGTGGTTGAAAATTTTGATAAACGTCGTCCCGACCCTCTGATCTGCGGGATGAAAAAAAAAATCAGATTTTTCTCCAGTAGCGAGGTTTGTCATTAGTCGACCTTAAAAATTCACCGATATCTCGTTAAAAGTGTTCTCTATATACACGCTCCACTGGATGTATAATCATTCTTCGGTGATCCAGAGCTCCGAACATAGATCCGCTTCGCTCCAATAACTTCAGCGATCCTTGCTCTTGCTGTGGAGCTTGAGGCACATGTATATACATACCGCCGTACGAATAGTGCCACTTCGCTAAGAAACCGCAACCGCGCACGTGATCGAGCATCTCCCCGAACGAGATAAGGCATCGTGTGCTGATGGAAACGATTTTTACCTTTTTTTAACCCTTCGAGTACAAGCTGTGTAGGTAAATTTTACGCGAGGGCATGTTGTGCACGTACTTTAAGGGATAGGACCACGAGTTGGTGGAAAATTGAACCTCGAGTTGTCGTACGAGAGGATTTTCGAACTGGCATCAGTTTTCTGTCGCGAACTACATCCCAATTTTCCATTCACATTTCGTCGTGTTTCTTATTCTAGTTCCCAGGAACAAATAACCGCGAAACTATAAAAAATTCGGATTGAATCGAGTGCGAAAGACTTGATGACAGAATGCCTGGCAAAGGCTGCAATGGCAACGTAAAAATTCGACGAGATTTATACTCGGTATATAACTCAAATCCTTCGAAATCCAAGTGTGACCCACATGTAGTTCGCGGTCCAAATTTTCACCAGCGCACTCTTCTTATGTACGCGAGTATACGTGACTACATAATAATCTCGAGGAAGCATATAACGCGGTGAATTGGGTCAAATTGATCGTATCTTCGTCATCGAGCCCGAGGAGGATGAGGAAAAGAGGGAAAGTGAAGGAATAAGGAGAGCCAGACGAGAGTAAAACTACGAAGAGGATGCAACGCGTCGTATAAGGCCAAGTATACGACCTTTTAAATTTACTGTAAACGAGTCTCTGGGAACTTGGAGTAATAAGGAATAAACGCTATCTCGGATATCCCTTGACCAGCGCCATCTTTTTTACTTCCCACCAAGCTCTTATCAATATCTTCCTATATTTTACAACACAGACCAGGGAATCCCCGGATTTTACGTCTTCGTGCGAAGAGACTAAGCAGAGCATCCAACGAACTCAATTCAAAAGAAAAGTTTTGCCAAGAGCCTTTTTGTGTAATTATTTCCAACAGTTTTCATCTTTCTCCAGATCCACGCGTGTTAATCAAGTAATTAACGTAATTAATCAACAACATTTACGCTAAATCTATCGGGAGATTCATTCCTGAGAAAAATTTCTGCTGCTATTTCGCGAAAAAGAAGTAGAAAATTCCAGTCAATGAGTGAACTCGAGAATCGAGATGAAATATCTGACCGCTGAGTTCTAATAGGACAAGCAGCACGTGCTTTAGTATAAACATCGATAATTGTCGATAATTCACTTCTAATGGGTTCGGAAGCAGGGAGCACACAAACCACATTTCGAGGCTCTTCAATCTCGGAGTCCAATTAAGTTTCAAAACTGTCGAACTTGGACTCACCAAGCTGACAGCACTTATGGAGATAATTTCGTAAAAATGGTTAAAAATTTATTTGGAGAATTGGAGCTGTCTGATTTATAATTCAATGAAATTTTGGTCACCGGGATATCATTGGGAACTGATAATACGCGACGAAACGAGGGAGAGAGAGAGAGAGCGAGGAGAGAAAAAGAGCAAAAGCAGTTTGGGGAGAAATAGAGAAGGCGATATACAGCGACGTTATCATGTATTCCTTGAACGTTTGAGAGACACGAGATCCTCTCCCACGGGGACCTATTAGCCGGAGTGACATTGTGTCACGATAGGATTAGAGACCCTATGTGGTTTTGATGAGATCGTGCCATTCGGATAATTACCCAGCGATCCACTTTGTGAGCTGTCAGACCTTGTACCGAGCTCGCTCAATTCACATCGCATTATACATTGCGAACCCACACTAATCTATTCATAGACACATGTGTGAATATAGCCTCGGCTTAAACATGCGTACTCACATTCGAGTGATACGAAAAACATTGTAATTTCTTGCTGTTACTGCTAAAGATACGAGTCTTAATGAAAAATTCTCTCCGCCGCGTCCGAGACCTGTGAAACGAATTCCAATCGCTCCATGAACTTGTTTTTCCATGTATTTCTTTAATGCCATTAAAAAAATCGTGTAATTACCAAGTTCTGACCGAAAACAGAGACTGTTCACTCCGGAACCAAAAAATGCTGCTGAACATGAATAAATAGAATAATGATTGGTGCAGAAATTTTCTTGCAACTCTGTTGAAAGTATCAACACCCACGATGCGAGCGTGAGTCTCATGTCCTATTTTTGCAGCGTTCAATTCATTATTGCGAAGTCGCGTTATCGACCCTGTAGTTTCATTGGCTCCAAAATCGTTTATAAATTTAAAAAAACTACCATTTCCAGCAAATGAATTCTTTCGTTTTGGAAAAACGTACGAAATGACGTGAAAAAAATGGATGAATTCCGAAAGAGATGAGTTGGCGAAAAACGCATTAAAAATCGTGAGGATTGAGAAAATCGAGAGCAAACTCATTTTTTTCTTGGAGCAGAAATCGTAGCCGCGGACACGAGTTCGAACTATGAAAGAATCGTGCGGCGAAAAGTTTTTTCACGAAGGAGATGGGGCCAAATTGAGCGGAATTCATTAATTCGTGTTTTTTCATATTTGACGAGGTTAAAGGAGAAAGAAAGGTCGAGGCGGAAAACGAGGGACTTTGATGTGTATTGCTCGTGTGGGAGTGCAGGAGAGAGGACTCGGAAGAGGTGAGAGCCTCGGTACAGTCCGCTTTCTGCGGTATTGATTACAGCTTTCTATCCCCAGGTACAGCACGCGGTGGCAGGGTCAAATCCCACCCCTCCTCTCATCTCCTTCTTTCCTCCTGTGTTCTCGCTCCTCCCACGCCTGCTGCCTCTTTCCTTCGTGTATGTTAGCCTCACCTTCGACTCGACTCCATTAAGCTCACCTTTTTATCCAACTTTTCCGTTAAACGTCATCATCTCGGAATGACACATTCACGAAATCTTTTCGCAATGGAGATCTCGTTCTATTTGATTAAAATAAAAGGGGGAAAAAAATGAAAGAAAAGAAGGAAAAAACATCGTGAGCTCTTGATGTAAAAGAAGATTTTCCCGCGCTGCGAGAATTCATCAGCGTCACACCGAATATATTCGACAATTTGCAAAATTACGTTTCGCCTCGAAGCAGCTTCACAAAATTAACCTTTCCATTATTCTAACCCCTTAACCCTTTCTCCCATATATCAATTTTCACCTCTTCTCATTCATCCCTTCAATCAACTCTTTTTTTTATTTCCAGCTCTGTTACGAATTTGTAGAACTCGAAATTCGAGCGCGGGGGCTCTGAGCAGAGTTTGTAGAATTCCTTCAATTCCACGTCGAATTATCAACTCCCACAAGGACAAAGTCTGTACCTGAACCGCACCCTCAAAGATGCTGCTTCGTTCCGTTTGACGTTCTTTATCGAATAAACGCGTAAATTTGACACATTTGCTATTTCGGACGCAATCCCCTGCATCAATTAGTCGACGACAATCTGAGGCAAAGATAAATTTTGAAAAAACGTATTTTTGAGTAAATTTCTATTGCGATTTAAGGAATAAACATTTTTTCTGTATATTTTAGCTGTCGGGGTTTTCTTTTCGTCAACGAGATGAAATTGCACGTCGAAATCGTTCAAGGAACGTCATCACTGTGAAGGAATTTTGTTTTCGGAGCTTCGCCTTTGGTAGAGTCTTCGTAGTTTCATTTTTTCGTGTCAGCGAAGATACAAGAAGATTCAGGCCTCGGAAATAAAGGGGAGTTTCGGCAAACACTTGGCAAAACGTCGTCGCCTTTTCCTCCTCCTTTTCTCTTTCTTCCTCCGTCTCTGTCTCTTGTTCTCCCTCTGACTGGTTGTTCTCCCAGGCCAAACTAAGTTGTGCGTTGTCTGTGCTTTTCCGTGATGGCTGTAAAGTAGTGAGATCAACGTCGTCGCGACGTCGTCTCGTTGTCATCGTGCCAGGGTGGCATGTTGTGGTAAAGCAGTCAAGTCAACCGGTCCCTTTGTTTTCCATGTACGACAAGACGAAAGGAGCTTTGTTCGAGATGTTCGCGTTCTCTCTTTGGCCCTCTCATCACCCAGCCCCGGGGCTCCTTTTCATAAAACGAGAAGCTTTCCCTAACAGGACATTTAGCTGAGAGTCGCGGCAAATTCGAATTGAATTGGAATGAAAATATGACGATGCTACGAGTAGATGAATAACAAAGAAGTTGCCTCAGAATCAAGAAACTCCATGATCGTTTTATATTTCCAGTGAATTCTCTTTGTCAATCAGTTTTTTTTTCTTTTTCGAGCTTCTCAAATGTCGAAGGAATTTCAAGCTTATCGCGATAATGAGCTCGATGCACTCATCGTGGCCTCGATTGAAAATCGATCGAAAAATCGCCCAAGGCCATCCGAGCTGTTTCGCAACATTTTCTACTTGATCCATTGGGTCTCTTGGCTCATCAAATATTTGACGATATTTCACGTTAAACTTCGTTAATATAAATAGAGCAGAGCATCATCATCCGACAGATAAACTTTGTCTGGGTATTTCTAGTCTTGAAATATTCAAAGATTTACAAACAGCTCAACATTTTTTCGTTAATTACGCCTTCGGCAATTTTTGATTTCCGATGCTATTTCCAAACTGAACTAAATGAAAGTAAAGAACTGGAAAATGGAGAAGCGGAGAAGAGATTTTCCGTTTAATTTCGCGACTGGAGGCTGCAATGGAACTTGATATAAAAGTAATACTGCGCTAGTGACTCATGTCAATCTGTTTGCACGTCAAACTGAAATAATAGTCCGGAAATCTTTTTAGTTGGAGCATCGAAGCAGAATGGCAAACTAATATATACTCGATGGCAATTTCGACACGCGTGTTTACAATCGAGTTGGGACACTTTTTGGGAAAGGAAAAAAATCGAACGTAGAATAAATATAAATAATTGAAATAAAAGAGGAAAGGGGCAGGAGGCAGAGAGAGAGAGAATAATGAAAAATTGATGACAAAAAATTCGATAGTAATAAAAGGAAGTGCGCGCATCGATGGGGAGCAGGTGGATTCTTTGGCCAACGATCGAACGCAATTGACCAAATTCAACACACGAGAAAAATGTAACGTTCTAGGGGATTTCGCATTTCACTATATCCTCGTGTACACGTCTATGTAAAAACCGGTAAACCTCTGCTAACATACGTCTATACACGTGGAGGGGATGGACATGTATGTATGGATTCGCAGCTGCGCCAGTCTGGAGTCTGTATATTTGATGTCACTGGCACCCCTTCTCCGGCCTCGTCTCTATATTTATTTCTCTCTCTCTGTCTCTTTCTCGTACTTTAAACTACTCGTTTCATCGCGCTTCGTTTGCATGGAAGTGAGCGGTAAAGTTGAACCCTGCGACCTATTCCACTAAAGCTCCGGTGCGAGTCGGTTTGGTGCGATGCGGTGCACCTGAAATATTCAACCGGCAGCGGGGTGCAACTTTTTCCTAACTGTATGCCCGTTATTCCTGCTTCAGGTTCTTCGTCTCCCTCCTGCCTTTTTATTATGTATGATTTTTTAATAAATTTTCTTATATTTTATCACAGTTTCCTCATGATTTATTATTTCTCTCCCTCTCTCTCGCTCTCTCTCGGCCTTAATCTTCCAACCGATACGATTTCCCCCTGGCAGCGAAACATACACCCTCCTAATGTCCGCCAACCCCTCTGGAATGCCAGAGGCAACCCGTAACATCAATATTAACACAGATCCGAAATTCGTGTCGAACCTGTACACAGCTTTCTCGATATATCGGAATAATTCATAAAATATGTCTCGTCTCGTATTCTTCTATAGACGCCAGAAAATAATAAATATCGAAGCTCCTCTGTCAATTGAGGCGAAGAGATATATATCGAGGGGTCGGGTATTCAATCTATTTTGAGAAATCACGTGACAGGATATAATATCGCGACTGAAAAAAAATCGTAAATATTAAAAGACTCTTTTATTCTATCGTAAGGAATGAGCGCGCAAGAACTTCCGGTACTTGGGGGGCATAACTTTCGGAGTCGGTTTTTTTTATTCAATGGGGGTCCCGAATTTTTCTCATTTTTTCGAGACATTCCTCACGACTTTTCAATCACCGCAAACATTTTTTGGTGGATTTTTGAAATTTTAACGCAAAAACAAAGCAGAAAGGCATACGAACAAGAGAAACTTGCGTTTGAGTCTATAAACGTGAAAAAAAGGTTGGGACGTTGGATTATGACATACATAATGTCAGTGGATACACTTTGTGAAGGTTGAAAAAGTAGATTTGCTACGGGCGAGTCCGACTGCCGTTGCAGTTGAGCTTAATTCCCAGATCTCCCAGATTCCGTGAGCTATAAACCTACACGCAACGCCCACGTCTGGCCTGGCACGGTTACGATCCCACCGAGGGCTCTCTTTCTCTTCCATCCTTCCATTTTTTTTTCCTTTCCTCTCAAACTTTCCACTGTTTGGTGCTTTACATTACCTTTTTCCGATCGCACGTACGTTCTCTCTTTCTCGTATACAGTGTTCGTTCGACCGAGTCCTAATGCCTGTGCATCTCTGTTTTCCTATCGCTCTCTCTCATCCGTTTTCTCTCTTCCTCTCGACCCCTGTGTCCGATCGTTTTATATACGTACCGATGCGTCTAATCCGCCGTTCGATACCAACGAACGAGAAAAGGAAAACAATGCGCGATGCGCATAGATGTAGGAAAAAAAAACAACGAAGAAAAAAAATTTGAAATTGCACTTTTTAAAGCGGAAGGACGAGAATGTATTTCGTCCAAAGATCAATATAAAAACATTTCGATAGTGCGCGTCGCATTCGATACTTGAAATTTGTCAAAAAGTCCTGCTCATTACTAACAAATCGCTGCCCGCTCATCCGGGCATGAATAATCTTTGCCAGCGAATTTTGACAAATGCACAACAAGCACTGACGTCGCTGTACAGTCGCCACCAAGAGTATTGACTCACTTGGCGCTTCGTCATCATTTTTTCACGATTTTTTTTTTAACCAGGGAACTAAAGTTCGAAAAATACGATGCTGCGTTTTTTATTTTAGCAGTGCGCAAAATTTTCATCCACTGTTTGTCAAAAATAGTGGAGCAGACTTTTTTGCCACTCAAAAACTGAATTTTCTATAAAAAAAATAGAAACTGCATCAATTTTTAAAATAATGATTAAAAAATTCATTTTTCGTTGTTGTCCAACGATGCAAACTTCCGAATCGTCAGAAAATGCATATTCTTCTTATTCTAGAGCAAAGAGACTCCGGTGACTCTCAAGGAAATCCCGGAGCCCCGATTTTTGACAAAAATGAATAATTCGCCTTAAGATCGTTCGGAGCCTCGAAACACACGCGAGCGAACGTGCATCCAGATTTGCGAATTCACTCCATCTCGAGAATATATTGAACTAATGCAAAGTAGTATTTACGTGCAGTTTGCCTTGTAAATCGGGAGGGATATTGGTGATTAACTCGGTAGCAACTCCATGGAGTTGCTCGGAACTCAATTGCTCATGACCTCGTGAGCATCTGCTTTCGCACATAGTCGAGAAACCGTATGTGCGGCGACATCCCCGTTCGTGAAGCCCTGCACATTCGATATCGTTAGTATTTTACGGGACACGGACGCGATATTGTGCGCCCTAGACATTAAAATCAAACTCGTGATGAAAAACCCGCGATAGAGCTCTATCGCTGGTTTTTTTTTGTGTTTATCATTCCACGCTCAATATACAGAGGAATCTCCATCATCAGAATGAGTCGAATTCCCATTACGAAAGCTTCGCGGAGCATCTCATCTTCCAAATGACGAGAGCTCTTTATTGCTTGACAATTGCGAAAACTCGAGACCGGTAACTTGAGTGAAATGAGTTTCTGGACAAAGTTTTCTCTGATTCGGAAAAAATTCGTCGTAAAAATTAATACGACACGAAGGAAATTGGAAGGTCGAAAAGTTGAGAGAATGAGAATGCAAAAATTTGATTCGGTGCAGCGATTGGTAATCGGGAAAGAACGAAACCAATGACAAATAAAAAAAACAGAAGGGATTCGTCAGGTAGCAAGGGACGTTGAACTTCTCTCGCGCGAAGTAAAATTGACCTCGTAGCTTCTAGAGAGAAAGTGGCGTATCTGGAAATCTGGCGATGGAGACAAAACGATCTCTGATCGCTTTGACGAGAGAAAAGCTCGAAAAAGCGAGAGCCTTCGATTCGAAACTGCACCACATATTTTTTTAGAAACCTTTGTAATTTTTTCATAGTTCGTTGTCTCGCACATGGACTTGTGAGGTCTGTGCAACCGATGAAAGGCTGTAAGCAGCATGAAAGCTCACGGAGTCTCTTATTCGAGCCATGCCCGAGTTTTCATGCGCCTTGTCGAAAATATCGAGGTCAAATGCGAAACCTCCCACTCCACCCTTCTCTCTCTCTTTCTCTCTTGGAGCCCTGAAACGCGGGAGTTGCAGTTACTCTCCGAATGATCGATAGTCGCGGCTCGTTTCCCCCAAACGGAAAACGAGCCCAACTCTTTCCCTGTATCCCCGTATATCGCAACTCGCGCGTTTCCCTCGCACATTAATAACAAATCGTATATACAATTCGGGCAACTAAAGAACCATCAGAAACGCTTGAAAGTCAACAAGAAACATTTCGCGCCTGTGCAGAAGATCTCACGGGTCAGTGGCGAATGAATAATTCAACGTAATTTTCGTTCGACCAGCAGTTTCGAACTCAAGCCTTTAAATATGATCAATTTTTCATATTTGCACGCAAAATTCGATGAAATTCGCCGGTGAAATTCGATGATTCGGCTCGAGCAGAGATCCGGAGCTTCGGAAGGAAGCTGGCGGCTGGAAGGGGCTGCCCCAGCAAACAGGAAGCGGAATACGATTTTTGGAAAAAGTAAACTCTGCAAAATGAATTATTAGTCGATTTACCGAGATCGAATTTTAATTTGTATTTTATTTTTAGTTTTTATTATCCCTGCGTATAGACCCTTGAGGGTCTTTACGACCCCGTCCCATCCGCGGAAACTCAGCACACAGCGATGGCTGTCGATGATTGGAAATTAATTATTGGACGATAAATCGAATTTATAGCTTTCCCATCATTTTTCCAGGGAAGCGACGGAGAAGATTACAGCGAAGATAAACTTCTGCCGTTTTGTAAACTGAACTAATTAATTTGGGAAAGGTTACTGAGCGCGAGATCGTGTAACCTCAGAATGATTTTGATCAGATCGTATCAACAATTTCCTCTCAGGCAGAAGCGTAATCAAGGGAAATATTCTTCAGAAAATTGAAAATTCTATCAAGTTTTAATCCCTCTGTTAATTCCCTCAAAACTCGGCACTCAATGCCCTTGATCTCTCGTAGCTGAAAAGTTCGACTCGGACGAATTGAGAGTTCGTCCAAAAGTTTGTACATTCTCGAGGCGCTCAAATTCGTAAAATCGCGATGTGGATAAAATCTCCGCTGTCGTTGATTTCACTTCAAATCTCAGATAAAATCATCCCCGGAGTAGAATGCCTAGCGATTCAACGCGTTGCTGCGAAACCCTACGATTGCAAAATTCCAACGCAATTTTTTGCAGAGGCTGTTGAGGAGCTTGGATCACGAAATCAAAATAATCAGAATTTGATTAAATTTGGTGACAACGTTCTTTGGCCTCAAGAAACACAAATTATTTTTTACAAATTTTTTACCACCTCGTTATCCAATAATTGAGAGTTCCATCGAACTTCTAATGCACGAGATGCATAATTACTCGAGCCCCACGAGATGGAAAAATTAAAAAAAAAATTGTATCGTCATTTATGTCATTAAAAAATTTGTTCACCAAATTTCATTAAATTCTTATGTTTTTGAAAGTTTTTATGTTTAGCATGAGAACATCGTATCGTCGTGATCCAACCTCCTTAAATGGGTTCGTGTAAATTACTCGAGTTGTTTGTATGCGTGACAGAAAATCTTGGCATGTCCAAGAACTTAGTGGAAATCAAAGCTCGCATCAAAATGTTCGAGTGACTTCTATTCGTGAGATTCTTGTGTTTGTAATCCAGTGAGACATGCTTAATTTATTACGGTTTCATGAGTAATGGTGGGATCCGAGGATGCACCAGGATTATTTGTGGAACTGAGTTAACGAGCGATTGCATAAGCTGTGCGAGAACTCAGAAGTAAATACACTTGTACAAACTTATATGTATATTCGGGCGAGGGGACGAGGAGAAGAAATATGAGAGTTGCTTGAGCTTGCGATCCCGGCTAACATTTCGAGATACAAACTGTCTAAGATAAGATATTAAGAAGTTTGCAACTGGGAGGATAACGAAAAATGAGACTGTAGGTCGTTGCCATGAACTTGTGGTGCTGTGGGTCACTGGGTCACGGATGGAATGGCGACAACTCGGATATTTTGCGTTTTCACGTGAATTTCTTTTAAATCGAGTGACGAATTGGTTTGAAATTTGAAATTTTAAAAATTCCCGAAAGAATCGTGGTTGAGATAGCGAGGGAATGAAAACTATTCACAGTCGAAAGCTTTTTGTTTATTTGAATCAATCATTCGAAATCTAACACACGAAGAAATGCATCTTCCCTGGAAGCTTTCGAAAGGAGAACGTGACTGTATGCACCTTCGTGATTGAGAAGGAGAAACGAAGTGAAACGGGAAGATTGTGAGGAATCCACAGATGACGAGACTTTGAAAAGTGGTCTCTTTTGATTATCTATACATACAACCGGAAAAGCCTCAAAGTTGGCGAAACTGGCAGTTGGTGGTGATGTCGTGAATGAGGGTTTAAGGAAAACGAGAGGGCTTGGTGGCCCGAGCGAAATTAGCTAAACTTGAAACAGTAACCATCCGGTGACTAGTCGGATGAACGCGGGGGCGTGAGCAACGAGGAGGGCAGGTAACAAGAGCGAAGGGAGGACGAGCCGTGGACGCGGGAGGAGAGGAACGAAGGCGAGAAGGCAGAAGTGAAGTTCAAACCAGAGACGGTGCAAGATATCAAAACGACTAAGCTGTTATGTTCGCGCTGGTTTTGCTAGTAAATATATATTTCTCTATATATCTATCCATAGAGAGAGGGAGAGAGAGACTGATGTAAAATCGGGATTGCAGTGAGTAGCTGGGAGTGTGAGAGGAAATGAAGGGGAAGGAGAGAAACTCGTGAGAGAACTACCAGAGTCTACCAACTTCCAAAGTCACTTAAGAGGAATTTACATTTAGCCTGCTGTCTCTCTCGTTGAAGCTTCTCTACGATGCTGCTGCATTCTGTACACTATATCGCACGATGCTTAGAAACCTAATACTGATGATGATCAGTCTCTACCCTGGACAAGTTTGCCAAAGATGAATCACGACCATTACACTCCCAGAATCGTTTCCAACAGCTCTGAACTACTTGTCTGCTTATCTACAGGATCATCTAATACCAAAAAATCATCCAAACTCTCCAACTTGTTTCTCGACTAACCAACATAATTAAGGACCTTGAATCCTAAATCGCAAATGATAAGAAAATTCTGGAAATTTGGCATATTTTTGTATGAATTATTTAAGAGATCGTGTAAAAATTTCATGACCATCAGGAAGCTCGTTATTGAACGATTAACATTAATAAATAAAATGTAGTCAAACGCAGTTTATGGAAACTGGTATAACTTTGCCATAAGTTGTTTTTTTCAACCTCTCAATTTTTTTTCCGAACCAAAACAAAGTTTATTGATAAATGTTTTTCGCATTTGTTTAAAAAATTGTTCTTAACGAAATGTTAGTTTTTTTAATAACGAGCTTCCTAATCGTCATTTTTTCTCATCATTTTTTATTTCAACCCTTGAGGTGGTTAGTGATGATAGAATTATTAAAATTTTGTATTTTTTTACACGAAGTATTCACGACGGTCGTGTAGAAATTTCGCGACCATTAAGTTATTTTTTTTTTTTCGTTTCTCCCCACGAGAAGGAAGATACTGCGAGAAAGAAAAACGCAGAGTGCAACTTGAAATCGAAACACAATTACTTTCATAGCATCACGTCGATCATCTCAAAATTCTTACTCTCGCAAAAAACGAATCTGATCAAATGCCAAATATTGTGAATGCAGAATTGGCTTTTTTTTAACGGAGATGAAAAGTAGTGTCGAGGGATTATCATGATTGAAGAATAATTAAGGCATTTCTTTAATTTATGTCAATTAAATGGAAAGCCTTTTATCGAAATCCTCTTCCGCAAGATTAAACGATCGGCAGGCTACACTCGGAATACACGTGCAATCGTTAAAGCTTTCCGATGACCACACGGGAGTTTTGGATAATATTGTTTGTATATATATACAGAGACGAAATGTTCATTCGCGTATAGTGGTTTCGACATCGATAGAATAAAGTGGCTATGCTGGATGTGTTTATATATATATATATATTGTACGTGCACGTATATTCGCACTACTAACACGACTATTACCGTGGTTGGCCTCGATATCCCATAAAATTGTGTACGTAGCAAATACGGTCAATTCCCGAGATTGGCTCGAATTGGAATTGGAAATGAAATTTGTTAGAGGCCAAAAGCGCGTAATACTTCAACCAACTAACCGAGAAGCGCAGACACGGAGCTTTCTCGCGACGAGAGAAACGAGCGTGCGTTTCTCTCTCTCTTTTTCCCTCTCGGTCTCTTTACTCCCAAGTACACACCAGACACAAAACCTTTATCAATTCAACTCGGTTATCCTTACCGTCTCATCGTTCTCGACGCGGCACGTTTTTCCTAAAAAATTTCATCCCCGGGGTATAAAATGCTGAATATTTCACAAAATCTATCAATTATTATTCAACCCTGAAATATTATTATTTTTCCAACTCCGCTCGTTACTATTCTGGGTCTTTACGACCAGGCCGATTTTCAACGATCATAACCCTGCGAGGGACTGATATTTCTCGATGGCGAGATCATTCCTAACTAATGAAATGGCCCGGGGAAACGTGATGAGAATTTCAACTCGTGGACAAGTTTTTCAAGCAGCACGAGAAATTTTTCCATAAATCTCCATCCACGTCTTTTCGATCAACTTTTAGCATCACGATCCAAAAATTTCTACACCGTTACTCATGGCAAAAGATTCAACGAAAAAAAATTTAATTTCGAAAAAAAGAAAAAACGTGTGACACGATTTCAAGCTCAACTAACGAAACTCCATCATTTTTTCAAGCTTCGTGGGGAATTTGCTAAACAAAACGGGTTCTCAATGTTTNCCAGGCCGATTTTCAACGATCATAACCCTGCGAGGGACTGATATTTCTCGATGGCGAGATCATTCCTAACTAATGAAATGGCCCGGGGAAACGTGATGAGAATTTCAACTCGTGGACAAGTTTTTCAAGCAGCACGAGAAATTTTTCCATAAATCTCCATCCACGTCTTTTCGATCAACTTTTAGCATCACGATCCAAAAATTTCCACACCGTTACTCATGGCAAAAGATTCAATGAAAAAAAATTTAATTTCGAAAAAAAGAAAAAACGTGTGACACGATTTCAAGCTCAACTAACGAAACTCCATCACTTTTTCAAGCTTCGTGGGGAATTTGCTAAACAAAACGGGTTCTCAATGTTTCTCGGAATGTCGGGCACGCGGAGCCAAAATTTGATCATCCTGTTTACTCAAACACATGAATGTATAATCGACTGAGTAAAATCGTAACTCCGGATTCGGAGAGCTCATGTAGCAATCGTGGAAACGAATTATCAGGAGTTCGGTAACAATGTATACGGAAAGTCTAACTTGTACGGCCCGAGCTCCGTTCATACAGATTTCCATTCGACACATAGGTATATAGGAATCGAGTACACACAGTCTCTTATGGCGACGTATACATACCACGCGGTGCTGCTCTATCTCCAGCAAGTAAATTTGGTTACCGCATCAATGTATGAGTCGAAAGGACCGAGAGAGCAATGCTGCAACATCTCGAGGAGATTTGCTATGTATGAGGAAACACTCTCGCCTCATGTTCCGGTAGACAATGCTCTACAAAGTACACATCATTCATAATTTACGAAGATACTCTCTCCCTTTCTATCTCGGCAGAATAGACGCCGCCAAGTCCCATATTTTCCTAGTCCGTGTACCTCCTCAACTATTTCTACATAAAAATCCAAACAGCCGGACGATTCTTGGCGCGAGAATATCAAATTCACCGGAATCTCGTTATCCAAGTTTATTTCCCTCGGACAAATATTATCTCTGCGCGGATGTGAGTTCATTTTTTTTTTCATCCCAAGAAATCCTGCCGTATTTGCAGTTTTGCAACGTGGCGAATTTTTTGGATACAGAAACGTTCGTCGATAAAATTCACGCGATCCTGGAAATTGGAAGAAGTTTTTTTTTTTTTTGGAGCGAGTTTTCTCTTTGGTAATGTTCCCTGGGTCAAGATCGTTGAGATTTTTTTTTGCAATATCCCTGACGCGCTGAGATTTAGGAAGCAGAATGGAAGACTCGGAAATATTAAGCGTTCACGATCTCTAGCATGTTCCTCAATCGCTTTTATTGATTCCACACACGTTCTTAAAAATAAGGAAACACTTTTTAATGATGAGCTGCTGCAGCCTTTCTCATTTGGACCAGGATGTTTCCTAGCTCTTCACGCTTCCTCTTAGCACGGATGTGGGTTCCCAGCTGTTAATTAACAACGAATTATTGTAAAGCTTTTCCTCCACACTTGACAGAATGATTATAAGTCGACGAGAGTTGGCCAAATGTTTTGAAAACCTCTAAACCTCGCAAATTCGTTAATAAATCCAGAAAATGTGTCAAGATTTTTTGCTATTTTTCGCTAAAACTGGCAGCCCAGAAGCAAGTCGACGATGGCATCGAGAAATTCAAAAAATCGGCAAGGCTCTCATCTCATCGATCGTCAAATTCCTCGTGTTCATCGAACTAAGCAATTTCGATAGAACCGAAAATTTCGACACTAAATAATTCACAACTATTTCCTTCCACGATCTACAACGATTCGTATCGAAGTTGTCAAAAAGCTGAATTGATTATTCGAAAGTGGATGTGCACATGAAAGTGAATATTATTTCGAAATTTTGATAAAATTTGTTTTTTTTAAGTTCTTTTGAAATTTTCGGATTTCAAAGAAAATTCCACGAGTTTGATTCTCGTTGCTTTTGATTAGCCGTGTTGGTCCCAACATTTTGTAACTTTTTACCAATTTCTTTGGATCAAAAATTCGTCAAATTTTCTTATTCAGAAAAATGGTTTGACTTTGTGTTTTCGATCAGATCTGGAGATTTTACGAGTCGTTGAACTAAACACGACAATTATTTTGACTCGAACTGACTTGGCTTGGAAAGCGGGCCAAGATGTGAATGAAATTTCAAACGGATCGACCAACCGATTGTCGAATTATCGCAATTGCCAATTTTTATGGAGATCAGTTTTGAAAATTTGAAAAATGTGCACGATTTTGCTTTTTCTCGAGNGAAAGTCGCTGTGCACATGAAAGTGAATATTATTTCGAAATTTTGATAAAATTTGTTTTTTTGAAGTTCTTTTGAAATTTTCGGATTTCAAAGAAAATTCCACGAGTTTGATTCTCGTTGCTTTTGATTAGCCGTGTTGGTCCCAACATTTTGTAACTTTTTACCAATTTCTTTGGAGCAAAAATTCGTCAAAAGCGTCGAAAAGCGGGCCAAGATGTGAATGAAATTTCAAACGGATCGACCAACCGATTGTCGAAATATCGCGATTGCCAATTTTTGTGGAGATCAGTTTTGAAAATTTGAAAAATGTGCACGATTTTGCTTTTTCTCGAGAAAATTTACAAGTGTTTTTGATAAATCAATGAAATTGTGAAGAAAGTTGTTGACTTACCCTCCTTTTCAGGAACTTGAGCGCCCTCTTGTCCTTGGAGACCTTGAGCAACTCCATAGCGCGCTTCTCGTATGGAGCATGACCGGTGACCTCACGGATGAGATCTCTGACGAATTTGCTGTGTTTGGTCAAGCGCTTGAAGGAAACAACGAGTTTTTTGGTTAGGAGATGTTTTTTTTCATGTTTACGGTATGCACACTCGAAATTTGGAGGTTAGAATTGCAAGCTTCGAGACGAGAGACTCGAGGGAAAAGGAAGAACGTCAAAGTCCTATTTTTTAGGGCAATTTTTGTGGGAATCGATGTTTGAAAAGGAATTGAATAATTTTTCAAGTGAAGACGAACCGCAGGGATCGAAATTTGGAGGTTAGAATATCACGACTTACCCCCTTGAGACGAGCGGGACGAATAACATCGGTTTTTTCTTTTTCCGCTTTGTTTTTAGCGACCCGAATTTTGGTTGTTTTATGTCCTTTGTTTAGGCCAACGGCCAACTCGTATCTCGGAGCCATCCTGCAAATAAACACACGGAAACGAGGTTAGGTTACCCGCGTCAAAGATACGCCGAAATAACTATTCGAACGCGACAACTAATACGAAATATTATGCGGAATAGATCGAACGAATCGTTTATTTATTAGACAATGTAACTTGAACACTTTATTAACAAGGATTCCGTATAAATACGTCGATTATAAAACACAAACGAACCTTCGACGATAAGGTACGCACGATGAAAGAAAGACGGTCCGGTACGAAGCTCTTGCGCATCGACTCTGCGCCGAAAACAAGTGGAGTCGCGTGCGCAGCGCCACGGCGGCAAATTCAAATTCACGGAGCCAAATGGACCCTTTCAATGATTTTTCTCGAAGCCTTTTTCATCAAGAGATTCGTTTTTATTTGCCAATACAAAAATTTTTGAATATTATATCGAGAATATCTTCTGCACTAACGTGACCCGTTATTTTACCGAGTTCTCGCATCGCACTTCGTATTTTTTCAGCCGCGATCACCATGTCGTATTCTTTCTCAGAAATCATCTCCGCATACTCCAATAAATAATCCAAGCAAGTCGTCAGATGATTTCTGTGCCGCGATTGACTGATCGTCGGATGTTCTCGCGATGGATTGCCGCATCTGAAATAAAAATTCACTATTTAATTTCGCGAATATTGAAATAAATCGACCGATTTATCAATATTTTCTCAATATTTTGAAACCCTGCAAAATATTGTTAAAAATCAACTTACATTTTACGAAAATGGTGAGTCATGGCATCGATTAACTTTTTCAGTCCCTCTTCTCGAGCACACGATATCCAAATAATTCCGCGACTTTCCAGACAATTCTTGACGTCCTCATCGACGAGATCAACTTTGTTAAAAACAATTAAACAATTTTTCCAAAATTTTCCATCTCTCGTTACAGAATCGTTCACTTGCAAGCCCGCAACGTAATTCTCGATGTATCGATCGACCGTCAGGCCGCTTTTGCAGAAGATCGAAGCGTCGATCACAACGACAATGAAATCTGCATTTCTGGCATAATCTTTAGCCCGCCTGATGCCTTCGGCTTCCACAATGTCTTTGGTGAACTTGGCAAGTCCAGCAGTGTCTGCCAGGATCACCGGATAGCCCGAAATGTTGGCGTTCAACTCGACAATGTCTCTCGTGGTGCCGGCGATCGGAGTGACGATCGCAGCGTTTCTTTGGACTAAAATATTCAACAAACTGCTTTTTCCAACATTAGGTTCTCCTATTATTACAGTTCTGACTCCGTTTCGTAAAATTTCACCCCGTCGACCATCCTCCAGGTGTTCCTCAATGTGTTTACTCAATTTTTTCAACTCCGCGTTGCAATTTTCCAACACGTCGCTTTCTATATTCTCCTCTTCGCTGAAATCAATGTACGCCTCTATATTCGCCAGCGATCGAGACAGGAGGCTGTGCCAGCTTTTGTACAAATTACTTAAACTTCCCGCTGCTTGCAGAAGAGCTTGTTTCCGCTGTTGCTCTGTTTCCGCGTGTATCAGATCAGCCAAACCTTCCACTTCCGTTAAATCTAATTTCCCGTTATAAAAAGCTCTTCTTGTGAATTCCCCCGGCAGGGCCGGCTCGAATTTTAATTTAAACAACGCCTCTGTTATCGCTCTCAGCACTGCCGGGCCGCCGTGGACTTGGAATTCTACGCTGTCTTCTCCGGTAAAAGAATTTGGACCTGAAATTTCATGAGATTGTTTTTTAATCGTTTTTCACACTTTTCTTTGAGAAACGTGCCTGCTTAGGAGGAACACGTTTGCTTTTTGTTAATTTACCTGGAAACCATAAACATAATCCCTTATCAATAACTTCCTTGGTCTCAGGGTCAATTATTTTGCTTAGATGCGCTTTCCTTGGCTCTGGAATTTTTACTTTGGTCATTTTTTTCAAAGCTCTTAATGCTTCGCTGCCCGAAACTCTTATGACAGCTACTCCGCACTTTCCTTGGCCTTGAACAGAAAAAATCGACACGATTTTGTGGAATTTATTTTTGTCAAAAATATGAGAATTCTGAGTTTTCCTCGAATTTTTGCAGTTTTTGTTATTATGGGATTTTTCGGATTTCCTCACATACAAAAATTATTATTCTGGCGTATTTTGAAGAGAAATTTGGTCGTTCGTTGGTTAATAACCATTTGCGGAAAATTTATTTTTCATTGATCGTTTTTGAAATGGAACAAAGACGCATATGTCATCGGCATGCGGAAAAATTGGATAACAATGGAAAAGAAACGTCTAGCAGACGACAGGTCGCTGCTTATTTCAGTAATGCGAAAATTTTACACTCGTTGATGCTGTTGCTGATTGTTGACCGAAAGAAAAGGTAATTTTTAAACGATTTATCGATAAACGCTATGGAGTGCCTAATTAGCAATTTAATTACGACGGAAATATTAATTTCATAATAACCGGAGGATAGAGCGTAGATCGTCGAAGCCGAAGTTCGTTCTTTCGGGAACGTCCCGCCAGTTTTCTCCCGAAGCGCTGAGCGTGTGTTTATTTTTGTCAAGTGTCGTAAAAAAAGTGTTTTTCGTAACCGAATCATCGTGCACTCGTTGTTACTTTTTCGAGTTATCGTTCGCGAGAATCTTCGATAATAAACTATCGAGCTTCGTAATACCAAACGACCGAATAAAAAATAACAATCTTTGTAAATCTCGCCAAAGAAATCTTATGAAAGAGCATCATGGCGTCTGTGAAGTTCGTACACTGCTGTGCATGCATGTTTGTTTATCACAACATTTCCACTCTTTATTCCGAGTCTCCCTAATTACCGATATTTTTTATTTCTCGAACAGGATTTTCTGATCGATTGATCTACTGGAAAAATCGGTGAAAAAATATTTGGCACCGAGGAGCTCGTGTACGCCAACGAACGACTCGTCGCCCTTCATTGCACGCATTGTTCTCGCGATTTTGGCGGTCTTTTAAAAAATGTACTTTTCATCATAAATGGAATTCGCTGCAAATCTCAAGGCCTCTACAGCGCACGATCGAGAAAAAACATTATAAATTATTCCAAATATTCGAAAAATCTTCACGACCTCAAAACAACCTCGTCTTTCTGTTTGTAACAAAAAAATCGTAGAAATGGCAGACGAAAAACAATTTATAGGCAGCCAAGAGATGGAAACTCGATGCGACTCGTGGGTCAAAGCCCAAAACGATATTTTGCGATCCCCTGGATCGATGAAAAACGATCGCGAGAGCGAGCACGACGACGGCAGCTGGGCAACCGATTCGGAATTTGACTCTGTTTCCGAATGCGGTGCAAAAAGACGCAGATTGGCTGTTCCGATCAAAGACGAAGTACTGAACCTCGTTTGCAAGTGGAAAAGCTGTGACCAAGTCACATCATCCATGGACAGATTCGTGAAGCACGTATCCGAGCATATTCCTGACCTTGAAGTCGAATTAAACGAGAATGGCTGCGAAGTTTACGTCTGTTCTTGGAAAGATTGCGCTTATGAGACCAGTGGCGACGATGACATCGCCCGTCACGTTAATTACCATTCGTTCCATGCAAAATTACAATCCATCGGAGCAAATATTAAATCAAGAATCAAATTGCCCGTAAGTTCCAATTTTTCACTTTTCTATCTCAACATTCTTCCACGTCCATGATTTACAATTTCCAGCAGATCCCCCAACTCTGGAAAGACATTAAAACTCTGTGCTGGCAAGAAAATAACAAAACTTTCAATTTATTCTTTTCAGCAATGCAACCAAGAGATCGTGTGGAAAAACATTTTCGATGCCCAATTGTCGCATCGATGCGAATGGGAGGATTGTCTCAAAGACCATCGGAATTATCAGCTTTTCTTGTACCACGTGTTCCAACACGTAGAAAGTAATCCAAGAGGCAACAAAGTCCAGGGTGGAATAAAATGCAAATGGACAGGATGCAACAGGAATTTTCCGAGCGTTTACAAGCTGAGAAGCCACGTGAGACACCACACCAAGGAGAAGATTGTCGCTTGTCCCGATTGCGGAGTTACTTTTGCCTCAAACACCAAGTTCCACGATCATTGCCGCAGGCAAATTCCACTGGATGGTAAAAAATCAAAAAATCGAGAATTATCCACAAATTTACATGACAGAAATTTTTTTTTTCTTTTTTTAACGAAAAAAAAAAAATAATTTCTCCGTTGGTTTCAGTTCAAGGATTCCAGTGCCAGTATTGTTCCAAGTTTTATCCAACGCAAGGAATTCTCCGTGACCACATGAGATTCCACGTTTTCAATTACAAATGTTCTCTGTGCGACATGAGCTGCCTTTCTATAGCGAATTTGGTAAAGCACGTGCGTTACAGACACATTTCGGAACGACCTTTTCCCTGCCAGTTGTGTTCGCACGCCGCAAAGTCCCAACAAGATCTGGATTCGCACATGACCGTGCACACGAGTGGGCCCAACTTTTTCTGCAATTCCGAGGGCTGCTCTTACACGTGCAAAAACGCTTCGGTCTTCGACAGGTAAAATTCATGAAAATTTGGAAGTAAAAAAAATTCTGATAAAAATTGACGAAAAAAAAAAACAAAAAATTTGACAATTTTATTGATTGGAAATTACAGACACATGGAGAGAGCCCACGGCATTGGAGTTCGATGGTACTGTTGCCATCAGTGCCCGATCAAATATCGCAAAAGTTATTCGCTCACGAAGCATCTGATCGAAGAGCATAAATTGCAAAACTTGGCTCAAAAGAGATTTCAGTACATGAGAGACGACGATGGTTGTTATCGCATCCAAACCATCAGGTGGGAGGGCGTCGACGAGGAAAATTCCGATACAGAAAATTCCGAAATTCTATCGAAAAACTATAAGATCAAAGTCAACGAAATGTCGCCGGGTCCGACGTTCGAAGTGAGAATCAGAAATCCTCAAGCCCTCGCTCTTCCAAACATTTGTGCTGAAAATAATTTTCTTTTATTCTCAGGTCGTCGAAGATAACGGCGAAGCGGAATGTTCCAAGACTTCAGAATCTGAATTCGTGCAACGTTACGACGACGTGGCAAAATCGATGCCAACAATCTCGAATATTCTCATATCCATCGACGAAATGGACGCTTATGGGAATATAATCGACAGCAAAATCGTCCAAACGCAAGAAACGAACGAATTGCCACCTTCGGAAGAACCCCCCATTATTTTGACGTGAATCAAATTTAAAAACGTTCCTCCCACTTCTTTTCTTCTCGACCAGGAAAGATAAACACAATTTTTAAAAGTATTATCCGCAAAAAACCCAAATTTGTGTTTTACTCCAAAAATATTCGACAGTGTATTTTTTAACAGGTCCTCGAGCCTCGTCCTTTGACTTTTGAACGAATGAATCGGTTAAAAACGAATAAAACATAAAATTGATTAAAAGATAAATTTATTACGAATGTACGTATATTATAAATTTGACATACAATGAAAAATCAGTATAACAAATTCCACTCCAAAATAATTGAACGAAAAAATGGCATTTCATTAATTCCACAAAACATAGAAAGTATGCGTGATTATAGAAGGAATCCTGTTGATACTTAAATCCTTTGTTTTTTTTTCTCAAAAGCGAATAAGCATGGAAGAGGAAAACGATTTGGTTAATCAGTCATTTTACGTATATAATTTTCCAAGCATGAAAAAGCTATTTTTTCGTTCTCGCTAACTATTCTCCTTCGTTATCGAAGTTTCCTCAAATTTATATCACTTTTCATTGCGTTTCCTTTCGTAAACTCATCGTAAATGTGTTTTCGTTCTCTAGACTAGAGGATTTTTTATTTCCCGTTAAGGAGACAACACTCGAGTCACGAAAAACCTTCGTCACGGTTCTCCATTGTCTTCCCAAAATAATTACTCTCTTCAGCTTCTTTGATTATACTTTTTCGTGTCCCCTGCAGTACAAACTATCCACGAATCTCCATTATCTCGTCTTTGTGTTGGTTTCTATTCAATGCATATATTATTTTATATTTTAAACTACGCGTATATAAATAATTATATCGACAAAGAGAGAGTGAGATTAACACCGATGGGAATCCACACAAGCAAAACACATGTAAATATATTTATATGTATATTCTTATGGTATTAAAGTTTGTATCGTAGAGACAGGAAAGTTTTCTTCTAATGAGAAATTTATTGACGAAAAAAAATGCAGCTTGAAGGGACTTTTTTGGGGGAAAAGTTTTAAAAAATTTCATCTCTCGTCAGCAGCATATCCTAAATTTCAAATTCCGCAAGTTTCATGACAAATTTTCATTCCGAAGACTTTCACAGCGACCAGCACTTTGCACGGTAAAATATTCGATCGTTAGAAAATTTGTTGGAGTTGAAAATTCANACCAGCACTTTGCACGGTAAAATATTCGATCGTTAGAAAATTTGTTGGAATTGAAAATTCAAAGTTTTTCTTTAAGTGAAAAAAAAAAAAAAATGATATTTCGCTGAATTTTGACGATACAAACTTCAATGTCGTGCTGTTGTTGTTGTTTCATACATTTATATATACACGCAATTACTAATTTCATATTAATGGAAACAAAAATACAAAGTCACGATGATAATGAGGGCGAAATTATGCGAGATATGTTATTCAATTGTTAGGCATCCGATTTGCAATCGAAATTCTGCGGAGGATCACACGTTTGTTTGTTTTTTTAATTCTCTTGTTTGTCTTTTTTGGTACATTTTTTTTTTTTTGCTCGTTTGTTCAAGCGCGATAATTCTATACATCGTGATCTATGAGACGGTCGTCGCGTCGGTATGAATAACGTGGCGGATTGTGACAAGGCAGCAACCAAAGCACCGGATGACTCTTGCCACAAACTTGCGACAGCAAAGTCAACGTTCTTGGGGCACGATTGCTGTGGTGGTGGTGATGACCGCCTTGTAATCTTTCTATCGCTGTTTCTTCGCTCAATATCGCTTGGAATTGATCCACCAATATCGCCACGACAAACATCCCGAACAGCGCCGATTCTAGCACCAAAATTACGCAGTGCAGGCTGAAAAAATCAAAAGCATTTAGATTCGTTGAAATTCTCGTCACGCTATTCCGATGGTTTCCATTGATAACGCGAAAATCATGTTAACAAGTTCAAGATAAAAGTGCCAAGAATATTTTTCTATCAGGTCGAAATGGTTCGTTGATTCTTTCGGGATATTCACCAATCGGTGAGGAAAAATTTGACTGTAATTCTCAATCGTTTCGAAACACGAAACGTGCTCAATCTTCGTGGGAGTGAGACAAACTTCTGTTCAACTTTATTCTGAATTTAGGACTTGGATCATTTTTACGAAACTCACATTCTACTTTGCTTTATGGTCACGTCGTTGCTGCACTCGGGACACTCGAGAACCCACGAAAATATTACGAGCGTTATTGCGTAAACAGCCAGCGTTCCAACGTAAACTAAAAACTGAATGAAGAATTTTTTGTTCCTTTCCCCGACGCAATTGTTTATCCTGGAAAAAGAAACAATTTTCCAATCGACTTAACAATCTGCATGGATAAATGCCGTCGGGAGGACAAACCGGAAACATCGGGGGTGAAAAAAATTGCGCCAAAGATTCAGTTACCACGGGCAGTGATGGTCCATTCTTCTGATGCATCTTTCGCATATCCTGCAATGATGAGCTCTCGGAGGCCTGTAAGTTTCACAGCGCGTACAGACCGTCCAATTCCCATCGTCGTCGCAATCGTCGCTCACCCCCGAACCCCCCGTATGAATGTCAGAAAAGTCCATACGGGTCTGGGGCAGCGGAACGACTCCTGGATCGCTGCATATCGCTTTCAGGTGCGATATCATCAGCAATAACACAACTGTGTTGAAGGTCACCACATGAAAGGGACCCCATAAACTGTAAAATACAGAAAAGTCGATTTTTTTGGGACCCAGAAATGTAAAAAAGTTATTCATTAAATGGAAACGTCGATCTCATGAAAAATCGTCAGAAACTTTAGGCACGAAATACGCACGATATCGAAAATACGAAATTTCAATGACGGTCATTAACAGCTCGAGTATTTGGACAAAAAATTCATGTTTGAATTGCAAAGTACAGAAAAAAGTAAATTTATAAAAAAATTGAAAGGTAAAAATAAATTTGTCCAATTTTATGAATGAAATTCGAAATTTTAGAAGAATTTTCGTTGTTTTTCGTAATTTTGCATAATGGTTTCTCGACGTGCGTTTCACCAGACGACACGGTCTCGAAAATCGAGTTGAAACAATTTGAAGAACGGTTTGAAATGTGTATTCGAATGATGTTACACGTTTGTTTACTTTTGATGGTCAATTAAGAAAGATAAGATACGAGAGACGCGTACGAACCTATCCTGCATAGTATGCAAAATGATCCATCTTATGACGACGTAATCGGCGTAAAAAATAGCAACATAAGTAACAATAATGCAGACGATACCACAAGGATCCCTAACGAACATTGTTCACTCGATAATGTCTAAGCAACAATAAAACTTTGTTCTTTTTTCACTGCATCACACGAGACACTGCATAACACTTGTCGTTTTTTTCCTACGCTCACTTCACTGCGAATGTTTACATGTGAGGCAGACAGCCGATAGCGAATGAATACTGCAATTTGAAAAACACACACAATTCGCGATCGTAGAATATTGGGAAGGCAGCAGGTTATTCGAGGAATAAACTTTCTCTGGACACTGTATTTCTTAAAGCAAAGCGTCCAACGACGCGTGGAGATGGGTTTGATAAGAAAACAAAACTGTCCGGGGTGGCACAGCTCCCGAGCTCGAATGACAGTTTTCTATTTGTCATTGCTACACGTGCACTATTGATGTTTCAAAACGAAAAAAATCGTCCCGGCACTTTCGAAGCTTCATCCTGAACACGATAAAACGATCGTCGTTCTGGTTTAACCAATACGCAAGAAATCTCCAGAATCGTGGCTCACGAATGGAGCGGGATTGTAATTATAACGGAAATTATGGAAAGTTGGAAAGCTGTCACGATTGCAAACACGATCTCTCTCATCGTTCACTTTCTTTCTCTCTTTTTTTTTCTTTTCTATAAGGCTTCCTCCGCTCTGTACACACGGCGAACCGTCCATTACGGTAAAGCCCACCCCCACCCGATTTTCAACAAATACATTTTTTTATTATCTAACGTTTGGAAATCTTTCGTAAATGAATGGTATAATAATCGTAGCGCAATTTATTCGAAAAAAAATGAATAAGTGACTGTGGAGCTGGCTTCCTCGTGCTGGAGAGTTGAGTAAAACGGAACAATTCAAAAACTTTATTTTTTCATCGCAATGGAAAAGCGCCACGTAAGGAATAAACGAAAATGTCACATCGAGTGCCCCTTCATCGTGTTTGTTGTTCGGCGGCGTTGCCATCGACCGACTGGCATCACCTAACCAAACTTTCTGTC
Source organism: Hyposoter didymator (assembly GCA_037952995.1). NCBI lineage: Eukaryota > Metazoa > Arthropoda > Insecta > Hymenoptera > Ichneumonidae > Hyposoter > Hyposoter didymator. Next base: position 5,295,670 of record JBAJMU010000007.1, read on the forward strand.
AGTCTCCGCACGGGACGCTTATATTTNAATTTATTCGAAAAAAAATGAATAAGTGACTGTGGAGCTGGCTTCCTCGTGCTGGAGAGTTGAGTAAAACGGAACAATTCGAAAACTTTATTTTTTCATCGCAATGGAAAAGCGCCACGTAAGGAATAAACGAAAATGTCACATCGAGTGCCCCTTCATCGTGTTTGTTGTTCGGCGGCGTTGCCATCGACCGACTACCATCACCTAACCAAACTTTCTGTCAGTCCCCGCACGGGACGCTTATATTTTTTAATTTATCGTAAAATTCCTGTCAAAAAAATGGTCTTGTGTAACGTCGAGTGTGTGGAAAAAATTGCACAGTACTTGAGAGTACCTGGGCGAAAAATGTACATGTCAGAAAATAACGTAAGTGAATTTCCACGTCCCATTGGCACGATTTCGAGTATCATATGATTGTAAACAATACAGTCGTCATTTTTAAAACCTCGTAATCAAAATTGCAATATACCTCAAAAATTACAAGCATATGGAACTCAAAACCCCCGAAAAACTGAAACAGTGCGAAATTAATTCTTGCAAACCGCGTCAATAAAATAATTATTCACCTTTACAACCATAACCTATAAAATCTGTTTATTTAATCGATTTCGTTCGAAATATTGTTGAATTTTTATTATTTTTTATTTCAAATTCATAAATATTTCATTTATGGATTTTCGCGATATCATTAGATCGTCGCTTCGGACAATGTGCTTAAAAACCAAACGGTCGAGGGCTTCAGCACAATCGTTCAGGCTTTGGTAGCGGAATCGAAAGATCCGAATGACCTTGGAAACAACAAGCTCGAGCAAGCTCTGACCAAACAATGGCTCGAATACATTGTCCTGTATCTCAATTATGGCGACGTTCCTGCCAACTCGAGAAAAATACTCAAGGTATCCAAGGACGACGTGATACTTAAAAAAAAAAGTTTTTCTATTAAAATTCGATAAGAATTTTTCAACTGGTAATTTTCAGGAGCTGAACGGGGCTCTCCTAAAAAGTACATACATCTGCGGGACAAATCAAACGATCGCGGACATCGTCCTTTTTTATACTCTCCATCCAATCATGGTAATGAACGAAAATTAAAAAAAAATCTCAATAAAATGGAATTTCGAGAAAATTTCGAAATAAATTTGTAACAAATTTTCTTTTTTCTTCAGAATAATTTAACTCACCAGGAAAAAGCCCAATACGTGAACGTCTCCAGATGGTTCGATAATATCCAGCAGAATAAAAATCTCCGACAAAGTTTAGATCTCATTAATTTCGACTTAATGTATTTATACCTGTAAGCCAAATAAAATCTTTTCCCTATGCACGAATTCGCGACTCAGCCATCAATTTTATTTTTCATTAAAACCAAAAAAGTCCAATGAAAAAAAAAAAATAATAATTTCGACGTCATTTCTAGACGTAAAAAATCGCAATCATCAAAAAACTTGAATTATCAAAGAGTGTTATTTACTTATTCAAATAATCTCGTTCAAGTTGCGAATAAAATGCAGTCGAAAAATTTCGAAATCAGATCGTTGCGGCAAAAGGTTTTTTTCTTCAATTTGGAACTAGCCTCGGACTGTAATAAATTGGATGTACGTCCGAAAATGAAGAGGCTTTGGCAAATCCAATAAATTGAATCTCGTCAAGAGTTTTTTTTTTTTTTTCGTAACAAGTGTCAGGTGGAAGGTTTCGAATCGATCGAATCAATAGACTGTACACGCACACACACAATCACTGCAGATTGAGAGGAAAGAGGAATGACGATAAAGAAGTGGGAGATCGAATGGAATTGATTCTTTATTAACTTTTATTTCGTCTGGTAAATCGTCCATGGCTCAACGTAAAAATGTTCATTGGCAGAACACATGTAAAACATTTACTACCTATAACATGATTCCCTTGCGTCTACATATCGACATTTTTTACATATTTTTTGTTTACAAAGTACATTGACACGTGGTTCTCGGAGGAGTGTATACAAAAAATAGTTCAGTACAGTTTGTTTTTTAATAATCTGGTCAGATAAAATAATTGTCGATTTAAATTCTCACTGACGACAACTTTGAAAATTTGATTTTTGGATTCTCACGAGAGTGAATAGTCCACGCTTGTTACATTCTATTCTATCTTTCTTCTTCAACATTTAATTATATTTCCGTCAGGCTCGATCATTAAATATTACGATTGCTCTATCAAATGTTACAATTACGAGAATAAGAAATAATAAGGAAAGTATTGAGGGAACTGTCGGTGAAGGGAGCATTCTCAGTGTAACCGACGAAAAAATCGCGATAATTGGGAAATTTTTTGAGTGATTACGCTGCGACAGTTCCTCAATAAAAAATAATCAGCCCAAGTGATGTAATTAGATTGACTAATTAACGAATCAATGAAATTTTCTTAGGAAAACAAAGGTTTCGAGCGTTTTTTTTGTTGCTTCCCCATCGTTGTATTATGCCCGATCGTTATTATTGACAAATTAACATTAACGGAATTCCCTCAAAAGTATCGCGACCTCGCCATTCTTCAGGAGACTTGGAACGATGCGGAAGGTGGAAATAGGTAAGTAAACGGTTGTCCGGATGAGTTTTAAAAGAGTCGTTTTTCGTAAGAGAAAAGACTGTGGACATTTCCTTCTTGCTGTGCGGAATGCGTGCGTCTCTCGAACTTTAGCTCTCCGCTGTACATCAACGACCTCAAAGAGGACAAGGATTTCGCTCCGATGTCCTGACAACCGTGTTTTATGCCGCATTGGAGATAAGGCAGGAATTTAAGAACGCTGCCTTTATCGACGATTGATCCGCTGACGCCTTGGGCGACTTTGATCTTGTCGATTTCGTTGTGGAAATAACGATCCATCGCTGAACCTTTAGCGTCTTTGCGATTCATCGCCTCGAGGGAACCCATTCCACGATATTTTTTCAAACGGACACCATCGCTGAAAAAATACTCTCCAGGAGCTTCCGAAGTTCCCGCCAAGAGGGAACCCATCATTACTGTACTCGCTCCCAAACTTAGTCCCTTGATAATGTGCCCTATCGACTGGATTCCTCCGTCGGCGATAACTGGCACTCCGCGGCTTCGAGCGTATTGGGAAACCCTGTAAACCGCTGTAGCTTGAGGTCTTCCAACGGCCATCACCTCTTGCGTTATACATATCGATCCCGAGCCCATACCAACCCTCAGTCCATCAGCTCCGGCCTTAATCAAATCACTAGCAGCTGGTATCGTCACAACATTCCCCGCTATTACTTGGAGCTCCGGATACTCGCTCTTTATGTGTTTTATCATTTTAATTTGATAGACGGAGCGTCCCTGGGACGAATCCAAAACGACGACATCGACACCCGCAGCCGCCAACAACTTTAATCTTTCCTTGTCCGATTCCCTCGTTCCGATCGCAGCTCCGACCAACAATTGCTTGTTCGCGTCCTTGCTCGCTATCGGATAACTCCGATTCTTTTTCAAGTCGGTACGTGCCATCAACGACACCAACTCTCCTTTGTCATTCACGATCGGCAATTTGCCTTTTTTTGATTTTTCCAATATCGTGTTCGCCTCCTGCAGAGTCACACCCGATTTAGCCGTTATCAGATTTTCCAAACGCGTCATCACGTTCTCCAACTTTAAACTCTGCTGGTTACTCGTGTCCTCCAAAAAATCTATGTCCCTCGACGTTACTATACCCACTAACTTTCCACCGATCTTACCGGTCTCCGTTATCGGCACACCCGAAAATCCGTGCTCAGCTTTCACGCTCAATACATCGCCCACCGTATGGCTCGGTGACAACACCACCGGATCTCTGATGAATCCGTGCTTGTATTTTTTTACCTGCAAACACGAAAAATGTAAATTCGTTAATGAAACTGGACAAAGCTCCAAATCCTCGTGGGATGTCGATTTAAAAACTACGAGAAAAAACGACGTCGGACTATGAACTGAGAAAATTAACCCTTCGAGTGCCGATTGTTTGGTATTTAATTTACATATGATGCTGAAGTTTGCATCGTTGGAATGCAACGAAATTCTGTTTGTTCTTGAGCAGGACTCGTAATTATTATTCAATATTTGGTCCAGACGATAAAACGATCCTCCCTCGCCACCCAAAAACGCAATCGACACGAAAAATTGGGACAAATTCTAAAATTCATTAAAAAATAAATAGATTAAATATTTTTCGTTGAATATCAACGTTGCAAACTTCAGAGTCGTAATTTACATTTTCGTCAAAAACAAAATTTCGGGCCACAAAATCTGGATAATTTACTAGAAAAACCTTGGGTCGAATTGACCCGATATTCATTTTTATCAATTTGTACTAAGCAGATTGTGCATATCGATGGAAATGAAGAAAAAATTATTTTATAATTGAGTTGAAAATTCGATTTGCGTGGGAGTTTCGAGGATGCAGGCTCACGTCCATATTTAGGGAAATTCGATGATGAAAATGGTGAAATTTACGAAATCGTCTTATTTTTTCGCAAGCAACAAATTCCCGAATGACAGAAAACTTTTTCCTCAATTTTCTGTAAAGTGGCTCGACTGTGTTTTTCACGTTCGCGCGGAGCAAAAAATTAACCAAAGAACCTGAGTAATTCGTTCAAGGAAATTGTTTGTTGAGACAACATCGATTTTCCTCGCGAGAACAACAACAAACATCGCCGCCCGAGAGCTCAACGAAGTTCAATTCGATCGATCGGAATTAATCAGAAGCCGGTTATAAATATTCTATCGATTGAAAAGATTTTTTTTTTGCATTCTCGAATGGCAAGGAAGTATAAAAAGAACTCGTTAATCACGTGACTTTGGGAGCTATCAAAACGATCGAATAACATCGATTTTTTTGTATAAAAACGAAATTGAATTTCAATCGATGCCAACAAAATTCCATTTCCCCTGATTCCCCAAGCGTTTGTATCGATTTGCCCGAGGATTTGACCTTCAAAACTCCTTTCCGTGTTTCTAGTCGAAAATCCAGTTCGAAATCGAATTTACTTGCCATTCCAAAATGACGTTCCATTTTTCAACATGGACGATTCCGTTTCTCGTAATTTTTCCATGTTTCATCTCAATTTTATCGAGAGTTGAAATAATTTTTCGATTTTACGGTTTTTTCAATTTTTCAAAAATAATAATACGCATGAAATCGTTTTGGAATAATTAGTCGATAGATCGATAGTCGTAGATTTTGAAACTGAAAATTTGATCGACATTGCGATATTTTACGACTCGGGGCTGCTCGTAAGAAGAAAATTACAGAATCCTTACGGTTTTTTCAATTTTTCAGAAAAAAAAAATAAAAGACACGAAAAATCGACAAGAAAATTGTTTTGGAGTAATTACTCGATAGATCGAAGGTCGAAGATTTTGAAACTTTGAAGGTGGGGCAAAAATTGTTTCGATTGATCGGAGAAAATCGTTTGGGAAAACATTTTTATAGTTTTTGGAACGAAAAAAGTTTGTTTGGCACGAGAATATTGAAAATACAGGATTACGAAAATGACTTCGAGTTATCGCGGGATAGACGAAATGGTATGCCGCATACTATACGTGTTATTGTTCGAGTGCCGCGCTTGCGTTCTTAGTTGCAATATTCGCCATGATTATTTCTTGATTTGCGGGGGAAAAATGATGCGAAGGATAAAAAGTGGTAAATTGTTTGGATACTGTGGCGTGTCTTACCTTGTGAACTTCGTTGGCTTGATATTCGGGAGTGCAATTGTGATGAATAATTCCGATTCCACCGCAAAGTGCCATGGCAATGGCCATGTCGGATTCAGTGACGGTGTCCATGGGCGACGAGACGAGGGGTGTTTTGAGAATGATTTTTTTAGTGAGAGCAGAATTGAGTTCGACTTCGTCGGCTTCGAAATCGATGTAGCCCGGCAAAATGATAAAATCGTTGTAAGTCAATCCGTCACCCTTAGTGAAGAGTTGATCGGCGGACAATCCATCGTCCATGGGAACTTCACCCGGCGCGGCATCACCGATCACACAATCTGCCATTTCCTCAAGCGTTTAAAAAAACCACCGATAAATAAACAAAAAGGTGGCGTTATCGAAGTTGCTCTGATTTCGACTTTTCGCACACACGCGATATTTATCCCGTTTTTTTTTTTTTCTGTTTTATTAATTAATGTCTCTCGTCATTTATTTCGCGCCAAAAATCCTGTGCTCAAGGGCACTCGTTCACCGTACAACGTTTTTTCTTTTTCGAACGTTTCGGAAGTCGCAAGATTGCTCGGAGGTACAAAAACGAACGAACAACACGTGGGCAATACAAAGACGAGGGCGCCGCGATCCGTATCTCGCCAATGTACCGGACGAAATGACCGATGTACATGTCCTCGTGTTCGCTAAGTAGACACCTCGTGCTTCGTCAATTGGACGCCAGGTGGCCACGCGCTGTGATCTAGCCCGCGTATCAGCGGTGAGAGCAACAGCGAGAAACCAATAAGAATGAAAACGGAGTAGAACAAGCCTATTGAGATGCAGGGAGCATGGGAAGATAAATTTTTCTATTGGCTGTTCGTTGTCTGTGCGAAAGGAGTGTTCAAACTCGTTGGAGTTGGGCCAGCTGGGCAAGCGAATGCGTTGAGGTCGCCATGATAAAAAAAGTAAATCGTCCGTAACACTCGATGCATAATGAAAGTATATTTTTAATATATAAAAACAGGACACAGTACATTTTCATACAAAGACTCACAATCCACAAAAACAAGACATGTTTAAAAAAGAAAAAAAAAACGATAATAATCTGAAAAATATACCGGATACGAAACTGTCGAAACCGCGAGATTAAGGAGCTCTGTTACATTTTCTACAGGTGCGCTGAAAATCACAAAGAACTACGGAGAGTTCGTTGCTTAGTTAATAAAAGCTCGTAAAATTTAATCGATGCCCATTTCTTCAGTTTTGAAATTTTCTTTTCATTTTTTTTTTCATCTTTCAAATTTTCTCCGGGAAAATCATGGTGTGCATGGGGTCAATCGAGGCTTACCGGTTGGAAGAATATTTCGTTGATCGAATCGAACAGTCCTCCGAACGCTTCTCTGAACGAAGACACTACGTATTCCAGCAACAATTCAATGTACGAGAGGTCCTCGTAGTCCTCGTACTCGTCGTACAAAAAGTACGTGTACATCATTGGCAACAAAACAATTGTCGCGTACATCATCACACTAAAAAATGCTGCAACCGAATGAATGTTTTATTCACACTTTTGCATTCAATTAAAAAGTCGAGTCATTAAATATAATAATCAATTGATTAATTAATTTTTAAGGATGTTTAATTAATAAAATTAATGATTTATTTTAAAAAATCAGTCAATAATTAAATTAATTAATTAATAATCGAACTAATCAATCATTTCAATGATTTATCGCTTATAAAGTTGTTTATCCAATTGACTTTGGAATAATTGAGTTGATTGGAATTTTTTATTCCATTTTCGATAATTATCGCCTCGAAAAAAAGTAGAAATAGAATTTTGGAGTTTTTAGTTGGAAAAGACGTTTTTTGAATTGAGTGACTTTCATTGGTTTGTTTGATTAATTGGACGAATTAAAAAAAAAAGAAAGATTGTTGTCGTAGAAAAATAAAAGGACTGACGTAACACGGAGAGCGTAGGAAAACGCAAGGTCACCCCTATATTGGTCGGATATCTTCTTACCTATGGTCTTAAGTTTCAAAAGTCTCCTTTCGACGGGTTTTTCTCGCTTACGTTTGACTTTATTGGCAAGAGTGGAAGACTCTGCAGAGCTGTCGTAGATATCAGCAGAAAGTCCAGTTGCTATTTTTCTCATAACAACAGCGTTTTGGGTTACGGCTGTAGGATCCGAAGACGATTTCATGTTTTCGTTGACGTACAATTGCTTCGTTTGCATCGGATCGCTCGAATTTCGCAACGTTGGGTTTCTGCATAGTTATTGTTTTATTATTTAAGGAGAAAAATGAAATTCTCTGCAACACATTATCGTAATGGGTGGACAGAGAAAAAGTGGGGGAAAATGGAACACGTAATCTGGACTCAAGTTGGCCTATATTGACACTCACAAATTGCGATTTATTATGTTCGAGAGTGCTGATAATTTTTCCATCGTAAGGACTTCCATTTTCGAATCTTTTTCTTCTGCTATTTTTCCAGCCTCGGAGCTCATCTCCGCTCGACGTTTCTTTAGCTGTGGTGCTCCCATAGCCATCTGACAGACGTAACGTTGCTGTGAACTGCTCTCGGGATAACTGCTTGACCTCAATTTATCGTAATACTCCATGTAACTTTTGTTTAACAATTGTTGCGTTTTTACGGGGATATTTGTTGTCTCGTTGGTGTTCAAGGTCGAGGGATTTTTCGGTTCTTCGACGTGGGAGAGGTCGGTCCTGTGGGTTTCGCAGCAATCGGTGACGTTGGGAACATCGGAATCAAGGTCGTCCGTTGTGAGGTCGTTGTTGTCGGCGTTGAAGCGAGTATCTTTGCGGGCCATTCCTTCGTCACGCAGGCCGTTGTCTTTCCTTCTGTTCGCGCTCGTCGCGTACGTGTTGTTGTCTTTGAATCCATGAGTTTCTCGGCCGGTTATGTGCGGATCGGAAATGTGATTTTTTCCACAAAAGCCCGAGGAACGCGGCAAGTTTTGTTCCGATTTCATTTTCCGATGAGTCCTCGAACTTTCGTGAGAATTTTCGTAATTTCGCGAGTAACATTCCTGGCGCGTTGGTGCTGGATTTCTTCGTTTTTTCGTCGTCGCTTGGGCGACCTCGGTTTCGCGATATTGAGACGACTCCACGTTGCCCTCGTAATCGGAACCCGAACCGCTCGTCTCTTTCGAGCAGTAAACACGAGCGTGACTCGTCTTTAGTTGCCGCAGCTCCAAACCGTACATTTCCGAGTCCGTTGTGTCTGACAACATTTGGTGGATACGCGAGGCTTTGAAGCTCTCGGATATGCCGTCCGGCGTGACCTTGAGCTCGGGCTTGCGTTCCAGCTTGACAGGCGGCGTTCCGATCGTCTTGCGCGTTCTTTGAGCCTCGGGGGACACGTGATCGTTGCCGCTAGTTTCTTCGGTCGTCCGAGCGACCGAAGACGCGTCTTTAAGGTCGTTCAAGGTCACGCTTGTTTTTTCAGGCATCTGAACAACATTTGGACATTTTTCTTTGTTCAAACATTCCGGAGCTTCGGATATTCGCGAAAAATTCACTTTCGACGTGTCGAATTGATGGTGGTGTTGATGCAGATGATTGTTTATCGACGGCGTTGACGGAATCGTCAACACTGGCCCCAACGACAGTTGCGACGAAATCTCTACTTTATTCGGCGACTGCTGCTGCGTCGATATTTGCAGCGGCAAGTTCTGATAACTCAGCACTGGCACTTGAACGTTGTAACACTGCGTCGTGTATTGACAAGAAGCAACAGGGCTCGAGTCCATTTGCCCTCCGCCACAATGAGCCTGGGCTTTCTTTTCAACGACTAAAAAAAGTTGGCCACTGTTGTTACAATATTGCAGACACGGAGTTTCCAACTGCGGAGACACGGAAACGCTCGACGGGGTCGACAGATTTGTCACTCGCTTTTCATCCTTATCGGCATCCATTTTTTTCTCGAGCACCGACTGCTCATCCACTGTTTTTTCTTTGCTCAAACATCTTTCGCGTGAAATAGTACTTTCTTCTTTTTTTTCCACATCGGGGCTCAAAGATTCTTCTACAGTTTTCATTGATTCTTTCGTTTTTTCCATTTCTCTGGAAAAATCGACACTCTTCGTTTTCTGCTTTTCTAGATCGTCGTCCGGCAACTCGTCGGCGCTCGTCATTGTTTGCACTCCGATGCTGTCCATTCCTCGTATTTCGCCGGGCTTTTCGGCCTCTTGTTGAGTGACTTTGGGACTGTATAGAGTTTTTAAAAATTCGTAAACTTCGGGCAAATGAAAATGAAGCTTTTTTTTTGTTTGGCGTTTTTTTTTTTTAATATTTCGATGAATTATTTTTTTAATAGAATGCTCACAGGTCCGTATCTTTTTCTGGAACAGTTTTTCGCACATTTTCGAGCGTCGATTGGGTCTGATTCGGTATAACGACTGCCGAACGACTCGACTCCGTGGGATTATCACGATCCGGCGGATCCGTCGAGGTCATTTGACTCTTGACGGTCGTTACCCTGTTTAGCAATTTTTTCGTTACATTTTCGTCGTTAATTGGTTTCAGGGATAGCGTGAAAAGAAATTTTGTACTTTTTGAATCGTGGATCGGCGCAGCCTGGTCGACGCTTTATCGGGTGACTCGACGGTGGAATTTTTTGATAAATGTTCGGATGTAAAGATACCGGCACTTGATCCTTCATGAAATTTGATCTCGACGATCTGATTTTATGGGCAACACACGAAATCATTGAAATTTCACGAACGTTCGAATTTATTTGACAAGAAAACTGAAAATAAAACTTACTGATGAGAATTTGAAGGTCGTACTGTCGAACGACTTTTCCTTGGGGTGCCAGTCAGTGTGACGACGCACGGTGGCTCAATAATATCGTCCAAATCGTCGACCAATTTCCTTTGAGGTATTTTTGGCCATGATGGATCGGCAGGGAGTCTGGCAAAAAAAGTTTCCGATGAAAAAAATCCCGATTGACACGAACGATGGATAAGATTTGATTGGATTTGTTGGGCTCATACCTCAAGGTGCCAACGTTGTACTTTTGGGCATTTGGCAATAAATTTTCACTGTTTACTAAAAAAAAAGGGAGAAAAAATGTAAAAAAACCGAATAGAGCGATTTTTTCTGCAACGAAAATCTGTATGTACCTTTAATGTTCAATTGGAGTGCATTGGAAGCGTCGCGACATGCCATATCGAAGGAATCGTACATATCAATTTACAAAAGTTGAGATTATTTTATTTTATTCTTTTCAAAAAGTTAACGAGTTGCTGGTTTTTTTTTCGATTAAAAATTCAACGAGGTCCGGCGACAGGTCCAACGAGGCATTACCGGTTTTTGGGGATTGAATAGAAACAGAAAAAAGATCGAAACGGACTCGGGGGGGTTTTCAATCAAGTGTCATTGGCAGACATAGTCGAAACAAATGTCAAAAAAAAATCGTGTCAAATAACTTCAAGTCTAACGAAACTCTTGTTTTGTCGTTGCCATGATAACGACAAAGAAATAATCGTGTAAATTGCGCTTCCGGAAGAAAATTCATTGAGAAACAAAAATTTTCATCAACTTTGGGTTTTATTTTTTAATCATCGTTCTCCAAATTTTTCTCGTCTTGTTTTTCTTTTCTCTTTTTTACACAATGCGTATACAACTCTATCATTAATCATACGGTATTTACAATAAATATACAGGAATATTACATGTAGGAACAGTCAACTAAATTCTACAACGAGATACAACGTAGTTGGCTTTGCAATATTTTCTTTTTCATCGCTTTCATATTTACCATTTTTTTCATCCGACGATAAATTACACACGTTTTTTTTCTTATTAGCCAAAGATTTATTTCATCGGAATATCGAAACATTGCAATTAAACGGAGAGTCGAAAACAGAGTTCGATGCAGTTTTTCAACTTTGACGAACGATCCATGGAAAAAGAATTTTTCGATAAATAATTAGACCATTTTTACTTGCGGACGTGGAATGAGTCACGCAATTATTTCAAAAACATGAAAATTTTCGTAGAAAATGTATTTTTCTTTTTATTTTTCAAAAAACTTATAAATTCATCGAAAATTAACAATTTTCAACGCGTTTTTTTTGTAACAAAGCGCGACATCGTTTTCACGAGAGAAAAAACAAAAGGGACATTTTTGCAAAGAATCGTCCGGTAGTTTTATTGTTGCGTATCCATGTTCGTAACGTCTGAATGGCTGAATTTTTTTCCGATTTTTTGAAAGACTGAATAATTGTGTAATTCACTTTAAACTTAATTTTCATTAAATACTTCTTAACTGTACGTTTTTGTTGTTAACAGTATGTTTACTTTTGCACACCGCGTTTCATGGCATCACAACAGTGAAGCATCGCGATAAAGAAAATATAAAGATTTTCTTAAGCTTGTAAAAATAGGAAAGAAAAGAAAAATATTACAAAATTTGTAATAGTTATTTTAATAATAACTGTTTATATATTATTGTTATAATAATTATTATAAATTGTATATATGCACGAAAAGTAAAATAAAAATATACGCATGTACAACGATATATTTTTCTGCACATAATTGTTTGTTTGTTTGTTTTTTCATTTCCTCCAATAGTTCAACAAATGATATGACGTTAGGAAAAACGTCCAACTCATTATTTATCTTTATACATAAATTAACATAACATTGTGCGAACTCGAAAGAAAAATCGAGTCATAGAGAAAAAAAACACAACAATCACTCATGGCAAACGCGATTTATATTTTTTTATCTTTTTTTTTTCGACAGGGGGCGAGGAGGGGCCATTAGATTCTCCAATTGTTCATAGAAAAATACATCTCCCTATCGGGGTGCGATTGAGGAATGTCGCAGTATAAAAAACACTTTAGTCTCTCATTTGTTTTCATCATCGTTTCCTTTCTGACTAGATTTTTCAATTTTCTCATATTTTCACTGTTTTTTTTTTTTCTTTCATTCCCGCTTCGGAGCGGCTTGCAATATTTTTTGTTGCGTTTTACGTGGGAAAATAAAAACGAAAAAAGCTGCGAGTCTCGCGGAAGAAATGACGCGACGAAAAATTAACGTTTTTTTCAAAGTGGGCCATGTTTCCAAATGCGATACACGGTTTTTGAGTTTTCTTTTGATTTCTGCAAAATTATTCTCATTTTTCAACCACAATTTTTGCGAATTTTTATACTAAATTTGTAGGAAATTTTGTTTCTTGTTCAAATAACTCGGTTCCAATTTTTTGCTAACGAAAAAAAACTCCATTAATCGCCTCAATTTCCGATCTCGAATTTAACCCTTTGTAGGTTTATATATAATTATATACACATCCATTTTTATATGTATATATTAATATATTTTTATTCCAAATGAAAATTCAACGATTGTAAAAAAAAACGTGGCTCTTTTTGAATTTTCGAAACGAATAATTCAAAGGACGTCTTTGAATTGGTCCGAAGTGCACCCTCGTACTTCGTGGGGTTTCTCTTCTCGTTTGTGCTGTTCTCTCTCTTTTGTCTGTATTTTAAATCTTATTTGTTTTTATATTTCACACGATTCGTGAAAAGGAAAAAATAAAGTGATAGAAATTTCTCACTGATGCTGTCTTAAATCTACGGGTACACACACGTTCAAATGGCGTTCTCAAAAAGCTCGAAACAAACCCGTTAAGTACATAAAACACATACAGACCCAGAGGAATAATTCCCAGGGTTGTATCGAAAGGATTTTCAGGTGATTTGCTTTCTTTTTAGTCGGGAAATCTGTTCGGACATTATTCCGACAAGAGTAAACGAATCCCCATGGAATCTCCATCTATATTTTTTCTGTCAATGGAGAAAAGTTTGTTCCATTCTTCTGGCTCGAGATAATTGCGCGTTCATCAATCACAACAACGAAACAATATTTATACTTGATTTCAATTCATCGAATGCACTTTTTCTATGCGATAATTATTCATACTGGAGGCATTTTCTTTTCGACGTTAAAACTAAGCAATTCCTAACGAGAATAGAAAATAATTAAACAAAATAACGAAATAAACGTAACGATTCAACGATTTCCCGATAATTCTACACTCTCTCTTGCCTATTAATTCTCTGCGATATGTAACGCCTTAAAGGAACTAAAGAAAACAAAAATTATCATGACCGGAAATAACTTCGAGATCTCGATATTCGAACTGCAGTTCGTGATTTTAAAAAAAGACGAAAATTATTGTTGGCAGTATCGCGGGACATCAACCGACAATCAAATTATCGTTTTTTTTCTTTTGCTATTATGCCTGCGAGGAATAAACAAATTGAGGAATCGCCATTGAGATTATTGTCGTGTTAAGCCTCGTGATCTTCGCTGTTTATGCCGATCAGTGATTGCGTTTGCTCGGCTTCGAGATCGGGCAACCTAGAAATCGAATAATTCAGTTTATCTGAGATTTTCATCTTCTCCGACACATGCCAAGCCCATAAATCACATTTCGAGGAAAACTCGATATCAAGGTCGATGGCCTCGAAGTGAATTTACGTTTTTCTCGGAATATTCAGCATTTTAATGGGAAATAAAAATTGTACCTCGTTGTTCGGCCTTTACGGAATATCCAGGTATAAATTCCTTTGACCAAATCCATCACGGGATCCCAATTGTCGTAATGAGACAACAAGGAAACTGTCAAAAAAGCCAGTAGCATTGGAATCGTGCCGAGATAAAAAATGCATGGGTATTCGACTTTTTTTAATAGAACGTCGGCCATCATTGTCATCGGCATTGACAGACTAACAGCCAGTGTCGCTATTAGGGAAGAAGTCAAAAAGCAGCCCCTGTGACGTTGGGGAGAGAAATAAAAAGAAAAGTAAATTATTTTTTTCTTTTTTTTTCCATCAGACAAGAGATTCGGATTTTTGAAACTCACCAAAGCCACAGCACTTCGCTCAACACCGTGCCAATGAGTCCATTTATTATCAGAAACGTCCATTGGTGACTGTTCGGCCATTCGAACTCTTCCCAATGTCCGTAATGAAGAATAAAGAACATTGGCCACAACATCGTCAAATTGAAAAGTCCGACAAAGCCAAAAAACATCGGAATGTCCATTTTGTCTTCGTGATCGACTTTCCTCTTTAGGAATACGATATAAGCTGCATAGAAAAATGCGCTGACTAGTGCCAGAATTATGCCTGTCGGTATTTTATTCGTCTCCAACGTCAGGTCGGAAAGACCGACTAATACCTGGAAAATCATTAACGATCGTTACGTTTCACAGTGAAATTAAAATTCCAGGTGGAGGCAAGTTTTTTTTTTTTCGAGGAATTAAAAAACTCACCAAACCAAAAATGCTGACGGAAACGGCAACCAATTTGGATAACGTGAATTTATCGCCGCCGTTGCTCGGGAAAAAAGTGGCAAGAAACAAGGTAAACAAACTAGACGTCGACGATAATACTGTCACGATTCCGGCCTCGGTTTCGACGAGAGAAATTTGGTAAGTATAATTCGCCATGAACCACTGGAAAAACAATGAAATTTTTTAAATCAGATTTCTCCTTTCTATCGAAATGTTATTTTTATTTGTTGGTAAATCTTCGGCTCACTAGAAGACAAAACATGAAAGCGATTTTGGCGACTTTCTGTACGGAAAACTTGTGAGCTTGGCGTCTGGCATGTTCCCCAGCTCGGACGCTCGCCTGGTAACTCAGTCTCGCTAATAAAGCCTCCGTTGCGTCGCTCTCCGACATGTGTCTGACCTCCGCCAATTTGCTGAATCTCACCGCTCGAATCGACGAATCGTCGCTCTCGGTGCCTGAGGACCGATCGCAATGATCCGGAGTTTTTATCGGCACGAACGTCGGATCGCTCTGTAAATCATTTTTTATTTTTTTTTTACAGATGGTCCACCAAAAAAAAGTTACGCTACAAATTTTTCAAGTCTCTGGATCGAAAATTAGACAAAAAAAATTCCGTTGGACTCGATTTTTGTGTTTTGTATTTTTCATCGATCATACTCACGAGACTCGTGTTGGCTTCCGAGTAGAAATTGTCGTCTTCGACGTTAGGATCTATAAACTATGAAAAAAAAAAGTTTAGTCAAATTTTGTGAGAAAAATTCAAATTTCCGGCGATTTTTTTTTAACGCGATAGTTCGAGCTGTTGGAATTACCATATAAGTTGCTGGTTTGTTACACTGGTCTCTCCACGGTGGCCAGAAACAGAGGCCCAAGAGATAAAGCGTAAACATGGAGGTCTTGATGTACGTGCTAAAGAACGGCTTTTCGAATTTCTCTTCTCTATAAATGTACTGAAAGGCAAAAACAATAGGAACTGTAATTTCATCCCCGGAGGCTAAATTTTCTCATTTCCGAGTGAAAATCTCCTGTGAACTTACTTTGGTGAGTTCGGAACTGGATACCCAAATGATATCGACCAACAAGAGCACCAAGAGACCCAACACGAGTCTCTGCGATTTGTTCATCATCGCGGCTAGTCTGTGGGGATCCTCCGCCATCCCGGGTTGTCGACGTTGCCGCAGTTCGACGGTGCAACTCATCTGCTCGCTAATTTAGGATCGCTGCAACTTTTTCATCTATGGCAACATATCTGTGAATTCAAAAAATCTCCGTCATGCTTTTTTCTCTTTCCACGTCCCATCGATAAAATTTAATTTCCCATTGTGCCAGAGAAAATTTAATAGATACTGGAAAAATCTTTGAAACGCGTTAAAAATCGTTTGGGTATAAAAAAAAAAGCGAAATCTGCAAAGCAGAGAATTTCCTGGCCCCGAATAATGAGATTTCTATGAATTGCAAAAAAAATTAACTCTCTGGTGAAAAAACTGACGTGCGAATGTAGAAATCGCCAAGTTACTCTGTTAAAACTGCAACTGATATACTTTGGCAACGTGAAGAGAAGCTCGGGAAGTAGAAGAAAAAAAAAAGAGTCGTTACGAGCGGGAGATAACTCTATGCAAATACACCAAGGCCGGTGGTTGTAAAAAAAAAGGCAGTCAACTCGTCGCATTGAAAGTAATTACTCAATATACTACGCGGCAATATTTTGATGAGGTTTTTTTATGCCGATCTGGAAAGGCATAACCAAAAAAGAAGAATTTGCAGCTGGAAATAGTCATTGTTGGGAAATGGTAAAAAAAGGAGTGAAAAAGGTGGAACGGAACGTGAAAGGGGACGAAAAATTAAAGTGTTTCGACGTAACAGGTGGATCGTGATAACCATATGCAAAAAATGCACTAGACAACGCGGAAATATAACTAAAAACAATAAATGCGAAAAATATCGGTAGGGGGCGACCCCTTTGACCTCGAGAATAAAAACGAAATAGGGGGCGTGGCTACGATCGTAGTAAAAGAAAAAAGAGGACGAAATATTAACTCACCTAAACGGAAAGACACGGATCGTGTCATATTTGACTAATTTTAACGCTTATTGACGTCTCTCCTTAGGCGAGAGGGAGAGACGAGTCTACATCTTGAAATTCCCAAGCTCGTTAGATGATCCTTATATATATCACATTAGCTCCTCGTACGTTTTTTCACGGGTTCACGAAAACCCTTTTTATCACTAAAAACGCCTCTAGCGTCGAGCCACCAACGTAATTTCATAGAAATTCCCGATTATAGCCGCGACTTTGCCGGACATCGACCAACAACGGCGGCCATCTTGGATTTGTACACATTTACACATTATACCGGAGTGCGCGATCGTGACGTTTTTTAGTTCGTTCGTAGGAACCTAGGAGCGCTGCATACTGGAGAAACAAAATTTTACACCCACATACAACTTCAAATACGTACCGGGTGGGCCGAGAATCACAGACAAATCATAAATGCATAAAACAAAAATTTCATACATCGATAATCTGATATATTAATAAATAATTGACTTGTTATTTCACGCGATTGGGTCATTTTTGTCTAAAAAATCGAGATATCTCGGCCCGGAAGATTTAAAAATTCGATCATTGGTATCCGCGAAAGAAACTGTCAGGGAAAACTTCATTACTCCATCACATGACTCATGGTTGTCCTAGCAACCGATGTGAAACACAAAAGAAAATACGGACGAAATAAATACGAAATTCGGCGTATCGATACTGCCAGATATTTTAGTATATCCAGAACGTTGCAAAGTGAAATATCTGTTACGTGACATTCGTAGTAAAGGGTAAAGCGGGCAAAAGGTTAAGAGGTTAGGAATTTGTCGTCGCGCTATAAACCACATGGAAAACAATGCGCTTAGCAACGGACGCGTGCCCCATCAAGTGGAGCAACGTTTCAGAAACGAAAGACCTTCGGACAGATCTAAGAAAGGTAATTTTTTACGACTTGCCGAATGTCTATTGCTCATGCACACGGTGTATCGTGAAATACAAAAGAAAATAATAGATATCGACGTTCCTATTTATTCGCTACAACACACCGAATCAAATGGTCACGAAATTCAATGAATCCCGATTCTTCGGAACAGATTAGATATTTCGATATGAACCAATCATGAATTTTGAGGCAATGTCTCATAATAGACGAGCTGTCACGACTGGGAGAGAGATAATCGGAGATTTTCAACGTCGTAGAATTTTCCAACACACTGCGCGTTCATCCGATCGAAATGAATAAAGTTTTAATCCTGTTTTTGCGATTCTTCTTCTGGCGCCAGCGAACTTTTTTGTATTTCGACTCTTTGTTCAAACAATTGTTGACTAACATTGCGACATTATTATTAAAAATTTACGTCCATCGAAATGTTTTTCTCATTTTCAATCCAAGCGAAATTTTATTCCGATAAAATTGAAAATTACGAAAATGAATTATTTTTCACTCGTGTCAAATTGAAAATCTCGCGAATATGGATGCAATTCTCAAGGTCGCTGGAAGGTCATGAGGTTGCACGTGATATATAATTTGCAAAAATGCGAAAATACATCGCGAGTGATTGGAATGAAATTTTCTTTCGTTCATTTTTTCAAGTGCCGGACATACCGGCTGTCGAGAACCGGAATTGGCTGCTGCACAAATATTACACGCGGCACGAGTACAGGGTTTGCAAAACTCTTATAGAGGAAGAACTCGCCAAGTCCAACGGTCACAACGAGTATGCTAATTATCTCAAGGTAAAGAAAATTATCGTGTAAGATATCGTCGTTTTTGAAGATTTATTACTAATTTTTTTTTTTTTTATGAATCGAGTATCATAATAGGAAGTTTGGTATTGTCGAATTTGGGAAATATCGGTTGAACGATTTAAATTTTATGATTTTTCGAATTTTTATGAAAATCTGAGTTCTATGAAAAATCGTCCAGCCACTTTAATTTCTGCAAGCTTTGTAAGATATTGTGTTCGAAGTCTGTACTCCCTCCTAGTGTCTGGAAAAATTGTCGAAATTATATGAATGAAAATGCAGAAAACGCTTTTTTTTAAACGATTTTCTTGAACAACGATGTCGATTTTTTGGGATTAATAATTTTGAGACGTTGGCATTAGAAATTTTATGATTTTTCGAATTTTACGAAAATCTGAGTTTTCCGAAAAATCTTTTAATCGCTTTAAGCAAATTTTGTAAGATATTGTGTACAAGTCTGTCCTTTTGCTTCACTTTCTAGAAAAGTTCTAGAAATTATTTGGAACAGAGCTGCAAATTGGTTCCCCACGATCCGGCACGAGATGCTCAAAGATTTGAAGATCCAGCTAAATCTTGAGGAAGCAATTTGCAACATCCTTTTATTTTGTTTTTAATTTGTCTCTATGGTCGACTTACTTTTCTATTGTAATTCGCAATTAAATTGTATCGCCAGGGTCTGATATTACGACGTGAAGGAAGAATTCAAGATTCCTTGGACTCGTTCCAGAATAGTTACAGCGTGAATTCCACGAATGTCAACAATGTCCGACAAATAGCCAAGAGTTTGTATGTTCCGAAAAGAATTGTAGAAAAAGAAAGAAAACTCGTAGAAAAGAGTGTCGCTATTTATTGGCAACTCGACCTTTAGGTTTCTTCTGGGGAGTCACAAACGTGCTGTCGAAGCTTACATCGAGGCGGAGAAGATGTCAGACGCTCCGGACTGGGAAATCCACTACAGTCTTGGTAAGAAAGTTGGAGTTTCATTGTCGACAATGTGGCACGTAAAATGAGTTGGAAATGAGAATTTCTTGTTGTTTTTTTTTTTCTGGAATTTCGATCGGAACGATTTTCTAGAGAAATAATTATTTACAAATAAAATTTTAAGAGCATGAAAGGGTGCACATTGGACGCTTGCTGAGCACGCAAACTCTATCGATTTTCGTTCCAAGGCTGGAAACGTTGCTTCAATTAGTGTCCCGGAAATGTCGTTCCGAAGGGATATCCCGGTTGACAACAAAATAGATTCAAGTGTCTGAATACATTAATGTCCTTTCGTGAACGGAAGCCCGCGTGTTTATATGTTCAGCGAGGGAAGATATTTATATGTATAGAGAATTTAGTCAAGTGGAAAATCCGTACATACTTGTTACATTTACTGACTCCGACGGAATCGATTAAATGGCCAAATAGTCTCGTAAATATATTCTTGCAACATTTACCATCTGCTATCTCATTGTCTTAGAGTTCGTTTAATTAAAAGCCAGTTGCACTCGTGACGAATTTATTTGAATAGTACAATCGATTCGCTGTTGCTCCGCTAGGTGGCGCATAGCGGCGACTTTCTCGCGAGTGGAGTGCGCCACCCCAGCGTATATAAGGCTCGCAATGCTACTGTAAAAAAAAAATCGTAAAATTCGTAAATTATAAAAACGGAACACGAATCGATGCGAATTATATTTTGATTTAAAAACGCTTCTCGACCCAGGTGAGTGTTACATCAAACTCTGCGAGACTGAGGACGCGGAGAGGGAACTAAAAAAAGCCATGGAATTGACAAAAAACGAGTCACCTTTTCTCACCTTGGCTAGGCTGTACGTGTCGAAAGATCGAATCGACGACGCCATCGGGATTTACAACGCTGCTTTAAAGTGAGTAAAACTTTTCATCGATTAAAAAATGAAAAACCTTGAAACGGGAGTTCGAAAAATGGACTTTGAGTCCATGCTCCCGAGAGATGCGTCCAACTTCCATTTGGAAATGTACGCTCATCAAACATGCAGTCTACTACGGTCAGAAAAGTTCGATACCGAGAGGCTCATTCATTCCACATTCGTTTGAATATTTTGACTGTTGTTTGTCCAAATTTTAACAAACTTTGTTTGCTCGTACTTTGCTTATGAGAATTGAAATGCTCGGAGCGAGTTTATACGTGCAGACAAATTCTGTCTCATTTATTCACTGGCCAAAGGAAATTCTGGTTTATTCGTGCTCCGATCAACTTTTCCACTAGTTCCCCCATGCGTGGGAGCCCACAACCGAACAGTTCTCCCTGTGCATACGTGCATTCGTTATTTCTTCTCCCTCCTTCCAATTGCACACACTGAACAGACTCGAAGTACCATAAAGGAAAATCTTCTGCTTGTTTAATCGCTCGCGCAACTCATTCGAGCGTCCATATACATCAGCGACGACTTGACTCCAAGTATTAAAAAAAAAAAGTGTTTAAATGGGCGAGGGGAGTTAAAAATTCACTCCAAACATTAATTTCATTGCCATCAACGTACTTGTCACGATAACGCGAAAGTCATGAAGCGTGAAAATTTGTAAAACGAGGATGCAGTGCTTCAGGAGAATGTGAGGAAGCTGCAACAGAGTTGGGTCTGCTGTACCTCAAAGTTGGTGACCATCAACGTGCTTTCCAGCAATTTGGAACAGTTTTGGCGAATTCGCCAACTGCTTCGAAGGCGATACTTCCAATGGCTTATATCATGCAGGTTAGCGATTTATCCTCGTCTCATTATTTCGAGAGTCCAGAGAATGGGAGAGAAAAATTGGCGTTAATTAAAAACGGTTCGTTAATTGGATAATCGGTTGGTCGACGAAAATATGCAAAGAAAATAAAGGTCTCGCGAATAATTTAATTGCATCGCCATCGAACCGATTATTATCGCTCTGACTATTCCTTTTAAATGGAGCCTCAGATCCGAAAGAAGAAAAACTCATTAGCCTCGCTTGTTGCTCATTATCTCCTGGGAAGCTCGTTCTCTTTCATCCTTCTTTTTTAATTGGCCATTTTTTTCTGCTCTCTCGTCAACCTCAACCGTTCTCTTGATTGCATTTCGATCCTTATCTCAGCGTGAAGTCATTTTTCCATCTTGTGCCATCAGACTCATCGCGAATATGACGTCGCACTCTCCAAGTACAAGATCGCAACTCAGTTCATGCCTGAATCACCTTATCTTTGGAACAACATTGGCATGTGCTTCTATGGCAAACAAAAATACGTTGCGGTGAGTTTTTTTCATTGCAATTAATTGTAAAAAAAAAAAATTTTCTTACTTTAATAGAAATATTTTAAAAAATGAAAAGGACATTAGAAATTTCGGTGATCACTTTTGCATTCGTGACGATTTTTCCTTTGCCGTCAGTCACTCCGCATCATTGACCTTTTCTAAACTTTAATCGACAATATATTGTTAAGCACGAGATCTCTTCGCTCGCTTTGCTGATTGAAAATCTTTGCGCTGCTTCTTTGACTCTCTCTACACTTTGTGTCGGTATCCCGTGTTCCGCGATCATCACTTCAAACGACAAAGTAGCTCTGGGCAATAACTCGCTGCCGTATATAGAAAGAAAATAGATGCAGAGCAGAGGGAGGGTCGCGTCAAAGGGCAGAGAAAAGCCAGAAGCTCTTTACGGCAGTTGAGATTTTTCATGAAAGCAGAAAGAAAAGAAAAATCCTCGTAAAGCCCGAAGAGTCTCCATCGATCGTTGAACCTCAGATTCGAAATTTTGGGTAGGCCTTGAAACGAGTTGTAGTTCGTTCCTCGAACCTTTAGTGGATGAGGATGTGGACCTCAGCAAATGGGATTGGGTTCACGAGAGCCCGTGGGAAAGAGTTTACCGGAGATTCCATCAACGGGACCAATGAGCACATTGGCTCGACACCATTAAGCCGGTCAAATTCCAAACCAACATGATTTTCTCCTAATAGTACAAGCTCCTTCCCCCGAGACCTCTCCCTCGCGAAGGAGTTTATTTTCTCATTTGTTAGCTGTCTCCTTCATATCCTCTTTCTAGACTGCTCACGTGGTCTTAGAGGCTGAACGAGGCTTAATGAGCAACGGTGACAAAGCCACAAGAGCATAATCGATAAAATCATACCATCTGAAACTTACTACTTGGCAAATTCGACAAGTCACAGAAGCTCTCGAGGGACCCTGAGAGATTATTTCAAAAAGTAACTTCCAATAGCTTTCTAGGTACTCCATCAACGATACTTACAGTTTCGCTAAAGCTCGTTCTTTGACGATGCTGGTGCTTTTAAGTAGCTCTCTCCATGACTATCAAACGATCATTCAGGTCGCACTCAATTCTCTAGTATCATGCACGAAAACCTAGAAAATTGTAAGGGACTAAAAAATTGTCACAATGCTACGTTGGACGCTGCGGAATAGGAATGACGACGAGGTCAATTTTGTTTTATCATGTTCCAGGCCATAAGCTGCTTGAAACGAGCGCACTACCTAAACCCAATGGCCCTAATGCCAGCGTGCAATTTGGGCAGAGTTCTGTTGACCACTGGCCAACCAGCATCCGCAGTCGTCTATTTGGGCGCAGCCATCACAGCTGGACCAAACAATTTCATACCTTACCTCTTATTCGGACGTAAGTAAAATCGCTAAGCTAATGAATTTCTATGATCTCGATGGTTCTCTCGTACTCGACTCGCTGTGGATCAGACTCATTGCCATGGTCCACCTATCACACTCCGGGGATCGAGTGCTTTTCAATTGAGTTAGAATCTTGGCACGTGTCGTGATGTTTCCAGGATATTTTTTGAATACAACTTTTCTGGCTCTCTCGGCACGGTCTCGAGATCAAATATCGAACGTGAGAACCTTTCAAACGTTTATATAAAGGGATCCTCCGCGCGTGACTTTAATTAAAAACATGGAAAACGAGGTAAATCCTATGAATCAGGCGACTGCTCTTTGGAAAAGGGAAAAATGATACTGAATCGGGAATCCTTATCGCTTCGCTGCTCAGCTTCATGAATTATTTTGTATCTTAAACATTTTTTCGGACTTGGAACCACCGACAAAGATTTCATTCGGTTGGATCAACATTGAGAAAGTTGTGACGACGATCAATCATGATTTACGACAAAAACATGATCGATTGTGAGCGGATTGTGACTGTGGGGCTTTGCCTCGAATCCCATTTTTCAACACCCTCGTACTTGTCAGTGACAACGACGTTGGTGTTGTCGTTTTGGAAAAAGCTCCAAGGTCACCCATTACATTATCACTAAACCAACTGCACCATTGATACTCGTGTCTATTCATGTGTAGCATTTTTGTACGTGTGTTTCTTACACCTCTCGTGAAAATTGATTTGCCATTCGCTTGCAATTTTCACACGCTTCCACTTCACCCTTGGCTCTCCCAAGAGCTTTCGTACTATTCACCAGCTGCTACCGCTTGTATCCCGACCTTTTCCCACTTAGCAATCTTTTCAACACTAACCCGAGTGCACCTTGGTCTCTTTCCCTCATAACGCTCTCCTTTGCATCCTTTCACCTCTTCTCCATAATTTCGTCCTTTCTGCTTGCTGACGCGACTATATTTTTCCCTCTCACCCTTCCAGACAACACCCACGCTTCTGTGACTTTGCAACAAATTAATCCGTGAAAGCAAGTTCCTCAAATGATTCTCTACCCTTCGCATTACAGCTGCGTTATCGTTTTATTTTATTTTCACAACCTCGCAATAAAAGTGACTTTTCACGTGGAAGTGAACTCGCGTTTTTTTCCCCAACCATTTTACTACCTCCAATCCTGATTATTGGGATTCTCGTCAATCCTCATTTATGATGGGGAAATGGAAAATTCTGCTCGGACTGCCAATTACTTTACGATCCAGTCATTTAATTGTCAATTTTTCTACTTGAATTTAAACGTTTCGATAAGACCATGTTTTCGAGTGGAATTTTGCGACTTTGGAAAAGTCAATAAATACTCTTCAAGCTCGATTTTGAATAGCCGTTTACCAAAGGTTTCGTAAGCTGCCATTGTGAATATTGAAAATCGTTTTTTTTTGCATTTGTCATCTCCGTCGTTGCGACGAGCACGTAGAAAGTTTTCTCCTTGGTGAAATCCTTGAAAGAGAACTCGTTTCGAGTCCGATAAAAAGTTCGGAAGCTCCGGAGATTCGGTGGAAATGAAGCACAAAGCTGGATAATGGAGTAGTTGACCCACGCGACCGTGAACCTCAATCGTGGCGCTCGGTTCGCTCACCAATCGAACAGTAATTTTTCCATCAGTATGGCAGCTCAAATTAACGTTTTTGGACCGCGTGGCGCGATTTGATGAAATTTCGACAGAGCAGCTCTTGTCAAGGATGATAAAATTTAGGGCATGAAAGATTTGCTACGCTAGTGAATTTGTCGGTTGAGATTATTGTCTCGTTTCTGTGTGTCTTATCCGGCAGTGGCACTGAAGCGTTTGGACGACTTGGAGGGAGCGGAGAAAATGATGTCAAAGGCACATTCGCTCGCACCTCAGGATCCCCACGTCCTTATCAATTACGCGGTGATCCTTGAGGCTGTGGACCAACGTATACGTGCTGCAGAAATTTTGGTCGCCCTCAATGACATCGCGACTGTGATAGACGTCGAAGCTCAGGTAAGAAAATTTCTTGCCTCCGATGGGAATGTCCTTCTCCAAGAAACTCTAAAAATTCCATTCGTATCCGTTTTTGACGGTTGGACATTGTTATCGAAAGAATTCATGGAACGTTGATGAAACTTTGCAGATAGTTCAAGCTGCGAGGAACCTCGCTGCTAAACTGGGAGGACAACGAGACAGGGCGAAAGTTGAATTACAACGGACTCTCGTCGAGGACGAAGTATGACGTTGGCAACGAGACGCGCGATCATTAATTAAGCATCGGAATAATTGATGATAAAGGATAATCCTTGATCCTCAAATTTCCTTCGAGCTCGCTAAACTCAATAAAATAAGAAATTACGAATTCCCTTATTATTTTTTAGCTCCCACATTATTTAGGTAGACGAAGATATTTCCAGGTAAGTGGATGTAACGCGCTATAATTAAATTGCTTTTTACGAGAAAACGTTGGATGGAACTGATGCTTTCCCGAATGCTTACTCTTCCGTTTCCCCTTGTCATTCCCACCGCAGATTTAATTAAGTTCCCTCGAGGATAATTATCGTTCGCGCATCTCTCGACCTAACGAATCGTCCTTAATCTCTGCATTGATTCAACATCCACACGCGACGAGGGAAGAATCTAAATGTATTCGTGTGTTTAATTCGGTGCAAGTGTATCGAGTGGTCACGCAGAGTCGATAAATCGCTAGAAGCGAACTTCTCCCTTCGTCGCTTGATTCCCGGGCGCCATTGACGTCTCAATGCCGCAAGCCTACCAAGTTTCTTTCCACAACTTACCTCCAACCTCCTGCGAGTATATACTCGATCCTTTCATTCGCTGTAATAGAGATGAAAGAAAAAAAAACAAACAAAGAATTCCATGGCAGATTATTGCTGTTGGTCATTCTCTGAGGACTCGATGCTTTCGTAGGATTGCCCTGAAGAGGAAATCAATTTCACGAGGACAAAAGACTCGGAGCAAACACTCGTAGAGCCTTAATAAGCCTGTCGAGGGATTTCGACACGCCTAACGCTTAATCAGCTTTCCAACGACTATGGGCCACATTTTTTTTCCCCATAAACCAGCAATAAATGTCAACTCGACATGTCACAATGTCGAGACTCATATATATCCCTCAGGATTTTTGTTCTTACGAAAAACGCCCGCACCTACCGGCTCCCACACGAAGCAGCGGGTACGGCTTTGCGAATAAACAAAAAAGTAGTTCCCATTTAACGCCGAGACGTTGTATGGCGACGGTCCAAATCTAAATTTTTGCTTTCAGTTTTTCTCACATACGAAATGGTTTGCGAGCCCAAGTTCATTGAACAAAGTTGTTACGAATTTACTAAAGAACGACATACTCTAGATCCAAGATTGTCCGAGGTAATCTGTATTTTTTATATAATAAACAAAATTATGAAAAAATTTGGCGACCGATTTTATTGAAAAACTAAATTTAGCTTCTTCGATGTTTCGTAAAAGTGTTTGCAAAGTTTTAAGAGGCTTCGGAGGCTTCAATATTAAGAGATCGAAATATTTAATGTTGAAAATTGCGACTTTTAACACACGCTCTTATGAGAAACTACTGAACATTTTTATACATAAATATTTCAATTTCTACATCGTGAAACTTTTTAAAATTGCGCGAGCTATTAGATGATGAGACTCTTTGAGTGGTGCAAATTAAAAGGAAATCTGTGGATAGGAACTTTTGCATGCAACGTCCTTAATACCGAGTAGCAATTTTTCTCACTAACCAGAAGAAAATTTAGAAATAAGTAGTGCAGCAGTGTATTCGGTAAATATTTTCTGTTACGATCCTCTAAGTTATTCGCTCGGAGTTTCCACATCGATGTTTATATTAGGATTTGCCTCGTTTTTTGATGGCACACATTACGTAGCAAATAAAAATGTAAAACGGAGGCTATAAAAATGTTGGTCTCATATCGTCGTCAAAATGAATTCATGCTCGCGGTACACACACCACTGAATTTTCAGCAGACGAACCACTCGATCGTGGATCATTTCTTATTCATGTTTCGCGTATTATGTACAAATGGAAAAAAAAAAACAAGAGATGACAGCAACGCGAGTCACCCTTCTATGCTCCGAGGAAGTGATTCTCCGCCAACGAGTCCTCGACATCGAGCACGATCAAGTCTGACGTTTTTACGGAGTTCCTCAACACGATCGCCTCCGCTATGCCCTCGCGTTTTATTTCGTAGCCACTCGGGAAATTCTAAGATGTTGGACTTTTCATGCGTGTGTGTGTGTGTGTGTGTCTGCTACATGGCTGGAAAATATTTCGATGCATGGACGAAGCTATCCGCCAAGTAAATCCATCAAAAATTCGTCCCTTATTCTTGTCCTCCATAATTTTTCGTTTATCGTCCCCATCCAGGGACTTGAAAAGTCGTCCCAAGGAATGTAAACAGAAAAAACTCCGGACATCATCGCATCATTTTCTTTGACGACCGAATTCGAACTTCCCAACGTTGCCGTGGTGCGCTCGAAAATTTTCCACTTAAAATGCGTTTTAAATTTAAAAAATAAACAAACGCGAAAATTTTGTTGTTTGTTTTGCTCATTTTATTCGGGGACATCGTTGTACATGACGCGTAAGTTTCTCGGGCGCTTTTGCGAACCAATGTTTCACATTATTTTTCGTTTTTTACATGCAGGCGTATCGCCACGAGTTTTTTTTTCAGATCCACTTAGGATTTCAGGCTTATCGTAATATGCAGGACGAACGGCAATGAGCTTCATGATTCAATTCACTGATTTTTCGAGAACAAGTTACACGAAACGTTTTTCCTGAGTGTCAGTTTTCAGTATCGCGACAATAAATACTCGGCATGTTAAAAAAAATGTGTGAAATATTCAATGAGCAAAAAATAAATTCATCGAATTATCGAGATTTTATGACAATGAAAAATTCTACGTCTAAAAATTCTCGTCGCTTTTCACAGGCGTTAAAAAAATAAATATACCAATGACACACGATAAATCGCACGACAAACTCGCCAAAATTCAACAATATATTTATTCATGCAGCTTCCACTGCTTTAATGCCACATTATTCATTTATTTTTTATCCTATAATTCTGTCTCAGTACGTACAAGATCTTGTAACATCGCATTTTCATATTCCATCACAAGTCACGAATTTTCTCTTTTATATTTTTCTGTATTCACAGTCAAGAGGCAAAATCCAATAATTTATACTTTCGTCTCTCGAGTGGGTGGCAACAAATCCAGGAGCTGAAAAATAACTTTACTCTTCTGTTTTAATTCATTTTTTCCTCTCGAATATCATCTGTCAACAACCTTCTGTTTTCTCGTACGCTCGGAAACCCTTTCCACCTATTTCCCATTACTTTACAAAAAGAGATGGTTTTTCCGCGTTGTTTCTCGGTGCATGTGACAAGTTTCCGGTACGATACAGAATCATTATTATTGTTATTATTACTATTAAACATTTGATACGTTACTGTACACTTTGGATATTCGAAAATTTCTTCTACTTACAAACTTGTTTTTTTCTACAATTGTCTTTTTTTTTCTATTTACATTTATTATTTCGTAGATTTGTAAAGAAAAAATGTGAAAAATCTCGAACATCGATCAACGACTCGGACAAATGTATGGCCTTGAAAAAGTGCCTCCTTTTATTCTTTGCACAACGTTAAGATACTTAACGTTTTTGTTTCGTCGCTGGAAGCTGGTTTTTTCACATTTGAAGATTTTTTTTTCAGGATCGTATTTTTTTTTCTTTTTCTTGTGATGTTTCGAGTGAATTGCACGCAACGGAGACGTTGCGGATAATTTATTGAAGTTTGGAAGCGTGGGAAAACATCAAGGTGGAAATGCCAACGAAAATTCGTGGCTCATCCTCAGGGGGAATTTATTTTCCTATGGGAACATTAATTCTATATTTATTAACTCTGTTTTGGCAGCTGCCGTTTCCCTCTCATTTCGATGCATTTTAATGAGTTGTCCATTTTTTTGGTATTTTTTAATCAGTCCGAATACAAATTCCGAACGAAAGGAGCGTCGAACTTGAGAACAAAAAATGAATCAACGTTTTTGAAGTCGAAAATCTTGCTACAAAAAAAAGAGGAAAAGAGGAAAAAAGATCGAATTGCAAGAAATTGCTTTTTATCTTTGGCACTAGATTTCTTCTCGATTACAAATGAATTTCGTTTCTTTCTGCTGCACTTTGTTCCTGCATCATACGTAGGTACTTTGGACGTCTGTTTGTTGCGTTGTCGGTTGCCATTTTTTCATTATTCTTGGCTTAAATAATTGTCCAAAGGTTGTACGAAATTGTCTGGACATTGAACAATAAAGAATGAAGTTAATGGCTCCGTTGAGCAGCGCTAGGATATCCATTATTTCACCGAAATTGTGGTAACAATTACGAAAGAAACAGTCGCCAAGTACACCTGACAAAAGTCCTAATACCCCTTGGGGTATTTCAGTAACGAGAAACAATAAGAGAACAGCGACGAGCATTCTTGTCGTTCTGTCAGCTCTCCTCTCCGATTTGCTTGGTCTCCTCGTCACTGGACCGTTCGTTGCGACGCAAGGGTTGTAACCTCTCAAAACTTGCTTCCTACCCTTCGCCCTTAATTTCAAAAGACCCTCGTGAGTTAAATGAAATTTCGGAGGGAAAAAAAAACATCGAGGAATCGATTTTTTTTTAATGATAAAAAATTCTCGCTCTGTGAATCGGGGAATATTTTAATTTTTTGAATTCACTGAAACTTCGTTTTCTCCCTCTCACTGGATTGACATCAATTTCATAAAGAGTCTCGGCTGGAATTGTTGAAAGTTTTTCGTCGGAAGGACACAAAGGGAAATTTATTAATTGGATTTGCAATAAAGGATGGAATTTTTGCTGCACGATTATTTCACTAAAATGAGAAGAATCAACTCACCTGTACAGAGCTTTGATCAACCAACAACTGATGATAGTGAGTATGACGCACGGAATTAATTTCACCACGACGCCAAGGACCCAGAAATTCAATTGGTACAAAAATGGCTTGCGTGAGTAATTATCAACGTGGTAAAGTAACTCCGCCTTTCCATGCTCGTAAACCTTTTTCTCTTTTATCTGAAACATCCGAGATAATAAAAAAATCATATTGGCAAAAAAATAAATCATGATTCTATAAAAACTATGAAAACGCACACACGAGAAGAGAATGTGATTGAAAATACAAAAATGAGTGAGAGAGATGGAATAAATTAATTGATTAAAATTGCACAGAATGTGAAATCCGCGCAATTATTTGGATTGAACATTTCGAAAGGAAACGAACCCGTGATCCGAACGATTCCCGGAATAGAATTATAATTAGCATTATCCGTGATAAAAACATTACGAGGGAACGATTCGAACGAAAAATTGAACAAAGTAATGAAATAGTATGTTGCACCGTATACCTCGTTACGAAGGAATAATTCGCATTGAATTCCATGCATGACGAGCTTGGAATATTTTTTCAAATTTTTCCTCGAATTTTTTTCCATGAAACTGGAAATTTGACAAGATTTTACTTTCCCGTATTTTCTGGGCTCGTTACGCGGCAGACAGAAATCATGTTTTGCCTCGGATTAAGAGAGTTTTCTCCAGGAAAATGTTTGAGGTCAAATTTTAGGAGGTAAAGTGGCCACGATATTTGCGCGAGCGAATAAAACGAACGAACTAGTCCCGTAGGGCAAATATGGGCCAGAGCACTGGGAGAAAAATGGAAGCGCAAAAGAAACGAAGAAAAAAACCATAAAAATATGGGGAGACGAGAACTGAGAGAAAAAAATAAGCACAAAAGGAAAAAAAAAGCATGAAAATATGGGGAGACGAGAACTCACTCCGAATACGAGATAGCTCGGAGCACACGCAATCATCGGCGTCAAAAAACTGCTCCACAGAGCCACTCTGCAACGTGCTGCTGTGCACCAGGCATGATTGTACTCCGGAAATCTAGAACAAACGATATTTCGTACGAAATTGTATACCACGTTCTATTTCGTGACTGTATCTTAACAACAACTCAATTTTTCACTTTTTGCACGCATTTCAAGGCTCTGCATAGGCCCAAGTCGCAGAAACACGATAAAAATAAACTTTTCGCGAAAACAGCACTTGACGAATGAGTTTTCAGCCGCGTCTCTCCCAAATCTAATTTATCGGCACTTTTCTATGCACAAGGTGTCCCGCAGGGTGTTCAGGCCAAATTTTCATTTTTTTTTCTACTCCCCATGGACCTCAGCCTTGAAATAGCTCGCAGGCAATTTTCCTGCGGCAGAATAATTCTCCACAACAATTCCGAACCCTGACAATCTCGAGTTTGAATAGAATTCTCATTTGTCAAATTTTATTGTATCGTTTGTCCAGCGTCTTCATCGCTTTTGTTGTTCAGAAACGGGAATTGTAATCTAGGAACAATGATAACAAAACATTGGGACAATAATGGTAACTGATTTTCTGTGGATACGATTGTTACGTTAGACTTGTGCTGTCAATTTTCCATGTCCATTCAAGCCCATGGAATTCCGTGAGACCTGTCAGCGCCATGGATATCACTTATGGAAATGCTCCGGGCGAGCCTCGCAGCTTTCACTAAGAACCAGCGATATAGATCGGTGATGGCAAGTTAACTGATCCGACAGGCCTTTCGTAACAGGCAACGCGTCGTTACATTTATGGCCCATATATGGGCAGGAAGGGATCGTGCTATTTATACGATGGGGTGCGGTGTAAACTTTCGGTCGTAATCACACGTGTCGTTCAGCTCTTATTGTCATTTTCTTCTTAATCCAGAGCACATGCTCACGACCCTATCGCGATTGCGTGCAACAATTTCGAAAACCTTTTCCTATTCACATTTGCAGAGAAACAAGCGACGAGGATTATTAACAAAACGAGAGTTTCGACTCTAAACTTTGTAATGAGGCGATTAGTAAGAAAATTGCATTATTTTTTATTTTTCCCATCTAAACGCGTGTAAATTGGAGTCACCTTCGTTAAAAAGTTGCAAGAAAAAAAAACAAAAAGAAAAGTGGCTTCAATTGACACGCGTTTGGATGGGAAAAATAAAAAATTGGAAATTAAATTTCGCAAATTCTAAACGTCAGAAAATTTTTTTTCATCGGAGGAAACTGTTAGTTTTGGTGCCAAAATCGTTTATACAAGATTTTAAAAGAAACCTAAATAAAGTCGTTTTGTGATAGCAACACGTGTGATTTTTGTACGTGGACTGCGAAGAGACAACGATGTTGGGGCGAGTGAACATTCATGGAAAAAAATTGAGTCGTTTTCTTGTTCTGATTTGTTCAATATCCAAGGCAGTTCCATTTTCTCCCTGTCAACCTTCTCTTCTCAATTTTGAGAGGACAGATTGGTGGAAAAAAGTGCGAGACAAGCGAATGATGCAGGTTGTTGAATTGTGCGCGAAACTCGAGACTTTTATTTAAAGCCACGTAGAGAAAGTTCCAACGTCTTTCTCACACGCGTGTACGAAGAGCAAGTCAAAGCGACAATAGAAGATTTCAGTAATTGAGTTTCTTGTTATAATTATCACTGTTTCCTGGATTTATATACCGCGACTGAGACACGAAACGATACTAACGAAGTCGATTCATGTGAAGGATTCGCCAGAACCAATTAATCTTGTTGAAGTGACTCCTGGCTCGAGATCCTTGTCTGATTGTCATTCGGCTTGAAGGATTCCCGGAGTTTCCGGAAATTTGTCACTCACGAGATATATCTTCGGAGCTGGCAAACTTTTGCCAATCTCGTCTGTTGGCTTTTGCTATAACTTTCCGGATCTCTATAGAGAAATGTGACAACACTGAGTCATTGGCATTTCGAAATCGTTGCCCTCGATGAAATTTCGAAACATATTAAAAAGTTCCTCCATTTTTTTCGATAATTCTGAGTCAATCGGCGTTACGAAGAGCCCGAGAAAATTAGGAAATTAATGGAAACTGAATTCTTTTCCATATCGACTTTTATCCCAGGATTTCGAACTCACCCACGCGATGTCAAACAATAGATATATATCGGCATTTTCCTCAGCCTGGCCATGAAGCACGTACTGCCATTTTTTTATTTTTTTTTTATTATCCCATTAAAAACTTTGCTTCGTTTCGATGAATGCAATTTTTCTTAAAAAACTGCGAGCATTCGCTTTTCCTCGCGAGAATCAATAACATCCACGAACTCCGTCCGACCTTTTTTCAAATTGCTGATTAATGGATTTAATTGTCCCGACCAATTATCGATTATTTCTTAAAAAAAACTTTGGAGACGAAGAATTATTTACCAATCGTTGGAATTCGTGAGTTTCCTTGTATAGAAATGGGCGATTCCATTTTTATCGAAAAATATATGATAATGGAAAAATGCAGGATTAAACTTCTTTGTGAGAAAATCCACTTCGATCCAGTTCCAGGAAGTGTGAATGAAGCAGAAGGAAGGACGTTACTCAAAAAGTAATGGATAGGGCGAATCCTTCGACCGTCGTCCCTCAATCGATGCTGCAAAGCCCACCACTATTTCAACGTATCCGATCTCTAGACTCTTGACGGATAACAGGGTTCTCGCCAGAAGCCTCGAAACATATGTTACTGTTTCGATATCTCCCCGATCGAATTACGCGCAGTGACAAATTAGAGCGAAACTGATATCTCCGTTCTGAAGCAATTATTATGAAGGAATAATGTGGGAATTCGGTTGTCGGAAAATAACTTTGACAATGCTGAGAAACAATAAAAATTGATGCATGAAAGAAATATCGCATTGAGACCAGACCATGACAATATGGTGCAATAAATGACACAAATCCGACGCAATGAATAGAGCATGCCCATCCCAGGAATTCTGTATTAGAGCAGAGTGCCAATTGACGGTAGAAAATCTCCGGCGTATAAATTTTCAATCAATGCGAGAATAGCGACAAAGTCGGGCGAATCGACAAAAAAACTTTCTTTTTTTTTTAAATCTCTTCGATTCGTGTATACGTAGAAAGAGTGAATCTTTTTTTCGTTCAAACTGGGAAATGGATATCGCATGGAAAAAATATAAAAGGCAAACGCAACGAGTGATAAAATAAACTACAAAGAATCCGGTGGAAAAATGATTCACTGCGGGAAAGCAATTAGTTATATCGACAAATTGCGTGGACGCAATGAAATTCTTTGATTCGAAAGTATTCGTTGTGGGCAATATTCATTTTATTCAGCAAATGGCATCGGCGAATCTTTCTCGCATAAAACAGCGTGTTTTTTTTTAAGTTGCTTGATAACGTCGATTAAATTGATTCACCGAGGTATTTATTGGTTGAAAAAATTGACTTTCGATTTTTCATTCCTCGCCCTGATTCACGTTCATTTCTTTTTTAAATCTTTTTCATAAAAACGATTGAAAATGTTTGGTATTTGAGAATTTGGGACATTCGTATTCAAAACATTTTTTTTTGTTGCATTCACCAATGAAATTCTACTGTCGATCGAGAATCCTCTTGAAACTGAGTTTTCAAAACACAATTCCTGTTTCCAACGAGGTGTTAGGACTTCCGCCTGGGCGAGAAATTCCGTACAATGTCACAACAAATGCGCACGCTTCGACATGCACTTGTTTGTGTTTTACTCAGAAAAAATATCTTTTTCATCAGAATCCCATGAAAGAGATCGAATATTTTTTTTATCGTTCCACGACCCAGAAAGACTTTAGTGATTCCGAAAAAATCATTTTTCCAAATCGAATATTCGACAAAATTTCTTTAGTGAAAAACCTAACGATCAGGTTCTCAATGAAAAAAATTAGATTCGAAAAATGGAATGGGCATTAATTAAAATGAACAATAATATTCATACGATAATAAATTTTATGATTATTTTATAAAATTTCCATGCCCCGATGGTACCGATGAACCGGAGCTCAATGAAAATCGAAGGAACAAGCGAACGGAATGAACGCACAAGAAATTTGAACATCCGCCGGACAAAAGTTCAGTCAAGAATAAAGTGAAAGCACAATCGGTCGATTTGTACGATCAAATATTGACTCAGTGTCCTTAAGTGCGCAATTACTTCCGCGATAATGCGTTTGAAGCACGCCAGACTCTGCGGGTAGCTGAATAATTATAATATCAAATTGATTACGTTACTTGGTACACAAGTGCATCCGCCGTTTGTCAACATGCCGTAAGGGAAATGGAAACAGATCGACCTGCAATGTACGGTTGGGCTTATAAACTCCCATGGCCATGGAGCAATATCCGCATTAGTAGCTTTCAAGCTATACAGGGTATCCAACGCACAGATCACAAGCCCTGCACCGATCGAAGTTCGAGCCACGATGAAATTTCTTTTTTTTTCTCCATATTTTGCTTTCTCGTGGAGGAAGCTATGTGACGGTGGAAAAATGTTTGTTTTTATAGTTTTCAATGTAAATGCGCTTAAAATGTCCCAAAACATCGAAAAATCATACGTAGAAAAATCGTCGGGAGATGCGTGTGTCCCGGCACTGTGGAATTTAGTTAATCTTCACAAACTCTTCATTCTCTAAGAATTTCATTGGAATTGGTAAAAAAATAGGAATTCTACGGCATTTTGAAAATTTCAAAAAAAAAAAAAAAACGTGTCGACGCTGTAACTTCCGAAATTTTGAAGATTTATTACTAATTTCTTTTTTTATACATAGAGTATCATACTAGGAAGGTAGGTATTGAATTTGGGAAATATTGGTCGAACGCGGTTAAAATTTTATCATTTTTCGAATTATAAGAAAATCTGAGTTCTTTGAAAAATCGTCCAACCGCTCTAATTCCTGCAAGTTTTGTAAGATATTGGGTACAAGTCTGTACTCCCTGCTAATGTGTGGAAAAATTGTCGAAATTCTATCATTTGAATGCAAATCCAAAAAACGCTTTTTTCTTTATTTTCTGAAATAACAATTTCGATGTTTGGGGATTAATAATTGAAACTTTCGCATTAGAACACTCTGTCATGATTTTGTTATGAGACGAAAATAACACATTAACTATATTGCTAAGTTATTTGGTTCGGCATTTGTGGGAATAAGCTCCGAGAAGCCACATAGTGATGATACCACGCACCATACGTATTGTGGATAATCAACAAGGGGAGACGAAAGCTCTTTGATCGTAAAGCAAGCTTGCTTTGATGATTGAACGGAGAAAGCCAGGAAATGATTAATCGAAGACTTTGGAGGCATAATTTGATGAGATTCGGCATCGAAATGATTGATTCGACGAGAGAGGGAAAGAGAGAGACACCCTCGCAATCTAAGGAGACGTATTCATAAATTGTGAGGAGGAAATAGAAATGGCATCGTAAATGAGAAGTAAAATGAGTTCTTACCTGATTGCTATGTATCTCCATACAGCGAGGGTCAAAGTCAAAGCGATGCTGATGGTATGGAGCAGTTGTGTGAAGTGCATATGGAAGAGAACGAAAACAGCCCAACCGTAAGGGAACATTTGATGTTCCGGCAGTACGAGGTACTCGTAAACAGCAAAAGGTATGTACTCGACCATCACCAGTACATCCGCAGTCGCAAGACCTGTTAGTATTCGATTGATGGGAGCAGCAGCCATGTCTTTCCGAGTGAGGACTATGATGTTGAGGACGTTAGCAACGGTCCCAAAAATGCAGACCATCAGAGCGACGTAGCCATGGTAGCGTTTGTACGATAAGGCAAGGTCACGAATCGGCCCACTGCAGTAGCAAACAGGCACGTTCGTTGCGGTACTGAAGTTGTTCATGTAGTCGAGATCCTCTTCAGTGATGTTGAGCTCCCCGAGGATGTGAGTATAGTTCTTAAGGCGATTCATGATTGATCCGCGTTGGAATGTCAATCTCAACTGGCCCAGGGAAGCATTCAGACTGTGCTGAGACCGAGTGACAAGCGTGCCATTGTCCAAGTGATCGAGCATGGCATATTTTATCGCTAAAAGGACGACCAATGGAACGGATCAAAAGATTCCAAGTCGACGCAGTTCTTTGGCAGGTATACACTCGGAAGAACGTTGGGAAAGATGAAGTCGAAATAAAGTTCTGAAGAGGACAGTATCGAATTGGAAGTTCATAACGAGCAAGCGCTAGATTTTCGCGTATAGTGATCGAAAAGTTGTATAATTACGTTTTCCACTAGACCGAGTGCATCATAATTGTCCTTATGCTGCGAGAAAGAAAGAGATAATGAATGGATGGCTGCTGTGTCGTTGTTTCTCAGCTTTTCACAAGGATATAGCGACTCCCCTGGGCGGATCGCTCTTTCCAGAGACGGATGCTGGAGACAAGCCTCGAGTCTTAACGCGGCACTGAAAGCTGCTTCCTTTTTTCTTTCGAGATCCCTTCAACGCTCGTCTCGGTACTGCAGCGAAAAAACATGGAACAGCATGGCATCCACTCGCAAACTCTTAGTCTCCACCACCCATTTCCCAGATGGCATTATTCATTTCTGCTTTTCTTTTCTTTGGCAAAGTATTCAGGTCGCTCGATCTTTTCCTACTGGAAAAACGATGGCGCATTCTTGCCAGTTTCTCCGACTAGTCTCTGAATCCTTTCAGAAGTTTGAATTGTTGATCCAGTCTCAAACAACAATTAGCTATTGATGTACCCTCGAAAGTTCGCTTGGCGAATTCAGTGATAATTTTCTCACTACCTGCTCGCTCGAAGCTTCTCGTCTTCTTGCTTATTGGCTAAGCCAATCGTTCTACATCGCTGAAGATAGAGACTAATTACTCTCCAATTTCACGCTGACAGTGTCCATTAAACACCCTGCACAATTCCCATAACCTTGGGCTCATCATGGAACCACGAATCACATTATTCCCAACACGAATTTCCAACCGAATGTCTCATGTTTGGAATCAGTTAACCGCACCAAAGCGATTTAGAGGCAGATCCCATACGCACCGAGTATCGTTATCCGAGAATTCCTCCCGATGCTCTTCCAGTCCAGGACAATAACGAATGCACTATTATGCACACCCAACAGTTGCACTTGCCTCGTCCACGATATTTGACGATAGAACTAGTCCTTGTTGGCATATCCGGCAATATGTCATCCAATTGAAACGCCCTGGTTCAAATTACTTGGTTAACAAGGGCGTACAGGCTCAATTGTCAATGAACAAGGAGGTTTTCTTTGAGGAGACTGCGAGCAAGTTTTTCTCAAGCCCGTCGATCTGCTCCGTTTTCCAATAGCTTTGCGCTCGTATTTCCCCTGGAGACAGCTTCGGTGAACATCTGCCGTTGCCAGCGATCGAGTTCCTGCAATCAAGGGTAGTTTTTTTTTCTCAATGCCACGCTAAAGTAGTTGCTCGCAATCTTGAATGAAGATCTGCCTGATTCGATTGATATCTCATGAAATTGATTTTGTTTTGGTCGATGGTTCAGAATTCGGGAGCAGAATTCAACGGAGAAACTTTATTTCGTCAAGCACAGTGCTTTTTCATGACAGCTGATAAAACGAGTAGAGGGACGACTATTTGTCGAGACCAGAGCCGATCGAGAGCGAGACTTGGATTTGACGAGCTATATTTATGTTTCCTGACGCGGTCGACCTTATTTTTTTCTCTTATTTCCAGCATCATGATTAATTGGCATTATGAGAACGAGCAAAGAGTGTGGAGGCTGTAAAATCAAGTTGCCCATTCGTCCTGGGCTTGAAATATCACTTGGCCATCCCTGGAGACAAATTTCCCTAACAATCTCAATTGGACGAGTCTCCCCTAACTCTTCAGTGTATAATATCAAGCCGGACGACTCCCACGAGCTTCCGAGAAGTGAATTAATCTACTCGCGCCATATTTCATTTCGTTCTCGATGATAAATGCAAAAAAATTCAATGAGCATAAATTCATCACGAAGAGATCCACACCCGATAGATTCCTGCGTTCTAACTGACGACCTTATTTTAACGGCAGACTAAATCAGTATTAACAGGAAAACCGAATAATTTAATTTTCAGGCTTTTGATCGCTGATCATTAACTCACAACAATGACATGCTCCGACGTTGCAGTGAAAACAATTATTCGTCATGTCCAAGTCCCTCACGTGATAATTTCCCGAATAATTATAACGAAGCTGAAAATTGCACAACGTCATAACAATAATTCAAATTATACGGAAATCTGCAAGGAAAAAATGCATTTTCGTGACGCCATTCGACAAAATTTCAACATGCAATTCCATTGCAATTCCGATGAATAGATCTGGCAATCTGTACGAATTTCCAATGACACTCTCCAAATATTCACCCCCGTTACATTCCGCCGATATTTCATTAAGTAATCAATGCGAACCTGCAGCGAGGGTTTATAAATCCAATCAACACTTTCCATTAATGATTCAAAGTACAGCCCGAGCTGGCCAACAGGAATTTCCAAATGGTTTTCTGGAGAAATCTACGTCGATGTTCGCACGGACCGTTGTAACTTCAAACAGGATTTTTGAAAATTAGTAACGCGTTGTGACTTTCTTATGCATGGGAATGGGTTGAATGTGCCACGTTAATGGTGGAATTTCAAAGTGCAATGACTGAAATCCCGAATTCCATATGCGCAAGTAAAACAAAGGGATATTTGTACGACAAAGGAAATATTCGATGTGCGTGGGAGAGCAATGGGAATACACACGAACCATGTTGAAGCTTAAAATTTGATCAATCTCTGAAAGGAAGCTCCGGCGGTCCGAAAAAACGAGATGAAAGCAGGAAGAATAGAAGCGGAAGGAAATGGAACACATTGGAAAAGGCAATATCCGAAAGTGCGGAAATTCAGCGAATGGGAAAGTGGCAGAGAGGCTTTTTTTCGAAGAATAAAAAAAAAACGTATGCGCTTTGATAAAGTGTATGAAACCAACTGGAAGTACGTGTCAGGATGGGTCCATAGAGCAAAATTACAAATTGAGAATTCGTGCTAACAAACATTCTGCACTGACGCAACAAAAATTAGAAACCATCGAGCTCCTCGCGAGCGGGGTGTGCACGGCGGGCCAGTCCACTCGAGTAATTTCATTGATTCCTTCGACGAAGTAGCATCGGATCGATGATCAACCACCTTTATCAAGTGGAATTTTTCGACTTGATTTCACGCGAGAATAATTATTGGACCGTCCTCTTGTTTTGTCTTCGTTTGTGCACAGAAAACGTTTTGTCTTGCATCTTTGATTGGAATTTAATTAATTTGTTTGCTTCCTGATTCCTTTGTTTTTATTGGCACGTATTTGTATTCAGAAATAAATGGAATTTGATTTATTGAACTAATACAGCCAAGAAAAAATAACTCGAGTCTTTATATAGTTGGAGTGTGCGTCTCTGCAAATCTCATAATCGCACAATGTAAGCAAACTATTTTTCCACGCTCGATGCAGATCGACTATGATTGTGGTTTTGCATATGTGCCGAGCCAGAACCATAAATTGATGGACAAATATACTGTGCCGGGTTACGTCAAACTCTGCGTCAACACTTGTGCATATCGAAGGAGAGCGAAGGAGGAAGATCGGGCGGATAAATTAAGCGAACGAGAGAGAGACTATTGGGCTGAGCTTTTGGTTCAGTGATATTACGCGATGGGTAAACCTCGTGAAATCCACGTACAAATCGAACGTGTTTATTGGTCCCTCGATAACGGAGACCTGAACTAACACCACGTGTAGATACCGATGGGAACATACATCTACACATTCGTTAATTGCTTTCGTTCTCGTCCTCAGATACGTGGATAACTTATGTCAATTCGTCCAATACTCGCTGCTGGCTCTTTCGAAAAGAAATTTCCATTTTTTCGCACGAAAATGATACCAGAAAGTTATTCCAAACGTCCTTCTAAAAGTTGTTGAACTTTTCTTTTTTTCGTTTCATACTTCCGGGTGATTAACTTTTCTTACAAAAATATCGTCAATAACGATTGCCGGCTGTTAAACTTTGTTTTTTGTCGAATTGTGCTCAATTGTTTTCAAAACGAAAACTAGACAAAAATATTAACATTTTTGTTTGCTGAATGCAGAATTGTTGATTAGTTTTTTTCATGTCATCGTCACGTGGTAATTTTTTCATGCAGAAAAATTGCATTAAATGAAAACTGAGTTTGTCTGTTTTATGCGATGTTCTCGAGGTAATAATGTATCAAATTTCATATATAAAAACAAGAATATCAAGGTACGTGGAGCAGCGTTCATGGAGGCGCGCGAATAAAACGCCAGAAATCATGAAGAGCCATATTTTATTCATATTTTGATAAAAAGGGGAAAAAATTGAAGAAGTGGTTGGGCTGTGAGGCTCAGATGAGCTCGGATGGCTAATCCCCGCATGCGGGCAAAAGGCAGGGTTGCAATATTTCTCTCACTTTTGTATCCACAGAATAAAAATGTCTCGGCTTATCTCGACGCTGGTTCTCATTTCATTTCAGTTCTTATCTGCAGGTTAATATTGCTGTGTCGCATCAAGATGTCGCGGGGAGGGGCCGAGACAATTATTGTAACGTCGTTAGAGAGAAATGACATGCGAGCGATAAAAAACAAAAAGTGTTGGAAAAAGAAAATAAAATGGCAGAGCAAAGTTTTTTTTTCATGGCTGATCGACAGAGCGTTTCGTTAAAGACTTTTTAACAAAAGTTTCCTGAATTTTTTACGGAATTTTGAGAATTCCAATCGATTGATTCAATCTTTCATGAAAAATAAAAAATCCTGCCATTTTAATGGCAGCAGCTTTTACGAAACGGTCATTTGTTCCTCCGCACACTAAACCCAACCCAATTTTCGCCTACCCTCATCATTGTCCCCCTATATTCGAGCGATAGGCGAAGGACAAAGGCTCAACGAACGGTGCACAATCTTGCCACCCAAAGTTTGCTTTACACGGGCGATACTTCACCTGACGGGACGGAAAGTATCGATTCATTCCATCAGGCATTAGTCGAGTCCATACGGGATAACGGAATCACGACATGCATTCGGACCATCGTGGAATCCTTTAACCCGCGTCATTGGCGTGTTAATGACACATGCGTAAAAATTAGCCATACGATGTTTTTCTCTTGTGTCTGATTTCCCCTGTTCGATGTAAATAAATAGTGTCGTTCGATCGCGTTATTTTCTAAAAATATGTCAAGACAACGACGACTGATGTTGAAAACAAAAGAAACTGAAACTTTTGCTCCCTTTTTCTATAAAGGCATCGAAAAAAAATGTCGACTGCGTGGTTTCGACTTTTGACTAAAAAAACTTAACGCAAAGACTCGGCGATTTTTAGTTAATTTTTCCACGACGCGAATCGCTGCTATATTTTCTTCGATTTCCACTCGAAATAACCACGAAACGACTTCCCTAAAAAGTTCTAAATGAAAAATAAATAAAAATATTACAAGGACCGACGGAGTTCTGCCACTTATCGCAGGACATTTATCAGAAACGATAAAGACGTAAGAGATGAGGCAGAAAAATTTCCGAAGCAAGAAACCTGAACGCGATACATTCAATGGGTCGTGCCCTACC
Organism: Hyposoter didymator; assembly: GCA_037952995.1. Taxonomy (NCBI): domain Eukaryota; kingdom Metazoa; phylum Arthropoda; class Insecta; order Hymenoptera; family Ichneumonidae; genus Hyposoter; species Hyposoter didymator. The sequence continues at coordinate 5,338,633 of JBAJMU010000007.1, forward strand.
CGCAGGATTTATTGCCCCATATATCGTCAATTTCTCATCAGAATTACGTCGCAAAAATCTCGGAAAAGTCTATGAACGTTAAACAACCTCGTCATATAATTTCAACGAGTTTGTTTTTCCTTAGAACTGGAAAAAGCAGCAAGCCTGTCGTGAGTAACGAGTGAATTACTGAGCTGACAACGTATCGTTGTCGTCGACGTCATTTTCCATTTCATTTCGTTAACATCGTCGTTTTTTAAACTTTCATAAAAGCTCGTCAACAGTTTTTAACCCAAGGAACGAAAAGAATTACAAAAGCTGCTCGATACGTAAACCAAATTATCTTTTTTTTCAAAAAGGAAAAGTTTGTCGAATGTGATGAAGAAATATCGAGGCTTTTACGAGATTTTCCGATAGTGATGAACCTCGCGATTGCCAAACTGTGCGGAGGAGCTTTATTCTGCTTGTAAACGAAGTGCAACAATAATAGAATGGATACACAACCATTTCCTCGTGCAATGATGCGACTGGGTTTGGCTACATCGGTTAAAATTGAATTTCATGATGGCATCGATTGAGAGCAATACCGTACACACAATCACAGCAGAGTGCGGGCTTGTGGCTTCCAGTTTTGCAATTGGATGCGTGTTTCTGCGGGTTACCCGTTTATTGGGAAGCCACAACGATGTGTCCCGAGAGTATCCCATCAGCTTGAACGTCTGGACCAACTGGTGATTTATAAAGTTCGCGTATATGCGGCGATTCCCATAGAAAATCCGCGCTCTTTCGTGCATCTGGGAAATTTCTAAACTTTGCTTTATGATGACTATCCCCTTTAAGCCCCCAGGACATATCCTGAATTTTCTCAACTTGCCAAAACATCTGAATAATCCAGCAGATACGTCGTCAAACAGCATCAGCAAGAGGAATGGTTGGTGCGAGCCAAAATGTTTCCAGGGTTTATCTTGCTAACGGCCTCACGTTCGTCCCTTTTACTTATTGCAGTTTTGCTTATCGCTGGGCGAGAGTTGCATGCGAAACCAAGGAAGAGACCCTTTTGATATTTTGCAGTGAGATGGCAATGAGGATGAATCTTCAGGAATCTTTGGATTTCAATGCAAATGGCAATTATTTATGCAACATGTGTCTGTCGAGTAACGACGAGGCTAATGGGAACGATCCATTCACCATTTATCAGCGATAACAAAAGTTCTGGAATGTTAAAGCCGCACGCCAAACCGTTCAGTCCGGCTGCATAATTTCTGTGCAGTTTTGTTGCAACGATTGTACCGTTTCTTCGTTCCGACTTACTGAAGATTGAATGAAAACAAATCGTGCTGTTCTTTTCCATCTTGATATCGATCCGGAAACTTTAAGAACGCGAAGGATGTATTTTTGTAGAGAACTGAAGGGGAAAACTGTTGGCTGAGCTCGCGTGCCTCGAATCCAAGGAGGAAACATCCTTCAATTAATTAAAAGTGTCACCCTAAGCCAGTAAACTAATGGGGTGTGGTGCGGCTGCTTGGGGAGGTCGCGAAATTCTCAGCAGGGTGTGTGAAACTCTATCACTAACGTGCTCCGGAAATCCCCGAGCAAGTATTACGCGTTCATCTCGTAAACACACGTGGGAGATTAAGCAGAGTCGCGGAGAAAAAAATTGATCAGCGTATTCGCGAGACATCGATGGAAAAGTTGAATCAACTTTATTTTACGATTGACAATGATTATTCCATTATTTATTTCTCGATCCCAATTACCCGCAAGTTGATACGAAAAAAATTGGTGGAAATATTTGTATGGCAAATATTGAATCTGCATTGCAAATTTCACTTCGCAGGAGTGCTGTATATACGTGGGGGTTTCACGTGGGTATCGGTTATCGTGTACATTTGGTGTTTCACTCCGTCGTTATCAAGAATCGACAAAAATGACGAGCTAATAAAAAGAGCATCGCGAATCGATAGTTTTGCAAGTGCTTTCCATAATGATCGCTAATTTGACGTTTTTCTGACGTCGTACGAGCGATTCTCAGAGGAATTTTCTACTTGGAATTTCCACTGAGATTCTTGGCTTCAGTTTTCCGGCTCGAAAAACGCCGGTTCGTTAAGCACGCAGTGCCCCATGGGTTTGACGAGGTCAGAACATATGCGCTACTGTTGGAATGGATTGACGAGGAATGTAGAAAATCGCTTCTCTGCGGCCACTTTTCCCCGAGCATCGACAACGCGAGAGAAAAGCATGAAAGGGATAAAAGAAAGCGAAGAGGACGAGCACTCTCAATCCTATAGCGACGTTCTCACCTCGCGCGCAAGCAATTCGCTGAGAAAAAGGAACGAGCAGAAAGACAGAATTTCGAAATGAGGGCGTGACTGATTGAAACACTATTTCCTTCGTTTTCCCTTGACTCTCACGTCCGAGACGATATTTCATCGATTCTAAATTCTTTTCAACAAAATTTCATTCATTTTCGAAATGAAAGGAATTGAACGACAGGCATTAAAAAAAGTTGCAGTTCGTAACGATAATTTGTTAGGAGAAACATTTTATTCGATGAAAAATTCATCATTATTTATGCAGAAAGTTCGAGTTCCATAAAGTTCACGTTACCTCGCTCTCTCAGGATCAGCCATGAAATATCGAAGAATAATCAATATGGGAAAATTTATGGAACGGAAAGTCGGGAAACTTTTAATCATGAAACTTTCTACGATATCGTTGCAATAAATTTTCTCCGAAACAGCCCACGTTAGCGGGGGCTGTATGTTCATAATTGTTATAGATCCTTCTGCCTTTCATTTTCACACATCATTTAGTCGTTGTTTACAGCCCTATATGAAGCGGTAATTATTATTTGGATTTTTCGGACGAGAGGACTTCATTAATTCTGCTGTCGAATAATTAGGAACCTGTGCAAACTCCTCTACCTGTATTTTCAAAATTCCGCTATTTCAAAACATAACCAAAGCAAGTCTAATGTTTTGAGTACATATTTGAAGAGTTTCCAACTGTTATTCAAGCTTCGCCGACCCTCGAAATACTGTGTATGGTGAACCAAATATTGAGAGGCGAAAAAATTTTTTACCCATTTTTTCTCATTAGAATTTTACGCTCGTGTATCTGTGACGCAACCGGGAGATCGCGCAGTGAATCGTGGAATTTCGAAATAGGAGTTTGCGGCAAACGTCCAATTCGCCGCGTGAAAATTGAAAGGATTCTGGGCACAAAAGTTATGAACATGAAAAATTCTCATTCAATCGTGAAAATCAGAAGTGGCAGTAAAAAGTTTCTGGTTTCGTAAAAAAAAAAAAAAAAAAAAAAAAAAAAAAAAAAAAAAAAAAAAAAAAAAAAAAAAAAAAAAAAAAAAAAAAAAAAAAAAAAAAAAAAAAAAAAAAAAAAAAAAAAAAAAAAAAAAAAAAAAAAAAAAAAAAAAAAAAAAAAAAAAAAAAAAAAAAAAAAAAAAAAAAAAAAAAAAAAAAAAAAAAAAAAAAAAAAAAAAAAAAAAAAAAAAAAAAAAAAAAAAAAAAAAAAAAAAAAAAAAAAAAAAAAAAAAAAAAAAAAAAAAAAAAAAAAAAAAAAAAAAAAAAAAAAAAAAAAAAAAAAAAAAAAAAAAAAAAAAAAAAAAAAAAAAAAAAAAAAAAAAAAAAAAAAAAAAAAAAAAAAAAAAAAAAAAAAAAAAAAAAAAAAAAAAAAAAAAAAAAAAAAAAAAAAAAAAAAAAAAAAAAAAAAAAAAAAAAAAAAAAAAAAAAAAAAAAAAAAAAAAAAAAAAAAAAAAAAAAAAAAAAAAAAAAAAAAAAAAAAAAAAAAAAAAAAAAAAAAAAAAAAAAAAAAAAAAAAAAAAAAAAAAAAAAAAAAAAAAAAAAAAAAAAAAAAAAAAAAAAAAAAAAAAAAAAAAAAAAAAAAAAAAAAAAAAAAAAAAAAAAAAAAAAAAAAAAAAAAAAAAAAAAAAAAAAAAAAAAAAAAAAAAAAAAAAAAAAAAAAAAAAAAAAAAAAAAAAAAAAAAAAAAAAAAAAAAAAAAAAAAAAAAAAAAAAAAAAAAAAAAAAAAAAAAAAAAAAAAAAAAAAAAAAAAAAAAAAAAAAAAAAAAAAAAAAAAAAAAAAAAAAAAAAAAAAAAAAAAAAAAAAAAAAAAAAAAAAAAAAAAAAAAAAAAAAAAAAAAAAAAACAAAAAAAAAACAAAAAAAAACAAAAAAAAAATCGGTTCAGTGCAATAAACGAGGCAACTGCGTACGTATACGGTTTCAAACGAAAGCTTGTGCATTTAACGTCAACAGCATTCGTGAAACAGCTCATTCTATAAGCTCCAAGAGGAGGGGGTTAACAGTCTCGTAGATACTTCGAGAAAAGTGTTCAAGGGCTATGGAGCGATGAAATTCACTATAGACGGGAAGCCATTGTCAGTTGTTTGCATTGCTTCAGTTATTTGATTGTTTGATAATCGATTTAATGAATTATCGTCTGTAGAAGTGATGAAAAATATATGAACGCGTGAAACAGAGAAACATCTGTGAAAGTTAATGAGTAAAGAATTGAATCGATCGATTGAAAAATCGATTAAGTGTTAAATTAATTAATTAATCAATCGATCGATCGACAATGATGATAATTTTTGAATAAAGGGATGAAACCATGGTTTCCATGGAGCACAGTACCGTTCGAGTATCGAATGAAAAATAAATTTTCCGAAGAAACGATCGTTTGAAAATAATTGAAGAAAATTATTGGCTACACTTTATTAATTACCATGATGCGTTTAGTTTTATCTCCAAACTTGAAAAACTTCACTGTTTACGAGGCAACAGGTTAGATCGTTGGAATCTTTTGGAAATGCGCAGTCCGAGCAACGTGCAACGATGTCGCGATCGTACTGACGAAATTTTAGTCCGCCGCATCTCTCGGAGGAGAATTCCTCTTGCTCTGTTCTGCGCGGCTCTTCGCACCCCACACTTGATCGCAAGAGGCCTGCGCGATGCACGTACCTTTTCTCCTTGTAGGAGGATCAAGCATCCTTTTTTTGCGAGGGCTGATCGATGGGCTGTCATGAATTTTATTTTTCAACGCTCAATTTTCGGATTTGCCTCTTTTTTGCTTTCGGTCCATCGTCGAACGCAGACGCCGCGATGTACATCGCGGTATTTATTATTTTTTCCATTATTTCGTGCATGAAAAAAATCATTACGAACAGAAAAAAAATCAAAGTCGATGTCAAGTCGATTATTTATTTCGTTACGTCACACCGAGCCGAGAATCTCGCGGAGAATGAATTGGATGTCACTTTCGAATCGGCGGTTTCGTTCTCGCGGATAAAACGAAATCGAGATTCTCCTCTGGCGTTGTTACATCAACGGAAATTCATGGCAACAACTAGCATGTTTGAAACTTATCAGAGAATTTAGTTGTTACCAAAAGCCCTGAAGCTTTGGACAATCGAGGCTTTTATCGGTGCGATTTTTCGTCGACAATGGCGTAACTGCTCATGTGTAGATCGTCGATTTATCAGATCTTACGGGCTGAGCAATCGAAAGCATCAAAAATACCCAACTCGATCATTTTTCAAGATAAAAATCAGAAAAAAACTCTTGTCTACTCAAGACATCTTGGCGAGACTGGGAAAAAAAATCTGCATGACGAGAGTCGGAATAGAACGAGAAAAAGACACGAATTGGGTTCGACGCTGCTCCCACTTTGAAAAATCATAACGAAAAAAATGTTGAGATTAAAAATGTAAAAAAATTCCCCATTAACTCACACGACTTTGGGAGCGAGCACAAAAATCAGCGGCTGTGTCGACCTATCCAGGATCCGAGTATCAATTGATTTGTGAAAACCCGCACAGAGTACTTTTCTCATAGAGCTCGTTAGCCCAGCAACTCGAGGCCTATTGAACGCATTTCTCGTCGAGTTGATTGAGTGTTCACAAGGATCCATGCAAGGCCATGAGCTCTGCATACAAATATCTCTTTTGAATATGTTTTCATGCAATCGTTACAAAGCTGATAATAAACTGAAAATTATTCATCGAATATGTTGCCCAGCATTTGCACACGGAGAGGGATCAATGGAAGTTTTATAAATGGCCATGGCATATTGATCCGGCAGGGAATATCTAAATCCGGAGCTCGTGAAAAGAACGAGAGTTTTTTTTTTAATTCCATGGACGCTCAGATTTATGCGTGTTATTTGGCAAAATTTCCATTCTCTTGATTCATTCTGCGTTTCCGACTCCTCCGCGATCCTCCTACCGTTTTTTTTTATTTTCTTATTTTCCGTTTCGGCAAAAAATGTTCCATTCTCATGGGATCTCGTTCATCCTTTTCGCCCCACACCCGCACCACCAACGAGGCTTTGATCTCATCTTGCCTTGTTACTTCCTGCGGTGTCACGTGATTTCGTCTCTCTCGGGGCCAACCCCGGTCTCCGTCTGAATAAAAGACTTTTGGCACCCCTCAGACAGGATATCATTCGACCTCTCGAGTTCGTATTTCGCTGTATATAAATTAAAATACTGTTCGAGGGTGTCGCCAACGTTCTGACTCTAGCCTCGAGACTTTTGTCGAATTTTCTATTATGTGGCTCCTACTGTTATTAAAATTGACACCTCTTGCTCCTGTTATTGAAGAGCAATGGAATACGATCTTTCTCATTGAGCTCGGAAAGCTATTCATGCCTTTGAAACTTTGGCATGCAATGAAAGAGCCTAGAGAAACGTTTTATCCTCCGCGTTCGCTCGCGTACTTGGTGACATGAATTTTTTTAAATCATTTTTTTAAAAAGCTCTCGGTCAAACGCAAACTATTGCAAAAAAACGATTGGCAAACGTTGAATTTTTTCACTGACGTCAGTATTTTCATCGCTGCGTAGAAAAACAATTCTTTCCGCAAGAATAATGAAATTTTCAAATTGCTGTCAGTCTGTGAATTTCATCTCCATACTTCTTCGATCTGTTTCACAATTATTGCTGTCTCTCTCCCTTTCTCTGTCGGTGTATTTCAACCCCTACCGCGTCGACGAAGGTCGTGGAAAAATTTCGGGATGAAAATTTTCCATGTGCGTTGCGGGGGATGAATGGGAAAAAAAGTTGAGAAAGCCATGAATTTTTTAAAATGTTTACCATGAGATGGATCTAATGCACGACACGTGCCAAAGTTTTAAATGTCGAAGCCGATGAACTAGGTTTATGGATAGCGATTTTTTTTCCCGATGTTTCCATTTTTGTTGAATCAACATCGCGAAACTATATATTCTACGGAGATTCGATATTTTCTGCTCCGGTTGATCGTCATTCAAATTAATTTCAAGAACGTTTTTAAAGTCCGGCCGAATTTTAAGAAATTAAACATTTTGTTCGTGTTGTCAGAATGCACGAACGATCTTTCATTCGCCATTTATTTTTATTGACTTTTTATCCGCTCCATTAAACAACTAATGTAGCGTAAAATAAAGATGTAATCAGATTTGATTTCCTTGTTTTTCTCGACGTATTCGAGGCAATTCAACAGAAGAAAAAAACAGTCCGTGCACAGGCTCCTGCTGGTTCTACTCCGATCTGTTGTTTTTGTGAAATTCATTATTTTTTTCAAACATTTTCTGGCCATGAATGCGATGAAGTATCTGAACCGTACCGTTTCAAATTTTTTATTCCTTCCGATCTACGAGGAAAAGTTCAAGACATTTCGGAACACGTTTGGAACACGCGAATAAAATTATTCCGGACTGGTAATAATCAAGAATTAATTTGACGTCATTGCGCTTTACATGGAGGTGATTACGTTTTATGATTTTTTTTGTTCGCGACCCTCCGCACCGTCTCGTTATTGTTGGCTCTTTCTCACGCACCCTCCCGAATTCCCCAAGTTATGGAGGGAAAGACTCTCAATCATACTCTCGGACGAAAGCAGCAACGAACGGAGTTGACACTCTGCCAAGACAATCGAATATTTTGTCGTCTATTTTTCGGAACTACGTGACATTTCGAGTTCAACGATATACATTGTGTCTTTTTATTTTATCAAAATTTCGTTTTTCTCAAAATGAAGCGATGATGCGAGAAGAAAAATGAAGAATTTTTAAAACGAACTTGGAAATATGTTCCCTGAAACGCTCGATTGTACAACAAAGAAACTTTGTCGTAACTTCGTGACGTTGTGTTCCATTCATGAGCGTGGCATTTTGTTTTTTATTCAAGAATCCATTGAAGCTCTCGAGACTTTATGGGAAGCACGTATAACAATACGACACCATGCCAGTGTCGAGAGGACACATTGACGTCGAGGGATCCCCAGAAAATTATATTTCCATTGACAATAGAATTTCGGAAGGACATTGTCGATGGGGAGAGTGCAAAGTCAACATCCCCAACGAGACTTCATCATCAACGCGTTTAGTACAAACGCATGGTTTTGACGCAAGTGATTAATAATTTTTATCGGAATCACGACGGACCCGGTGGCTTGGCGCTCCACGTTTCTCGCAGACGAAGTGATGCACCTGTGAGTATGTAAACATTCGGTGGTTCAACGCAATAATGTGAGGAAAAAATTTACGATTTTCTAGATCAAATCGATCACCGAATCCTTTCCATAAAATAAATGTGACAATATGGGAAATTGGGAAAAATAACGTAGTTTACTGGATGTTTATACCCTCTTGTCCCTTTTTTCGAAGTCCAATGGCCCATAAAGTTTCACGTAACTTGGCAGGTCCCTAAGAAATTGACAAGCAAGATTCCTCGCTGGATAGATGATGCCACGAGAGTCCATCATTATCCTTATTGTTTTTGTACGTGCTACACAAGTCCAGTGCCGTAAAAAGTAACGACCCTGAGGTATGACCAAATATACAAGAGCAGCATCGATCTCTGTTTTTTCTTGGAGTAATGACCTTGAGATATATCCTCCGAGAAGAAAGAACAAAGAAGAGTGATAAAAGGTGGGGGCGGGCTGAATTCCCGATGGAAATACTTACACGTGTATGTTATTTCTCAAAACCCATCTTTCCGTTGAGCAAGGACTGTTGATCCCTCTTGGGTAATGGAACACTCCAAAAATCATCTCATTATTTACTTGGGTCACAATATTAGCCCTCGACCCATTTGATCGTGGGTTTCGAACGATATTTTTATTGTGTTCCTCAATCGAGCGAACCACCTTACGGAATTTCATTAATAAATGATGAATTTAATCGATGGCTCTGAAGTATTCTTGGGAATTCGTTTTTCTGGATGAGGATCCTTTGCAGTTTGATCTCTCGTTCGGGACATGTTTGCTGATCAAGAAAACGATATTTTTTCCGGTTCGTTGATATTTCGAAACTCTCCCTCACCCCGACAGGAAGAAAATCATGTTTTTCGAACATTTTTTTCCAGCTGTTTTTAATTTAAAGTTTATTCTGTCGAACCCCGCCGGAGGCTGCAAGGTCTCACCTTGGCTGCTCTACGACGACTTTTCTATCCATAATACGAGTTTTCCTGTCATATACTTTTATCTCTCAAACTCACACTTCACGACTTTTGTTATTCTTCAATAAATCTCTACCCTGAAATCTCCAGCAACGCGAGGAAATTCGTGGAATAGAAAGAAGCAAAATAATTAAAAAATAAAATGTAAAGGAAATTTTTTATTTGATGAAAATGATTTTAAAAAATATTACGAGGGATTTTTCACTCGTGGAAAGAAAATAATGTAGAGATTACAAAAAAAAAAACATTGGACGCTGCGTCTGCGATCAGAGCCCAAAATTCGCCGAGACTTTCTGCCAAATTTCCTTGAATACCGAGTTAAATTCTATTTAGCAATGTGACGTGACTCGTGAAATGAACTACGTGCCCAGACTCCTTACAAGTTTTCTCTTTCTTTTCCTCCCTTTTTTGCCTCGTCCTTTCATTCTCCACAACCCCGCGTTTGATGCTTTCTCTTTATAACCCGCGAGAATATTCCTCGAACCAGAAAATGAAAGGAAATTCCGGATAAACAAAAGCAAAGACGATTATTGAGTAATAATAGAAAAAAAATCTCCATTCAACGAGCGATTTAAAAAACTTTTCAACTGCATCCTCCATCATTTTTTTTCAATCATTATTTTCTGTTTTTCAAAGGAACTTACGAATAGAGCTCTAACGACGGATACTGAATGTTCCAATTAAAAATTTTTACTCAACCAACAACGCCCCCGGCATCATTTTTTTTTCATTCCATATTATTCCTTAAATATAATATTTTTCATATAGAAATCGTTCGGCTTCCGCTGCTACATAATTCTTTCGGTAATTCGTTGATGCGAAAAATTGCGAGGGATGATTAAAATATCATGCATCGAAGCTCGTTAAAAGTTCCGAGGCAGAGACCAAGCAGGTCCACCAATTTCATGACGGAGAAAAAAATTCCACTCCGACCTTGGTCAACTGCTCAAACATTCGGGATTTTTATTTTTTTAATTTTTTAATATTTGGTGCACCCTTTTGTGTGTGTTTTTTTTTACTTTTCGTTGTTATTGCAAATTCCATGACATTTTTAGCGTTTATTCAGCTTCAACGAACTTGGCTTGAGAATACATTTTTCGTCGTAATACGCAAACACATGGATCGAAAAAAGTCTTTCCGACTTTATGACGCCTCGACATGCATACATGAATAAGAATGTTACTTATTCGGTTAAAAATGGAACTTGCTTTCTTTTCAAGAGGGTCGCAGACGTGGGATAGTTCCACGTGCTTCTTTCTTCAGATTTCCTTGCCTCGTGTGCATTCATTTTTCATTTATGCTCTTTTGTTACCGGCAAAGATGCCTTTTTGTAAATTCGAGCTCTGCTTTTTTTCCCCTGAGACGTTAACAAGTACGTATTAGGAAATTCCGCAATCAGTGACAATTTTTTTTACCTTTGGATTGACGAATTTACAATCACGCACTGAGTGCATTTGCATTCTGCATAATGCATCGAGTGTCAACGCCCGTTGCCTCGGGCACTGTGACGCAAAGTTAATGCGAATGAACAATTTTTCCATCATTGCTTTACCATCAACGTTAAAAAAATAACGATTGGAAAGAAAAACGTGGCAGCATGATCGAATTTTTACTTGAAAATCCATGAAAAATCGAAAGTTACGTCGTCCATGAATAATTGTTGAAAGAAAACGTGATTCGCATGCAAATTCAGGGCCCAAGGGCTCTTGAAAAAATCATGCAATTGCCTTCGACAAAATTCCCTTATTGCAGATCCGTATAATCAATGTCGATCGATTTTGAATTAAGGGAGCGAGAAATAATCGAACGCGACTGAGAATTTTGGCTGGACTTTTTTTTTCTCGTAAAAACTCGACAAATGGAAACACATTCGTGAACGTTTTAGCAAAAGGAAGAGCGCATTTTATAAGCAGTTCACGTAACTTTATATGTACACATACGCGAGGAAGAAATACGTTTTTTCCTCCGGTGTCCTAATTTAATTTTTCCTTCCAGTTCATTGTTTCCTTCGTCGCCGCTGGTCCGTACATCCTCGCAGCATCTCAATTTCCAGGCTAAGTGCAATCTACCACGCGCGATGACAAATCCGGTTGTTTTAAAAGCCGGAACAAAGGAATAGCTCTTCGTGAGTCACGTGACTAGTCTATGGGGATTTTCCACCATACTCGAGAGGATACGCGAATTAAAAAATAATTCTCGAATAACAAAAAGTCTCAATTTTTTGTTGGCGAAATATTTTCATTGGAAATTCATGGAATTTTTTAGTTTGTTTAATCGATTAAGATCGATTGAGCATCAAGCGAGTTACGGGAGACCCAAATTTTGTTGCACAATAAATTTCCCCTAAAAAAATTAGAGTGCTAATGAATAATCCGACGCCGAGAAGGACCAAGGTCAAGGAGATATGGGCCAAGGTCAATTTTGATCGTTTGTGACGCTGTTTCAGTTTCGAACGGATCGTAACGATCTTCACTGTCTGCAGCATGTCTTGGTACCACATTCCAATGAGACCAGCCTGTTGCATCCTCAGAATGAGGCGATCGATTCTCTCGACGTATGGCGAGTTCTGCTGGGCGACGTAAGCCAGGGAATACGTCGCGGGACATTCCTCCACCATGTGCAACATTAATCTATTTGTTTCCGGGTCGAGATACGCTGACAGATTCTCCAGCTTGAACGACGAGGAACGAGTTAACGACATCATGCCTCTGAGGGACGTAAAACAGAAAAAAACGACTCTTTCGTAATCGTGCCTTGTCCTTGTTTCAGAATGTAACAAAAATGATAGTCAACATTATGTCCAAAGAATTTTTTATACCCTCAGTATTTTGATAAATTCTCGTAGCAATATTTGTAAAAATTTAAACATCATTCGAATTATTAACGCGATCTCAAAACTTTAATTAATCGATAATTACCTTAAGGAATTACTGTCACGAAACCACTTTATTTTAGAGTTCTTTCATAATTTTAGATATAAACGTTCTTGGCACCAAAACTAACAGTTTTCTTACGTAAAGAAAAATTTCCTGACGTTTAGAATTCGCGATATTTAATTTCCAATTTTTAGAGTCACGTTTCTTTCAAAATTTGGAAGAAAAAAAAACAAAAGAAACGCGACTTCAATTTACACGCGTTTGGATGGGAAAAATAAAAAAATTGGAAATTAAATATCTCAAATTCTAAACGTCAGAAATTTTTTTCAGAGGAAAAAACTGTTAGTTTTGGTGCCAAGAACGTTGATACAAAATTTTGATAGAAACCTATAAATAAAGTCACTTTGTGATAGTAATACGGTGATGTGATTGAAATATTGATAATATCGTGAGGTGCGAAGCAATTGGGACGTGAATTACCTGAAGGCAACCATGTCGTAAGTTTTTACGTCGGTGTTCAGAATATGCAATTTGGTTCGTATTTTTTCCAACGCTGGTGTTCCGTCCGTGGGTATGTCTCCTATGAGGTTCGCGTATTTCGAAACGATCGAGCCGTTCGAATTGGCGACTTCTTGGAGGCTTTGAATTTGTGGATAATAAAGAGATTTGCTCAAACTCGAGACGAGGTAGCTCTCGTAGAGACCAACAACGATCAGGCCGAAGAAGAGCGTTCCGAGTAGGAAAAATCTTTCCACGATGGTTTTTCCGCCTCTCAGCGGAGAAGCAGCGATTATCAAGAGGTTGAAAAACTGCAGTAAACCGTTCGGAATTTTTGGTGGTTCTTTGACGATCCTTATGCGATCGAGCTTCGCTAAGACGTTTATTTTGGAGAGTTTTGTCATTTCTGACGTTTGGTAAGTCTGGTAACCCAGGAATCGAGCTCCTCGCTGTTTCAGTCCCTCCTTCATGGAAACTGACAGTTCGATCGTTGGCTCAACTCTGTCGAGAGCTTTCTTATCGCGAAAATAACTTTCCAAACGGCGCATCGCGAACCACAATACTGCGATCACTAAGTTGTAAATTATCAACAAAAACCAAAGCTCCGTCGAGAATGGCAACAGAGGAAAAAAATATTTTGGTATCGGCTTCGAGGATCGCACGACCACGCAGAGCTTGTCCTCCAACGTACTCGTCGTGAATTGGTAGTGGCCCTGATTGTAAAGTTTTGTCAAGTAACCGGTAAAGACGAATTGGCATTTGGGATCGGTGTCGAATCTTTGAATAGCCGCTTCGAATCTATCGATGTTTTTTCTCTCAGGCAGGACATAAATGTCAAAGGCAGCGGACATTCTTTGCTCGATCAGTTTCATCACATTAGCATCGAGCTTCTCGTAGCTTTTCTCGTTTTTCTCGTTCGTTCTGATTCCCATCATAAGCGATGGAAAAACTGTCACACTTATTGGATAACCGTTCAAATTCGTGAAATCCTCGAAGATGAGTCTCTCCTCGTTCGGGTGTCCCGATCGGTCCCAGGGACATGGCAAGTCCGTCGATTTTAAATTGTTCGTTGCATCAACGATTTCTGCATCTACGCAAACTTGTTTTTCCAGGTCCAACTTTTGCACGCTTCCGTATTTTTTGTCGAGCTTCGTAAACGGTAAATATCGGTAAACGTATCGAAACTTTTCTTTGAATAAAAAAATGAGAATTCTGCTGACAGCCCGATTTTCCCAGACATAACGAAACAATCGATTCTTCCAATCGTTCGATATTTCGCAATCGTTCAAACAAAAAATCACATACCGACTTTCCGATCTCCAAAAATTCTCGATCTCTTTCATTTTCGCGGTCAACGCTTCTTGGCTCTCGATCAGAATTATCCAAGTCAGACCATCCGGTAGAACGTTCGATTCTTTCGAGTAATCCTCCACGCTGTATTGATAGCAATCGAGAAATCGTTGACGTAAAAATTTCATTGCGATTCCATGACTTTCGCTGCTGTGAGGACCAAATTGACCGACAGCAATCATGAGAGGTTGGAAATCCGAGTAACCCAACACATAGTCCAGTACCTTATCGAAGTTCTTTAAACTTTCCACCGTAAATCGATTTTCCAAAGGCGGATCGAGAACCGCAAATTTTTGTAACGACTCCAACGATTTTTCCGAATTACTTTCATTTTCGCTCAATTTTGCAGCAATAATCGATCCCAGAAGAACAAAAATCAACGTTTGGAGCGACAACATTTTTCTCAATCTTCAATTACTTCTTCACGATCCTTTTTTCCATTTTATGAATTTCTTCTAATTAAATCGGCCATTTTAACGTTTCTTGCATTTCTTGCAAACTGCGATTTATTTTTTTTTATTTTCGAAGCTCTCAACAACGAGGATTTGCAAATTCCTCAATTTTTATTGTTTATACACTTTTCAGAAATGGAGAAACCATCGGAAAATCTGAGAATTCACCAAAATCCGAATCCGCGAAACTCATCGGACGCTGCGAATGGAAAAATAACGTGCGAGTACACGTTCTCCACGTATAGGAACTCGTAATTCTCCAGAGTTCGAATTTCCGATGAGGAAACTTTGGGAACGAGTTTGGAGCGTCAATTCCGAAGATATCGATTTGACTTTTCTCGGCCACAATGACAACGACGAGAATCACTTTGACGAACGTCGAGTTTTTGAATGGAGTTTATAAAATTTTTATAAAATGCATCAAAGAAGTATCCGGATCGTTCGCCTTGTTGGCAGACTTGAAATTTGTGAAAATGAGACTAAAAATACATTGGATTTTCGATTGAAACTCGGTCACGGAGATAAACTCGATGGAGGTAGAAAAAAACTTGGGAATTTCGTTTCGAGAATGAGGAGAAGCAGCACCGCGCTCAAAGGACGAACGACTGGAGAGCAGGTGTTGAGTTTACGAGTGGGAAATAAAAATAACATAAAAATAATTACATAGGGTTGTTATAACATGTTATTTCGACGTCATTACTGTATTTATGTATATGCTGGAAATTGCTGCGGCCCTACGAGTCCCCGATAATCGTATACAATTATCTTTTTTTCCCCTGAAATAACGAGTGTATTTTATTTTCATTATTGAACAGTTTTCATCAGTTCTTTTCGCGACATTCAACAGCAGGTTTTTTTTTTACTTATGTAGCCTTACAAAATAGTAAAGTGATTTATTTTCGACGGGATAGACGTGTCTATGTCGTTAAGTTGTTGATGGTGACCCCACCTTAAAAAACCATGTGTTTGGGCGGAGAAATGGAGGAAAATTGTGCCTATCGCTGCGCCGTAATCTCGGACCTATCAGTTGCATCTTGTCCATGAACTTCTGGTAAATATTTCACAGCCACATGGCGAGCAGTCACGAAACACATTTTTTTCCGACCTCTAATGGTAAAAAATGGTTTTTATTTTCTTTCTGGTATAAAAAATGGTTTTTAATAATAATGATTGATTGTTTATTGGTATTCTTAGGGAAAGGAGGTGAAAATTCGATGCGATGCAGAGGAAATTAGGTGAAGGATTATTTATACTGCTCTCGGATACTTTTGGGTTTGATTTTATTGAAAAACGCTGTTAAAAAAAAAAGAAACTGAAAAAAATTCGATCACTATTTTTCAAAGTTTTCCTCAATTTTTTGCACAAATTTTTCTTGAGGAAAAAGCTCCCCCTAGCTATAGCGAATTTGGCACGGGGAACAGGTTAACCGCCTCAACGTACCAACGTTTTTTTAAGCCAGACAAAAGACAAAAAAGCTTCTGTTTTTGAACACGGGGTTGAGGGCAATGGCTCGTAGGGAAAAAAGCTTCAGACCGACGATCGAAGCAATTTAACCCTCTGTCTTTTGAGGCCGGGATAGAAAAGAGGGCGGGGAATCGCCATCAGGTGTCTTCTCACGATTGAATCTCTCCCCCATCCCCGCATTTGTCACCTTCTCTCTGGCCACGAGGTCCGAGGGCGTGCGTGTGCCATTAGGAGCAAATGTCTCCGATCCAATAATCCACAGCAAGCTTTACGCCCAAAGAATAAGGTCAATCAAGGTCAAACTTATTTGTCGTTCTCCGATCGGCTAAGGTAAGCTACCCCTGACAGCAGTAACTTTCCCCTAAGCGATGCTCACTGTTTTGACGTCCCGACTTCACAAACGAGTGTTTACCCAGCCGCGGTACCCTCGCGTTTACCCCAACGGTTTGCACATCCTAACGTAAAACTGCGAATACAGGGTGTGCCTTATAAATCAACCGAAATATACAAATATCCCATTTGCCGCAATCCCCCAGCAGCTTAGACAAAAGTATTTAGCCACAAAAATACAAAAATTCGCTAAAGTTTCGATTTTTATAAAATCGATAAATTCAAATCGATCCTTTCGTAGAAATGATTTATGGCAACGAATTCATGCTCGATTTTCATGATTTACAGGCCGAAAACTAAGTTTATGATTCCGGGGATCGATATCGCACGTTTCGATAAGGAATGTGGAGCTTTTTACGATGAAAATTTACGACGATCCTAACTCGGTGTTTCGGAGGCTAGAAATCTCTGTGATCCGTCCAGCTTGGACGACAGAGTCGATGAGATTTGCACAGAAGTTAATGTCACCCATAAAATCGTGGGAAAAAGCTTCAGGTACGAAAGATGGTCGGTTAAATATGCATGAGCATCAACTGGCACAAGTACCAAACGTCCAAACAGAAGCCACACGAGTCGTCTCACTCCATGCAGCAAAATAAATCTGACGAACTTATTTCCTCGGCAAAAAATCAGACGCCTCAGTGATTTTTGTCAGTCGGACTCGATTGGTCGCTAAAGAACGTCACGCTCGATATAAAAACCTGAAATAATAAAAAATGGAATTCTCGAAAAATCTTAACGTCGTAAGTTTCTTTGCTCCGAAATTTTCGCGCTTTTGGCTGATGAGTGATCAGCAGCACGGATTTTTAAAATAGACTCTTCCAATTAGTGCCGATCTCGCTCGCGAGTAATCGAGCTCGCGACTGATAATCATTGCAGCATGGAGCAACGCCGTTAATCGCGAGTCAACATTTTTTTTTATGTCCTCCGCACCCAGTTTGCGCGCCTGAAAAACTGCAATAGTGATAGTTGGATGGAAAAAAAATCCAAGCTTCTATGCCAGTGATCTTGGAATATATTTTTTTTTCACCGTTTTATGGACTCAGCGTCAGCCGCCACCCGTAGCAACGTTCTCTCGGGTTTCTCGTAAAATTCGATTTACGAGTGAACGTTATAATTAATATTCGCTGTGTCCTAGTTAATTTATAAATCTATCGGTGCAAAGGGTTATTAGCAAGCTGCCGCAAATTGCCGTTTATGAATATAGAACGTTTCAGAGCAAGTGGGACGGGCAAAATGTAATCATTTCCGCGGCTGCAAATTCGTTGATGAACTTAACGTATCACCACCGAAAAACGACTTTATTTATAGGTTTCTATCAAAATTTTGTACAAACATTCTTGGCACCAAAACCAACAGTTTTCTCCTGTAAAGAAAATTTTTCTGACGTTCAGAATGTGAGACATTTAATTTCCAATTTTTTATTTTTCTCATTTAATCGCGTGTAAATTGAACCGACGTTTCATTAAAAAGTTGCAGGAAAAAAAACAAAAGGAACGCGACTTCAATTTACACGCGTTTAGATGGGAAAATAGAAAAAAATTGGAAATTAAATATCGCAAATTCTAAACGTCAGAAAATGTTTCTTCAGAGGAAAAAACTGTTAGTTTTGGTGCCAAGAACGTGCATACGAAATTTTGAAAGAATTCTAAGTCGTTTGGTGATAATAATAAATTAATGTGATTAAAATATTGATAATATCGAGAGGTGCGAACCGGGGGACGTGAATTACCTGATGGCAACCATGTCGTAGGTTTTTACGTCGGTGTTCAAAATATGCAAATAAATAATAATAAAATAAATAAATTGAAAATGAAATATCGCAAATTGTAAAGGTCAGAAAATTTTTCTTCAGAGGAAAAAACTGTTAGTTTTGATGCCAAGAACGTATATGCAAAGTTTTGAAAGAATCCTAAATAAAGTCGTTTCGTGATAGTAATAGCTTAACACACGATCATCATCGATCAATGTTGCGGGGAAAGTAATGGATCACAGTTTGTTAGAGTTTGAAGTATATGAATGTTGGTAATGATGGGTTTATCAGTTTAGGGATCAACTGCAGCATGATGGCGGCTACAGGAGTGTAAACATCGTTAAGGCAGTTTCCCGTTGTTGATCCCGATGCAAAGCTCTGTCTGGCATGCGCAGCGAGCCACGTTGCGTTGATTTTTTGTTCACTTGGTAAAAAGTTACAAACACGTTATTTCAACGTTGTGTTTACAGGTGCGAATCGTTGTTCTATCTGTCGTGATGGTGGTGGATATCGCGATCGCTGATCTTGATGAAATATTGGTCAACGTACGTTACGAGGAAGGATGGGAGGACGAAGTGAGTTTCTGGGGGAACGTGGCTTGCCATGCTGGACGAAAGAGAATCTTTAGTGTTCATGAAATCCCGCAAAGTGATCCGTCGCGACGGCTCAATGATTTCTTTGGTGAATTGGTCACGAACGTACAATCGGAATGTGGGGCAACAACCAGAACGAAATCGTATGGAAATATCGATTATGATTACGACCAGAGCTACTGGAGCCTCTTCAGCGGTGGTGACCACGAGGAACTGCTCAAAAATGGAACGGTCCTCATTGAAGAGCTGGACAACGCGACGTCCGTAGCAACGCAAACTCATCTCTTTCCTAACTGCGACGTCGAGGTGCTCTTAGTCTTGTTGGACGACGCGATTCGCGTTTTGACGAACAGCAAGGTTTTCGAAAAATGGGACAATCGACGCCACGTCATTGTTCTCATGCTGACCAAGAGAAAAATAACTCCACACACGTCCAAACTATTGGCAGACACTTTTGTAATAATGTTGCAAAAGTTGTGGAACGAGAATCGCGTGCTCAACGTTTTCTTTGCTGCACCTTTCTCGACGATGGGACATTTGCTATGGTTCTACGACCCCTTCGTAAAAAACGACGTCACTGACAAACGCGGACAGATTTTTGCTCGTCAAGTTTCACGAATCTCAAATCTCGATCGTGTGTCGAATCTCCATGGCTACGAACTCAACGTTGGCATGTTCGAAGCGACACCGACTGCCATCAAATACGATCCCGTTGGCTCTTACGCACTTCCCTTTGCCAAGGAAACCCAAGGCTTCGTGGGAATCGACGGCCTGACCTTGGAGGCAGTCGCCAAACACATGAACTTTACCTTCAGGATCATCCCACCGACGGACGGAATTGAATTCGGTTGGGTACATCCGAACGGGACATTCTTGGGAACAATAGGTAAATTTTCAATCTTAATTTTTTCTAAAGAAAAAAATCCTCTCCAAAATCGTCTTCCTGGATCCCAAACGTGCGGAGCAATTTATTTCTTTTATAATAAACAAAACTTCGGAAAAATTTTACAACCGATTTTATTGAAAAACTAAATAAAGCTTCTTCGGTGTTACACAAAAGTGTGTGAAAAGTTTCAAGAGGCTCCNAGCTCCACCATTTAGAAATCGGAATATTCAATGTTGAAAATTGCAAAACACACGCTCTTGAGAGAAATTACTAAAAATTGTGATTTTTGAAGAACGATAGGCCGAACGTAATTTGAAAAACTAAATAAAGTTTCTTCAATGTTACACAAAACTATATGCAAAATTTCAAGAGGCTTCACTATTTATAAATCGAAATATTTAATGTTGAGAATTGCAACTTTCAACACACGCTCTCGTGAGAAATAACTGAAAATTGTGATTTTCGTAAATAAATATCTCAACTTCTACAGGGTGAAACTTCTTGAAATTGCACGAGCTATTAGATCCGGCTATTCTCTCAGTGTGGTGCAAATTTGAATGAATTCTATCGATAGAAAATTTGCATACAACCTCCTTAAAGTATAAAGATGATTTGTTTGTGTCGTGATAGGAGACGCTGCCTACCACAGAATCGACATCGGTTTTAACTCGATGTACTTGAAAATCTACTCCCAAGATTACGAGTGCGTAAAGGCGATCGAATTTTCGATTCCGATTGATTTCGATCGGCTGTGCATCATCGTGCCACGAGCTGGCAAGATACCGCGCTGGTTACGGACTTTTTATTACTTCCATCCAGCGATCTGGGTGTGTCTGGTCATGACCCACGTGATCGTGGCTCTCGTGTGGTATTTGATTCGGAATTTCCGGTCGGGGCCGGAAACGAAGAAGTCTCGTATGCCGGGCTACAGCGCTCTGCTGCTGGCAACGTTTTTTCTGTTCATCGGTGCGCCGGTGAACATAAAGCCCGGCCAGATCGAGAGAATCCTCTTGGCAGCATTTTTGATACTGGGCGTGACGGTAACGGGAACATTCACCGGTACGCTCTATCACAGTTTCACGACCGAGATGTATTACGACGACATTGCGAATCTAAAGATTCTTGACGAGAGCGATCTCTCCATAGGAACTGCATCGCCGAATCTGAAGGACGTATTCGGTCTGAACGAAACAGCGGACGATCAACCAGAGATAAAAAGCTTGCGAAGGAAAATGAAGGTCATGAGGTCCGAGCGAACTTCGACGATTGAGAAAACCGCATATCAGCGTAACGTCGCGTCCCTGTCACGCGGACATGCTTTCTCGGTCTCCAAGTATCGCTACGTCGACGAAACAGGCGCCAGCTTGTTACATTTGGTGCCGGAGTGCCCTCGAGCCTATTATTTGGCTTACGTTATGCCCCGAAAATCCTTCTACATGAAGCGAATAAATCGCATACTGCGTCGTTTGGATCAAGCAGGTTTACCGCAGCTGTGGAACGAAGTGACTACCGATCGCCTGATCAACATAGTTACAAGCACAGCCACCACGTCCGCCACCAACGTCGGACAAGTCCCTTTCAACTTGAAGGACTTACAAACGGCCTTCATGCTTTTGATAATGGGACACACGATCGCGGTCTGCATTTTCGCTGGGGAAATGCTTTGCGCCAAGAAACTCAGGCATCGCCAAAACAAGTCTCAGGCTCGTCTGAACGCTCGGTTCCGAGCGATGGATCATGCTCTCCGCACTTTTGGAAACGGACATTCTCGAAATCGTTTAATCCATTAAAAGTCGATTCAAGCGGAACAATTGGCACCAGGAATCTCTATAACTTCCGGGCTGGAATTGAAAACCTCGCGACGACGCACGGCGAAGGAATTCATCGACCAAAACTCTATCCGCAGAGTCTTCAACGCGAAGCACCCATTTTTTACCTCCGGAACTATAAAAATATAAAAATTCCTATGTTAACGACGGTCGGTAGCGAAATTATTCAAAAATGCAAACCGGAAGTACAGACTCTACAAAGTTTATTACAAAATTTCCAAAAATTCAAGCGGTTAGACGGTTTTTCAAAAAACTAAGATTTTCATGAAATTCGAAAACCCCATAAAATTCAAACTGTTCAACCGACATTTCGAAAATTCGATACCAACCTTCCTACTATGATACTCTATTCATAAAAAAAAAATTAGCAATAAATCTTGAAATTTGCGGAAGTTAGAGCGCCGACACCCTTTTTTTGAAAATTTCAACATGCCGCAGAATTCATATTTTTCTAGCAATCCCAACAAAAGTCTCAGAGAACAAAGAGCTTGTATAGATTCACATCTGTGCAAAACGGGAGCCCTGTAGCTCAAACCGTTCTCGACTTATAAACGTTTGAATTTTACAGTGTCAGAAAATACGCACATACACATCGGGAAATTTTCTCTAGTTATGAGTTTTCGATGCCTCGAGATATTTCGGGCACATTGACAGTGGAAACTGAAAAGAAAAAATCCTCCTCTCTGAAAAAGCAAAAAATAGTCGCTGCAGTAACTTTCATGTTTAGTCTCGTACGTAAAAAGCCATCGCTCCATCGAGTTCCCAGGATTTGGAGCTCCAGAGCAACGCGACCGAGTGTTTGGATTATTAATTAACGAACAATAAAGTTTATGTTTATATTGTCTAATTACGTTTGTTTTTTATTGCCATTCACCCACGATGCTTACTTAAAATCTCAACGTAATGTTCACCATGTTGAAAAGTTGATAAATACGCGGAATATATTTTACTTTTATCGCTTCGGTTTTGTGTACATTGCGTTTTTTGTGTATACTTCGTTGAGTTTAGTTTAAGGAGAGCTCTGCTTGACAATTATTTTTATTTTCACGAAGATGCTATTACAGTAAAACTAAAGTAACGAACTGCACTTATCGATCAGTCGGAAAACCTCACTCTCGTCGTAGCTCGACGATTCTCGCTACAAACAGTTTGTGTCAGCACCTCCCATTTCATTTTATATATACATATATATATATAGATTGTTAATAATATATTATTCATATAATTTCAAACAGTTATGAATAAATATATGTATATACATATATATATATTTTTAAATCGTCATTATCTCGTTTTATACCTGACAAAATGTACAATCTATAGATACTAAACGTGGAGGGCGTTAATTGAAGACAATTCCACATTCGGCATTCGTGTTCTTGTTCGTCGAATCGTTTCCATGCACTTTTCGCAGCTAGAAACGATTGAGAATCTTTGCTAATATTTATTTACGCGTTGTTTCGTCCTTAGACTCAACTTTTTGTTCTTCTCTTGTTTCATCTTAAAATCAATAGTAAACGTAAGATCGAAATACAGAAAAATAGAGATGAAATGGAAAGTTTGAAGATTTCGGTGGTCGTTTCGTTTTTTAATCGCGAAATGTCGAGCAATTTGATTTTTTCCCACTCACCGAATTACGGGGAAAATAAGAAACAGCGGCTGCGGCTGCTGTGGAGTCATGACGACTGCTTTTTGTTCGATAACGATTCCTAACAATTATTCTTATAAATAAATAATGCAAATTACTCGGAGATTGTTGTTTGTGACAATTAGGAATTTTTCTTTTTGTTCTCTATAAATTACCAACGACATCACTTTGTTTTTAAAGCTCCTGGCAAAATCGAATCTTTTAGGAAATAATAGACTAAGGATTTTAAAAATTATTCACGAGCATCGTTTCTCGAATTATTTGTTTTTTTTTTTTTTAGGGACAAACTTCCCTCAAGTTTTTCGGAATTTCGAAAAGTATAAAAAATAAAAATAAAATATTATAAACAAAATAAAGATCACGCGATTCGGTGGGGAGGGTTTTTACGTTCAATCGAAACGACCAACGACCATCGAAAGCGGGAAAAGTAAATCAGAAGAGTGCATGTTTGTGTGCTAACCGCGAAGGACCCTGCAATTATTCGGGAATAAAAAAATTTCGACAAAAATCCAACGAGAAAATTTAAATGCTTGTTAAGAAATTGGCAAGTGAAATAAATTCAATTACGTGAGCGTCCACCCGTAAAGGCACGTTTGGCATACCGCGAAGAAAAGAGAATTGAAAATCGAACAGGGAAGAAAACATTCATTCGTCTATAACTAAATTTCGTGTAGTGCTGACCAGCGTTATTTTTCTTTTTTTGTTTTTTGGTTGTTCGTTAAGGTCTTAGTTATAAAAAAAAAAAATAGTTTGAATAGAAAAGAGTTAACGTTCTCGAAAGAAAAATAATTGATGCTACAACTGGAAAATTTCGTCTTGTTGTTGCTGCAGTTTTTGCAAAGACGTTTTGACTCGTCGACCTTGAGTCATTACGACTGCCGATGGTAAACTGTGCACGTCGTTGCTCGACAATGGCCTTAATTGTTCTGTATTCTCGACCATCGTGCTCGACGTTACGGGATGGGAATTTCGTAAACGCGCGGTCGCTCTGCGCCGTTGTATATGCGTCGTTTCCCCATCGTAGCAAAATCTATAATGATTTAAAAGAACTTGAGATTTCTTTAAATCGATTTCCTCCATTTGTTCGATAGCAAAACGACGTTTTCGTATGTAAAATTTTCATTCATTTCACATCTTCCCACCGCATCGAAAAAAGCTATGACCGCAAATTCGGAAATCGTTTTTCTACGCTTCTGCACGAAAACGCCAGTCGCCACAGTCGATCTTGGCAAACGCCAAGAAACGTATGAAAGTGAAAAAATGTAAGTCACTGATTCTCGATGTATTTTTTCCACAAAAACGATTTTTGTTTTTTTTTTTTATTGTCGATCGATCGATAGAATTCGTAGATCTGAAATATACTCACTCGCTACTTCCTTGTACTCGCTGAACTTGGTTCTTAACCGAAGCGATGGAACAGTCCATTTTTGCTAAAAAGTCTGTTATCGACGCGCCATCCTCCCCGGGCGACGTTATCGGCGTCGAGTTACAACTCTACAAAAACGGAAACAACTCTTTATTGATAATTGACGTGCAAAAAATAGGAATAATCGGCCGAATATTGACGGAGCTTCCAACTTACATTCGACAGAGCATTGGCGTCTGTACTCGAAGCTGGAGACTCCGTTCCGCTCACAGGTGAGACACAGTCCGCCGGGACAGGAACCAATAAATATTCGCGTAGAAACAAACTGTCGGACGCCCATAATCTGTTTATTCTTCTAATTTGTTCAGTCTGTATCAGAAAAACAGAGATTGCGCTTTTCATCACATTTTCGATGTTTTCGAAATTTTTAACGCATCAAAATGAGAAGAAAATGAATTTGGAAAGTTTTTCAATTTTTTGCTCCATTTTCANACGTGCAAAAAATAGGAATAATCGGCCGAATATTGACGGAGCTTCCAACTTACATTCGACAGAGCATTGGCGTCTGTACTCGAAGCTGGAGACTCCGTTCCGCTCACAGGTGAGACACAGTCCGCCGGGACAGGAACCAATAAATATTCGCGTAGAAACAAACTGTCGGACGCCCATAATCTGTTTATTCTTCTAATTTGTTCAGTCTGTATCAGAGAAACAGAGATTGCGCTTTTCATCACATTTTCGATGTTTTCGAAATTTTTAACCCATCAGAATGAGAAGAAAATGAATTTGGAAAGTTTTTCAATTTTTTGCTCCATTTTCAAGACTCAGTGGTTCGTAGAAAATGTTGAAAAATGCAATAATTTGTAAGGGTTGAAATCCTTGAGCTCACAAATTTAGAAAGTTTTTTTTGAACGTACGAAATAATTAGATCGATTTTTTTCGTAACATTATGTAATGGTCGATAAAAAAAAATGTATCATCAGTATCTCGATATTTATGATCAATGATTTCCACACTGACTGATAAACGACTCAAGTGTTGTGTTAAAAAAAAAGTCTAACCTCAAAAAACACGAACTCGATTCGCTAAAAATGTGGTCGAGCAAATTTTTATGTTGGAGAATTTGTCACAATTTTCAATTGACGAGTAATGATTGAAAGCAAACGTTCAAATTCACGTAACGAAGAGTTATGTTGTCTAAGAAGCAGGTCAATTTAAAGATTTTTTGCCCCATATTTCTTCGATTATGCAGAATTTTTAGTTCGCGATGAGCCCCTCTTTTTAACATTTGCATTGGATGGATTTTGTCAAAACAATGGAGAGTCAATTGGACAATGGAGATTAACAAAATGTTGACAGCTGATGGAAAATTTTTCATGGTTGAGAGTAATTGTTGAAAAAAATGACAATAATGATAAGTCACGAGTTCGAGGGGCAAAAAAGGGAGAGTCATATTCGCGGTATAATACGTACCGTAACTCCGTACTTGAGAGCTATACCTTGGAGAGTATCACACTTTGACACGATGTGTTTAACCAAATGTTCGTTTCGTGTCATGTGTTTCGATGTGCTTCCGTATTTTTTGGGTTTCCTACTTGAATCGCGAATGGATCTACGTTCCTCCATCTCGCCATCATCTTCGCGGTCCATATTAAAGTCCGAATTGTTTGGAGAACATTTGAGCCTCGAGGGACTCGTATTCTAGTGAAATGTGCGCGAAACTGGCTGCGGAACAGCAGTGGTTTTCATTGGAAAATCGAACAGCGATTAATCGATAGAAACCCGCGACGAGAATTTTACGAAGGCGCGGAGGGGGGCGTGTCTTTCCGTAAAATATTCATAAAATCGTGGGACAAGAAAGAGAGATTTTCATGAATGAAAAATAATGGGAAATCATCAGCAGAAAGTTGACCAATTGGGTAGACGACTCGAGGACTAATGGGCGTGGTTCTGTCACTAATATGGTCGTGCAAGAACTGCTGAGGATCTCATTCCCGATCTCGAAGATCGAATAATCGATGTTAAAAATGGCGAATGACATATTTCTAGGCTGTTCGGGGTCCAATGAGGATTGAGCTTTGAGGATGGTGGGAGGTTCATTGCCAATGGCAGTGGCTCCGCTGCGAAGTACTTGCGGCCACGTTCACGTTTAATGGGATATGAGAAAAATCGTGAAAAAAGAATAATCTCGCAGTACAAACTTCAACCTGGAATTCTAGTGACTGGATGTTACGCTGTTGCAGTAAGTTTTTCATCTTTCAAAAAGCCCAAAATTTCGTAACTATTAGTTGAAAAAAAAAATGCACAAAAAAATTATAAAAATGACGTTCAGCTAAAATCTGCGACGAGTGGGAGCTATTATTGTTTTCTAGCAACGTAATGATTTTACTAGTGTCTGAAACATCCGAGTTTTCTATTTTCGCTGTCAGTAGCGACGGGGAAAGGTCGAAAAAAAATGTGATGAATATACTTGTTAAAATTCCATCCAGAATGTGTCGCAATCGTGACTTATACATCACAACAAACGAGCTGCATCAGTGAGTCACACTCGCTCACCACACTACCACAATCTTACGAGCTGCTTATCATCACTGCCTTTCATTATTTGTTTCTATCTTGTTCCCAAACGTCCGTCCTTTTTTCCTCCGATAATATATCTCGCGTGCTAAGTGTGACAGCTAGGGACACAGCATTAGTTGTCGTTGATCTCTCTTTTATGACACCATGTACGTAAACAAAAGAGGTTATGATGAGTTTACAACGAAATTCCACAGTACAGAGGCTCTCATTACACCAAACACAACAACAACACGATTTCAGTGCAATAAACCATCAAACAACGAGTTATTTCATTAGAAAGTAAAGAAAATAATTCGACACATAACCTAATAAATCGACAAGTGACTTGACAGATTTCCAAAGTGAGTGCAAATTAATTCGTTGCAACAAACTAACTCAACGAGTCGATTCATGAATAATCCGCGTGAAATCAAACGTTGAATAATCTAATGCTGAAAAAAAATGTGAAATGTCCCCGTTAGTGAATTACCAGATGAGCTTATCAATTGGGAACTCGACCTTCAATCGAATAAATATCAATGAAGAAGCTCCCTAACCAATTTTCTAATAAACAAAAATAAAATGATCCATTTCTATAATCATTGCACAGAGAGACCCCATAAACAATTGACCTGAATATCGAGCTTTCTAACCTCGAAATTGAAATAATTGACACAAGAAAGTTATAAAATAAGTTTAAAAAATGAGTTATCAGGACAATGAGCCTGTCGTGTTGAAAAAAATTACAAAATCATTGATCCCACGAAGAAATTCGTAAATTAATCAAACGGGAATTGTCAATAAATTAGAAAAGTTGAAATTAAGCAAAATGTCTCATAAGAAAATTTTTTGTAACATCCAACGCCTGAATTTGCAGATAGCGAAAAATGTCTCTGCGCGATTTGGTGGACGGAGAGTGCGCTGGGCCAAGTTCGCTCATTCGCTTGACTTCGCATCTCATCCAGGATCACGGATTCCAGGAAGAAGGTTTGCAGCGGGCCCATCAATTCCCACAGCCGCACGTTCCCCCGAGTGCGGAACATTTTGTGGAACAATTCCTGGAGGAAACCAACAATGCTTCCCCACAGACTTTCAAGATGGACAATATTCTTAGGGAGATGCAAAAGATAGAGTACGATCCACAGGCTGTCGGGAGCAACCTCCAGAGACACTCGGAACTCGCCGGCTGCGACGCTGCCTGGGCCAGCCAGTATTTGGCATCCGGACGTCATTTTGCTGTAAGCTTTTCTCTCCAGATCAGCTGTTTACATTTTTAGCTTCACTCTCCACTGCTCATGGACGAGAATATGGGAAAAATAATAATTTTCAACTCCTCATCCTTTTTTTTCATCATTTTCCAATTTTTATCAACGAATTTGCAAAATTTTTGCTATTTTTGTGGATCTAGCAATTTGTTTGTTTGTATCGACTCATCTGTGCATCATTTTTCTGTGCCGGGCGATGGAAGTTTTTACATGCGTCCATGATTCCTCGTTGTTCGGAATTTGGTGACGATTTTGTGTTTTTTAATTCGGAAAATGCAGGAGACTCATACGGACGCCATTTGGAATTCGACGTACAGCGAAATTCCGAATACCGGAGCTGACAAATTGGCTTTTGGACGGAGTAATACGAACGAATTGGGTTTGGGCCCGCTCTGGGCGGACGAATATCTCGAGCACAGTATAAACTTGGATAATAACGCGGTAACGAAAAACAATCCTGTCTCTTACGATGCCGAAGCTTCAAAAAGTACGACGGAACATTCGAAACTGATGAAATACATGAGCAACAAAGAGGGCGACATCGGGGTCGACGGAAAGGACGAAAAGTTGGAAAGCGGCGATGATCCTTACGAAAAATGGATCGAAGAAGCGACCAATCGCGATGGCCCTCTGGAGCGAAATACGATCAACGAAATTGGCAGCGCCGAAGCTTGGGCCGATGAACTCAAACAAGAAAATGCAATGACAATGGGTAATTTTATAATTCATTAAGAGCACTACTCGAAAACCAAAGGAAAAGTTGAATTTTCACGTTTTTTTCCATTCGCTTTTTTCATCATATTTTTTTTATCGTCTCAGCTATTTCTGTGTCTTTGGGTTTTTAAATATTTAAAGGCGTTCGTTATGCAATCAATTTTTATTCCGTTGCGCACTATCACGTACGTCTCGTTATGGTTGAAAAGGTTGAAATACAATTTGAAAAAAAAACGTGGCAATAGTAAAGAAAAAAATGAATAATTGATGCACAGATCCTGATAAATACGAATCATCATTTTGGGCCCGTTTGCAAGGTGAATGGTACAAAATTTCATCGTTGAATAATTTGGTCGACGCGCATCCGTGGTTGCCGGAATACGAAAAAATTTACGATCCGTTCAACGAGTATAAATTCAACACGGAAAATCCAATGAGGAGTATGAACAACGCGTTGGAGGAGGGAAAACGGAGATTGGAGGCAGGCGATTTGCCGAGCGCAGTATTGTGCTTCGAAGCGGCTGTCCAGGAAGACCCAAAGAATGCCGAGGCGTGGCTCATTCTGGGAAAAACACAGGCCGAGAACGAACAAGATCCCATGGCGATTTGCGCCTTAAAAAATTGCTTGCAAATCGATCCAACGAATTCGGTGGCTCTCATGACTCTCGCAATATCTTACACCAACGAATCCTATCAAAATCAGGCTTGCATCACCTTAAAAGAGTGGCTCTCCAAACACGAGAAATATAAACATCTCGTTGACACTTCCAGCGATACACGTCGCCGGAGCAAATCAGACGTTTCCACCATTTTGTTCAAGTTTGTAATTTTTTACAGTCGTAAGTAAAAACATGCGAAATTTACTTTGGGGCCAAAATTTTATCTTTTCAAATATTCGTCCTCGGTATTCTGCACGCTTGCTTGAGACTTTTATAATATTCACTCTGTATATTCATATTTTCTACTCATCGGGACTTTTCGAACATGGGAATAATTTTACATATTCGATCAAAGAATCGCCATGCGACGTTACACAAGATCGCTAATTAAAAAAACTTGAAAACATGCACGCCCTTGAACAAAACTGTGTAGCATGCTCCACTTTAAGGCAATCATGAAAATCATATTTGTTACTTCATTAGCGACGTACACAACGAGGTCAAAGATTTGTTCATCAAAGCGGCGAGAATAAATCCTCGGGATGGCATCGATCCCGATGTTCAAAGCGGTTTAGGAGTCTTATTCAATTTGTCGTGCGAATACGAAAAAGCAGCGGACTGTTTCCAAGCCGCACTGAACGCTCGACCGGATGTAAGTGAATCAACGAAACGGAATAATTTTGTTTCTCCTCGTAAATATTTTCCAAGTTTTGAGATTTTTTGAGACGTTTGTGAATTTTTTTTGTACGTTTTTCAGGACTGCAGATTGTGGAATCGTTACGGGGCGACGTTAGCGAACGGTCAGAGGTCAGAAGAAGCGGTCACAGCTTACCATCGTGCCTTACAACTGTCTCCAGGTTTTATAAGGGCTCGTTACAATCTCGGAATATCCTGCATCAACCTCGGAGTCTACAAGTACGAAAGAGAATTTTAAATTCGCCGTTAAATCCTCAGAAAATAGAGGAAACTCTCGAAACATTGTTGACCTTCATTTCCGCATTTTTCAGGGAAGCTGCGGAGCATCTTCTCACAGCTTTGAATCAACAAGCAGCCGGACGTGGAGTCGAAGGTGCAAAAGGTCATCCAGGTGCAATGTCGGATACTATATGGTCGACCTTGAGGCTCGTGTTGTCGTTGATGCATAAATACAACCTCAACGACGCCGTGGAAGCGAGGTAACGAATAATCAACGAGTCCATAGCTGAATGATTCATCGATCGATTGACGATCAATGAAAAAAATTCACTTTTACGTCAAAATTGATTACAAAAAAAAACAAAAAATGTCTTCAATTTCCAGGGATTTAGCGACACTCAACAGAGAGTTCGAAATCGAATGAAAGCCCGAGGAAGGGTCGCGATCGACTTTCCCGAAAGAGCATTATTGCGGAAACGAGAATGAGAGAAAAGCAAAACGGCAAACAAGCAAGAGTGTGCGTCACTGACTTAACGTTAGAGACGGCGGTATGAGCTCGAGGAACAAAAAAAACAATATATCCTGTCGAAATAAAAGCGACAATTATCGACTTGAATGGAAGAAGAAAAAAAAACACAAGTAAAAAAAGTTCTTACCGATCTTGTTAATTGATCCCAATCACCGGAGCTTCCTTAATTAATTGGAAATAATTGAAACCTGACAAAAGCGCTGAGGCAGAGGAAGGAAAATAATTTGTAAATCAGCATTTTTTGCGAATAACCCTTTAATATCAGCGACGAATGAAAAAATCATGTTTTCGATATTTTCAGTACATGTAAAATAACCTCGTCGACGGTTTGAGTGGTCAACAGTGATTTGACGGTGTCGTCGTCAATGACGACCGTAAATAAAAGCTTAACATTCTCGCGCAAACGTTGTTCGAACGCCAGATCGCTGTCGTCGACCGTGATTGGTTGACGACCGCAGCGTCTGATCACAGCATCCAGTACGTCTTGGATCGGTGCTTCGGGCCACCCAAATATCTGTCGCAATATTTAAAAGCAAAATAAATATCAACAACCAAGACAAAATTGATTTTTCAAAATTACGCTCACAAACTTATTAATCATGTTTTGTTTATTATTCCAAATCCGAAAATAAATTTGGCTTCTTGGCCGTTGAGCAAAAACTTGATAAAAAAACTTTTATTCACGTTCCGACACCAAAATTTATTACGAAACGTGACGAGATGGAGCAAAAATCGAAATAAATATTTGGAATAAATCTAAAGACTCAACCATCAGCTACGCAGGCAATTTTTTTTCTGCACAATTTCTAAATGGGGAGGCGATTAATTGTATTGGATAATGAAAACCAAGTACTTATTTTTGTTGATGCTTCTTATCAGAAATAGAAATGAAACGACTTTATTTAGGAAACTTTCAAAATTTTGTATAAACGTACTTGGCACCAAAACTAAGATTTTTCTTCTATACAGAAAAATTTTCTGACGTTTAGAATTTGAAATATAAAATTTCTAATTTTTTTCTATTTTTCTCATCTAAACGCGTGTAAATTGACGTCACGTTTCCTTTGTTTTTTTACCTGCAACTTTTGAACGAAACGCGATCTCAATTTCCACCCGTTTAGATGGGAAAAGTAAAAAAATTGGAAATTAAATATTTCATATTCGAAACGTCAGAGAATTTCCCTTCGTAGGAGAAAACTTTTAGTTTCGGTGCCAAGAACGTTTGTACAAAATTTCGGAAGAACCCTAAATAAAATCATTTCGTGATACTCACACCTTGAGCGTGATTTTTTTCGAGTTTATTCGAGACTTTAACGAGTAGAAGGGACTTTTAACAATTGCTCGTTTATTTCGCAGAGTTTTCGAGTCGATTGACAAGTTACCTGCAAAGTTTCGTCCTCGATGAGAATCTTGAGAAGATCCGCAATGGCTTTGAGCAGTTGTGCGGATGTAAGTGCGCTGGATTCGCCATTTTGTATTTTAAGAGCAGCGGTGGAGGCGATATCGAGAAGTTGTGTCTGGAGTTGTCGTTTTTCTGCTTCGGCCATAACGTCTTCAAGGACGTGGCGATGTTTGGCTCTGATGTGTCGCATGAGGCAGTCATGGCGTATGAAGGCTCGTCCGCATTCGGTGCAGGATTGCGGTGGCTCTCGTCTGTGTGTGTTGAGATGAGCTTGCAGGGAGGATTTGGTAGCAAAGGCCTTTTCGCACTTGTCGCATTTATGGGCTGCGATAAATGTAAATATTAGTTTTTTTTTTTTTCATTTCCATCAATATTTCAAGGTCATTTATATTTACGTTTAACTCCAGTGTGGATGAGCGTGTGCTTGGTGAGGTCTTCCTTTCGCGTGAACGATTTGGAGCAGATATCGCATTGGAATCCGGGTGCTCCCTCGTGTGCGAATTTTATGTGCAAATTGAGGCGAGCCTTTCGGTTGAAGGCTTTACCGCATGTCTCGCAGGTGAAACCATTCTCCCCCGTATGATGGAACAAATGTGCTTTCAGCTGAGCAGCTTGGATGAACGATTTTGCGCAATACTGGCAGACGTGGGGTCTTTCGCCGGTGTGTGTCCTTTGATGACGGTTCAAGGTCTCACGAGCCGCAAATTTCCGTTGACACTAAAGTTCGTTCAAAGCTTTTCTTACTTAACAATTTTTACTGCAGTCTTTACGAAAAGTGCTCGAGTCCCTGTAGCGGGGGTTGTTCCGAAGGTCACGAGAAAGGTGATATACTTACGGTAGCACAAAACTGAACGCTTGCTTGTAACGAAAAAGAACGCGTTAATGATTCAAAGTCGCAAGCTTAGTCAAGTGAATTCGAGCTTGAGGCTCGAGACGAGGAAACTTTCAAGGAATTTTCTTTTTTTCGTACTCACGTGTTTACACTGAAACGGCTTTTCCCCGGTGTGAACACGCCGATGTTTCTTAACGGCCAGAGCAGATAAAAAGGTTTTCGGACACAAATCACACTTCACAGGTCGTTCCCCAGTGTGGACTCGACTATGTATCAAAAGCTGTTGAGGCGTGCTGAACTTTTTATCACATTGGTCACACGACTTCTGTTGACGCTGAGGGACTCCCGCGTGGGTCCGCAAATGTTCCCGGAGATTGTCTTTCCGGGTGAAGGATTTGTTACAAACCTGGGTCAATGATTAACGGTTATTCGAGCTTTGCGTAACGATTTCCTCGCGAATTACTGGATGACGAGACTTACTTGACATTCGTAGAAATTGCGGAGGGTTCCGTGACATCCGGATTGCAATTTGTGTCGATTCAAGTGATAACGGCGCGTGAAATAACGGTCGCACGGCTCGCATCTACGATGGGAATTATTCTTTATTCGCTTTGGAACACGGTAACGAAGAATTTCAAGGTCAGGCAAAGTTGGAGGTCATAGAAGCTCCAGAAGGTCATAGAGGTTCGGAAAATCCGAAAAAAAAAGATAATCGATGAAGATAAAAGGCGCCGGACGTTAAAATTCATGAAAACTCACTTGTAAATCTTGGCATTGGAATGAGTGGTGTATCGATGCTTGTCCAACGATTTTTTGTCGCGGAAAGTTGAACCGCATTCCGTGCAACTGCACGATTCGATCTCCCAGTGAATTACGATCGTGTGTCTCTCCAGCGACGAACGCTTTTTGAAGCAAAGTTCACAATTTGGACATTTGAATTGACCGCTCGAGTGTGCCGTCTTCAAATCTTCGCCGCAGCAGTGACACTCGTTTTCTCCAACCGGTTGGATCGTAGCGCTCCTCACATCCTCAGCATCTTCCGTGTTCTGGTTGCCTGAGAGATCAGCGTACGGATTATTGTTAACCCACCCGGCAATCATGATTTTTATGAAAAACAGTGCAATTTGCAACTAACCGGCATCCGAATCATCAAAGTCTTCGGAACTCTCGGAATCGTAATCGTTGAATGTTTTCAGCTCCAAAATGTCGGTGCTGTCGTCTTCCTCTCTGCACACAGTCAGATGATCGCTCAGCATCTACAATCAATTTTTATCTTCTCAGAATTTCCAATTCATTTCGCAGCCACGTTTTTTTCATTTTCTGAATTAAACTGTTGCACTTACGTCTTCATTTTGAAAAATTCGCTGACAAGTCACGCACTGATAATTCCTCGTCACCACGATACTGTCTGTGGTGTTATCTGTGCACAAGAAAAATTTCGATCTATGAGAATCTATGAAAAATGGAGCGTAAACATGAAATTTTTGTTTACATTTTTGTTTGCAACCAATTATTCGGTCAGACAATCGAAATTGCGTGCAATGATTATTTTGATTTGTTCGCTTCCGCCATTTCCGACACTTTATTCGGCCATTTTTCTATGTTGATTTTCATATCGCCATGTAAACAATTTTTTTTCCTCATTTTCATTAAAAAGTGGTAATAGTTGAAGTAACGCATCGTACCCATTGTGCTGTTCATTCTTCGATCCAGTAACGTGAATAACCTGTTTTTTTTCCGTGGATTTCACTCGTTTCACAACTTTCTCCGTTTCAGCACGATAATTAACCTAAAAAATGCCCAAAACCGAAAAACACGAATCTGCCAAAATAATAGTTGCTCGGGAGTAATCACAAAAAAAAGTTGATGGAAATGCAAGATTTACTATCGTTCCAGATTGAGGTCCCACCAAGTTTAACATTAAAATCTTGATTTGCTCGATTTAACGAACGGTACACGCGCAATTGTTTGTTTTTGACAAGCAATTAATCAAAATCTAACGCTAACGTACAATTTCCGGAATGTTCAACATTTGTTTTTGTTGTTTATTGGATTTTATTTTATTTTTTTTATTAATTCGTGATTGATGTCACTGATAAAGTCGCCATATCGCTTCTCCGAGCTGCGTTCGCAACAATAATTCCACAGAACTGAGCTTTTCGGATATCGTGCCATCTTGCTGGTGGGATCTCGCTGTAGTTTGCTCTACAGATGGGGCCACCGACTGGCTCCACCAAGTAACGCTCTCTATCGATAATTTGGTAAATTTCTGACTCACGCAACTGAAGCAACGCTTCGAGGGAAATTTCGTTGAACGAGCGATTTTCAGAGTCGCGTACCGTAAATTTATTCTTTTCGTCTCTCAGCCATTCTGATCACCACATGATGGCAATAAAAAAAATGTCCAACATCGAAAAAGTGTAGGGGGATGAATAATGAGAGAAAAATTGTTTTTACTGGTTTTTGTTAATTGTAAAATTCCGTTATACATTCGTTTCGGAGCTTCGAGCAGCGCGATATTTTGTTTCATATCCGTAGAAATAGAAAATGGAGAACCGCGAACGAACAACGATGGCGAAATGTCGGTTTATGTGCGGGGAGAAAGAAAAAAACAGGTGGCGGCCATTTAATCATCCTCCGGGGGGCCGTCGTCTGCTTTTACATCGTCGTCTCCCTCGCCCCCGCTAAAATCGCCCATTCCTTCGACTTCTTCCTCGTCGTCGTCTCCAGCGACTTCAGCATTCTCGAGCTCAGCACGTTCCATTTGCCGAGCAAGTTCG
This sequence comes from Hyposoter didymator, assembly GCA_037952995.1. Lineage (NCBI taxonomy): Eukaryota > Metazoa > Arthropoda > Insecta > Hymenoptera > Ichneumonidae > Hyposoter > Hyposoter didymator. The sequence goes on from JBAJMU010000007.1 coordinate 5,374,825, forward strand.
GCCTCGTCCGTTGCCGTTACGACCTTAGGCTGATGAAGTGAATGAAAAACAAATCGTTTGAATGCAATTCCAGGAATGATTACGAATTTGCTCCAGAATCCCAATTGGATTTTCATTAAAAAACCAATTTATGTCGCTCACCGCCATTTGAACGTTGAAAACACCGCCCAGCGCTGTGATCTTCGCTTCTACGACCTCGATCGCGTTATTGAGAGCTTTCAGGCCATCCGCTTTCTCAGGAGTCGACGTCGTCATGACTGCGCGATAATTAATTCATTAAACATTGCAATTCATCGTCAAATTTGTAAATAATCTTCAGGAGCATTTACCGTAGAGAGGAGGAGCGATCAAGTTGATCTTGATTGGAATTTCTTCCGTGGAGAGCGCCAAACCGGCTTTAAGGGCAGTTTTTACCGCATCGATTCCCTCGTAACCGTAACAAGCGACTTCAACATCCGCTCTGATTTTAACTGCTTGGGACGTCAACTTGCGTTTGATGTTGTTCAAGAGCACGTCCTTGGTCAGGTCGTCCAAACCACACTCTGCTAGAATAGAGGGATCCCTGAAATAACGATAACACCATTACCGGCGCTCTTTTGCCACCACTTTCAAATTGCAAAAAGTGCCTCGGAGGCGAAATTGCGAAGAAAACAAAATAAGCAATTAAATGTACATCTTTTTCCATATTAGTGATTTTTTCGAACAACTGCACACAGTTTTGACTTTCGAGGGGAATAATCATCGTATTTCTATTGAATTTTTCCATTGCTCTCAAACTTTGTACTCACAATACTGATTGTTTGAAGAAATCATACGCCGAAGCTTTCTGCTTCTTGTACTTTTCTTCAAAGTGCCATGCCGTCTTTTGATAAAGCTCTTCCAATTGATCGTCGTTGTCGTAATGCAACAATTCGGCCACGTGTCTGAGTATGGAATTGACTGCCTTTGCCTTGGCGTAACGCTCTGTGCACTTTTCTATGTCTTCCGCAGAAACACGACGTTTACTCAAATCGATGTAACCTGGAATTTCGAAATACTCCAATTATTAACAACGATTGTGGAAAAACGTTTTTTCTTGATAATAAAATGATCAACAACTTTTTTTGTTTGAGGTTTTGACGAATTTTTGACTCTTTTCGTAAATCTCACGTTTTTCGGAGGAGATTTGGCAGTTTTTAGTCAACGATTGACATTATTTACCTTTTTCCTTGTCAACTCGGATGACAACGACTGGTTCAGTTTTGCCGACTCTGATGAGCTTGTTAATGGAACGTATACGTCTCCTGGACAACTCAGAGAGCAAGATCATGCCTTCGATGTTGTTGTATTCGAGTAAATGCACGTAAGCCCCCATTTCGGCGATGCTTCGTACATTGACCATGACAACATCCTCGACTTCGGGATATTTTTCTTTGTAAAATCGACACGAGAGTACCATTTTGGCTGAAAAGACCGAAAAATTCAGTGGGAAATTAAGATGGATACAAAATTTTCGTGAACTTGTGACTTTCCGGAGGTTTCGCTAGCAAATTCAGCGAGATTCCTCGTTTTGAGGTTAGTCGAGAGGTTAGAGGAGGTTGGAGTAGCCCATAATTGGCATTTATCGTGATATTTCGATTTACCTGATTTTGAGGTTAATTTCCGTGATTATTGCAACGAATATTTACACTATTTGGAATCACTTGTTACAGCACAAATGTAATTAAATATGTCAACAATCCATGTGGAATCTTGTCGTTGATTCGGATCTGGCTGACGAAAGACCGAAACAGCGGCTCTCAACTTCCGGTTTTAGCAACGCGTTAAATCCTTTTTTGCCGGCGGTTTTCCGAAAAAAATACGAATAACATCGACGAGTTTCAACAAATTTCCTCGATAACAATCAATTACCGCTCTCGATTGCTCGCTGATTATCCGTTTATAGAATTCCTCATTCATTTGTTTATTTTACTTTACAAATTGAAAAGCCGAGCTGCAAACATTCCAAGGGGGTTTGTGGAATGTGCGTTGATTGGTTGCACGAAATTCGGCCAACACGACAAGGAGCCTATATTTAATAATAATGAGGGATAACGAGTCGAAAAACATAAACATTTGTATAGTCTGAAAATTATATTGAAGAAAGTGAGATTGATAAATTACTATAATAACATAATTGGAGACGAGCACCGAACTAGGTAATGGCCAATGAGATCGAGGCACACAGGATTCACAGGAAGCGCCTGAGAGAAGATTCGCCACCGGCAGATGGCAGTTTTCAAAGCAAAAAAAAACTACTTGTGGCGGGAGAATGTCAGAGCCGGTCAGCAGCCGTTATCTAATTGAAAACAAAACAATCTAAACGTGAATACGGTGCGAAATTAATACTTCACAGAATCATCAATTAGACCGAAAAATATATAGAGTCAATAAATAGTTCTCGTCACAAGTCATGTTGATCGTAGTACGTGCTCAGTTCGAACCGAGATTATTATTTCTAACCTACGAGACATTAAATTAAACCTCGTAAATGGATAATTCAGCTGATAAATCGACCAATTCACACAAGCACGAAGTGTCAGCTTTATGCTCGAATATTGTCAACGATAATGTTAACAATGAACCGCAAATACGCTATGGCGAATGCACACCCCAAAATGCATCGGAAAATAGACTCATCGACAATTCTATATTCAACACTATTTCGAAGATTGTCAATCCAGCTACCAAGGTAAATGTCAAATTAATCCTCGTCAATAAACTGTCAATTTTTCCTTCTCTCCTCGATTTCGATCCTTCGCTTAAAAAATTCGTTTACATCCGAAATTTTACGCTCGAAAATAAATTTAAAATGTTTTCGTTACGAGTTTCAACAGTTTTTAATTCACTGATCCGGAAAAAATAATTTTCGATCTAAAAATTAAATAAACAAGAAAAATTGATTGCACGAACTTTCATGACCTCTAAATTGTGAAACTGGGTAACTTTTCATTACAGGTGCCAGAAATTCACGATTTTAAGATCGTCAAGCCCATAAGCCGAGGAGCGTTTGGCAAAGTATTTCTCGGTTACAAAAAAACAAACGCGGAGCAAGTTTATGCGATAAAAGTGATGAAAAAGAATGAAATGATACACAAGAACATGGCGTCGCAGGTCGTGATAGAGCGCAACGCTCTGGCATTGACACGAAGTCCTTATTGCGTGCAATTGTTCTATTCGTTGCAATCTGTGAGTTGCGTATATTTGGTGATGGAGTACATGGTCGGAGGAGATTTGAAGAGTTTGCTGGGATATTACGGTTACATGGAGGAGAAAATGGCGGCGTTTTACACGGCGGAAGTGTGTCTGGCTCTGGAGTATCTCCACAAGCACGGTATTGTACACCGTGATCTAAAACCTGATAATATGTTGTTGTCGCGCGAAGGTCACGTGAAATTGACGGATTTCGGTTTAAGTAAAATATCAACGATGCATAGGGATCTGGAGATTTCCGATCTGGTTAATTGCACGCCGAGTCTTTTGGCGCGAACGCCCGGGCAGTTGCTTTCGTTGACGTCGCATTTGTCGTTTGGTTCTGGTCAGAAGTCGACGAGCGATTCGAACCTCCTGGACTCGAGTGAGCGCAGTAATCCAGCAGTTAATTTGTTGTCAGCTTTGCAAATGAATTCTCATTTGTCTTCCAATTCGTTAGCGTCGACGGGTGGAGGGTCGCTCAATTGTTCTCGCGTTTCCGGCGTGACACCGTTCCAATCGGCGGAAGATATTTGCCCGGTGATTTCATCGGACGAGGAGATTCGTGATGTCGAGCGTGAGCAGAGCGATACTTGCAACACCACGGACAGTTTTCACACGTGCGAAGCCTCGTCGCTGAAGCAATCGAGCGTATCGGTGGAAAAAACTTCGGAAGAAGAATCAACTCTCGAAGCTGACAACAGTCAGCCGCATATGTCGCACACTAGTCCGCTTAGCACTTGTTCCAATTCCTTTGTCCGTGGGACGAAAAGGAAACGCGCTGCGATGTCGGGGGCGACGGGCTTGACTCAAGAAATATCGATCATGGAGCTGGAGACGAGCTGGACACCGAAACGCAAGAATTGCGGCAATATTTTTACGAGCCGAAGCCCAGCTGTTAGTTCGCGGACTCCGATCGACAAGAAAATGGAGAAATCCGCAGGGGAAGCGGTAAACGGGAGCCAGGATGGCGGGTCAGGTGGACGCGTCGCTTTCAGCACTCCCGTGTCCTCTATGAAGCAAAGGACACGCGATGACATGAAAAAGCTCAAGGATGACAAGCCCCTGCTCATTAAAACCACGAGATTCGATTTACCCCCGCCAAATACATCGCATTCCGCCCCCGACATACATCCGGAGCTCGCGTCCGGTGAACATCGATCACCTCAGGGAATTTCGCCAATCAAGACACCGGCGCCTACTTCCGCCAGCAGCTACACTCCCTATAGGTCACAGAAATCAGTGCGAAGACGACCGCCACAAAGCGGTGTGAATCGTTCGGACGATCGTATCCTCGGGACTCCCGATTACCTCGCCCCGGAATTATTGCTTCGCCAAGGTCACGGCCCAGCCGTAGATTGGTGGGCCCTCGGAGTCTGTCTCTACGAATTTTGCACGGGCGTTCCACCCTTCAACGACGACACACCGCAGGCGGTGTTCGCCAACATTCTAGCCCGCGATCTACCGTGGCCAGAAGGCGAGGAAATGCTCTCCGAAGCAGCGACCCAAGCGATCGATTCACTCTTAACTTTGGATCAAACGCTACGACCCTCCGCCAACCAAGTCAGGAAAATGCCCTTTTTCCACGATTTTCCATGGGACGAGCCACAAAAAGCAACTCCACCTTTCATCCCGCAGCCGGACGACAATTACGATACTTGTTACTTCCAAGGTCAGTAAAAACCACCCTCGTTCTCTTCATCGAACCCATTCAGCGGCAAAAAACCCCCCGAATAGCTCGTAAACGTCAGACTTGTTTTTTTTTTTCAGCGAGGAACATTCTGCAACATCTCAACGTCAGCAATTGCGAAACTTAGTCCCTAGCAGTTCGTGGGTAGAAAAGAAATTAAGCGGTGACCGTATGAGAGCCTAGCACGGCGGTACGCTCCAAAAAGAATCCCGTGCATAAATTATTGTCAAAGCCGAATTGTTTACAAAGTGTCATATCTTCTTTATGTACGTTGGTATGTATAGGAATATAAAATAATTTCTTACGTTTCGTAAAACGAGGCCAATTATTTCCTTCATTTTGACGTCGCACTTTTTTCCTACGTTTCTACGAGTCAAAAAGAAAGTATAGCTTAAAATTTAATCGCGTAGTCGCTTATTTTCGTGAGAGTTGAGTCACTGGACGACAGTCTATCGTTTCTCTCTTTCTGGTTCGATCAATCGATCGTGCTTGCTCTCTTTTCGTGTGGAGAATTGTATCAANGTGCTTGCTCTCTTTTTGTGTGGAGAATTGTATCAACTGGTTCGAAAGCTCTTGACGCGGAGTAACAGAAAAGGAAGTTGCAGGAGGATCCGGTTCGTCGCACTGTAATTATCGTTCGAGGTTCGATCATCCTTTTCGTTTCTGCTACGATTTACTTGAGATTTTTATTTATCCACGGCAGGAAGTGCGTGACTCTTGTGTAAACTCCTGGGTATTGTCCTTTGCCACAGCCGATGCCCCAACTGACGATACCCACTTGGGTCCAACGACCGTCGTTCACCATCAACGGGCCGCCACTGTCGCCCTGAAAATACATTTTTTTCTGTTTTCTTTAATTTTTCTTTCGCAGGAATATAAAAGAATAATTTTGCATTTCTCTCTTTCAACAACTGCCGCGAATGGTAATTATGTTTTTTGAATCTTGGCCGAATTCTCACCGAACAAGAGTCTTTCGCGGCGAGACCCGCGCAGAGAAAACTGTCGACGATTCCACCCGGAGCTGCCGATCCGTATTTGTATTTGCACTCTGCGTTCGACCAGATCGGGATGGAGACTTCTTGGAGAATGGCTGGTTGTGGACCGCCTGCGAATATTAACGAGCCATGACGTAAGTATCGATAAAATGGAATCGAAATACATTTTCATTTGTTAATTTTGCATACTTTCTCGCAAAGATCCCCAGCCTATAACGGTGGCTGTTTTTCCAGAATAAAGCTGAGACCCGGAAGGTAAGCAGATGGGTCGTATGGCTTCGGTGAACTCGACGGGTTCGCTCATCGTGAGGATAGCAACGTCGTTGTACAGAGTTCTGGGATCGAAGCCTCGATGTCGCACAACCCGTTTGACTCGCCTCTCCACGTGACGGACCTCGTTGTTCGTCTTGATATTATAATCGCCGAGTCGCACGGTAAGACGTGCCACATCCCACGAGTTCATGCTGAAACAAAATTCCGATCGAATTGACATGATTATTGAAAAATTATTTTAATTTTCGTGCATAAATTTGTCCAGGACTTTCCTCCGGACTTACGGTATTTTATTTATCAGTTTTGGGTTTTTAAATCTTTATAATTCAGCGGGCTACGTCACCACAATAATTCGTCGATTTATGATTCATAATCCGATGCCTTAGTGGCCACTGCCTCGTTGAATATTTTAATTAATAATAATAAATTAATTAGTGGAATAATTTTAATTAATTAATTAATTAATTAAATTATTATTTAATTAATTAAATAATAATATTTTAATAAATTCGACTCCATTTTCGATAATAACGCAAAAAAATTCCAGACACGATAAAAATGTACGATTTATAGGATCGTGGGCTGCGATCGGGTGCTTCATCGTTCGCGTGCACGTAGCCAAACTTTCTACTTTACTATGATCAAAAAAAGTCGCGGGATTAAATGGGATTTAACTAACTTTGCGACGCAGTGAGCAGCGCTCAATATGTGCTTGTCATCGATCAACGATCCTCCGCAAACTTGACGTCCTGCGTTGAAAAGAGCAGCTATCCAAGGCCATTCACCAAGGTCGGCACTTTGACCTCCGACAATTCGCTCCTGGTCCTGATTACCATTTTTCGCTCCGCACTCGGCGTTGTTTATCGGTGTGGAGGTGGTCGTTTGCAGAGGCTTTTGGCTCGTTGCGCCTGGCCACCAAGCTGGTTTTTTTGTTGGCCAGGTTGTGGCGCCAGGTCGTTTGGAAGTCGAGGGCGAAGTTAGCAAGGGCTTGCCGTTGGTTGGTTTAGACGCGGGTGGGTGAGTCGGCAGCGGAGGTATCGTGTTGTCGGGAGAGTGGGTCGGCAATGGTGGCGGCCACGAGGCCGGCTTCTGCGGTTTCATCCCCACGACCTGAGTGGAATCATCGCTTTCGGAATCCTCCCCATTCCCCTGATACGATCGCAAAAAAAAACTCAATTTTCCATCGTTTATAATTTTTTTTGTTTTTTTTCTCAATCGGTCCAACCACGCGGAGCTTGCTCCGTGCGAAGGAGCGAATCTTTACCTGACTGTCTTCGATCACCGGACCACTTCCTGGGAAAGACGGCGGAGCTCCGAGAGGATTCGTCGAACAACAAACGCCAAAACCCATTCGACCGTTTTCTCGTATGAAGCTGCAAGTGTCGTAGAAGCCGAGAACCCAACCGTCGAGAGCTCCTAGATCAGGAATCTTGAAGTACGGGTAACATTCCTTGAAAGTCGTGCAATAACCGAATTCACCCTTGGACGTTAAACAAGCACCGCTTCCGGCTTTCTCGTTCCACAGAACTCCTCGACCTTGCCTCATTGATAAACTCGGAATTATGCTCTCAGCAGCTTCACAAATAGAAAGAACTTGAGTTATTTCCGGCTTGCGACGAATCAACAGTACGGAAGTAGTAAAAATTATGGAATTTCGTGTTTCGAACATTTTTCAATTCACTTTTTTTTTCAAATGCAAAATTCATCGTGTTTTTCGAAGAAAAAAAAATGTTTTCCAAGACAATGAACAAAAGTGACGAGGAAAATATTCCGGTTGACAATAGATTTTTGCAAAATAGTTTGTCGGGTGAAAGTGGGCAGAAATATGATGTTGCTTTTGTATCGACTGACATGGTATCGAATCAGGACGCGTCACAAATTCGTGCCGCGAATACGTGAGATTATTCGCATTATTTGGCGGCCGATCGTGGCACCGGCTCGTGTATTACTAATAATTTTTTGACAATGGGTTTCTTTTCATCCGGTACACAAATACGCACCAAAAATCGACCTTGAAATTCTTTCGGGCACGATGTTTAATTCAGTGGAATTAGGAATAACGAAACGTTTAAATTTTCAGATTTAGCGAGGAGCCGGGAGTTTCTAAATTGTACTCGTTACCTTCAACGACGACGCTGTCATCCTCATTTTCACTTTTGGCTGGCGCCGGCTCGATAAAGCAGCCAACGAGAAAGAAGAAAGCGAGGAAAATCTGCAGCTTATTATCGAGGCACATGGCCATGACCGTGTTTCGTTTTCTTCACCAATCACACGGTAAATAAAGCCACGAAACTTTATACGGAACTTGTGGTAGCGCGAGCTCAAAGTACATTCGTCAAGGTCTCCCCGAGGTGGTCTCCGAGAGACCTGTACTAAGTCGTCGAACTGCCAGAGCTCGATCTTATAACGGGCTCGCCCTTCTCCCGACTCACCTGTGTCCCCCAGCAGGTTCGTCCGCGACGTTCTTGCCTCTTCTTCTTCTTCTTCTTCTTCTTATTCTTCTTCCTTGCCGTTTTCCTGCATGTATGCCATTCTCTTTGCGTTGTTGAGATTGCTCAACGAAGAAAAAACGGCGGAGGCTCATTTTTCAGGAATTCAATCGACGATTTCGGTTGAAAATAATTTCTCGTCAAGTAATAATCGTTCGATTAATTAATTAATTCACACTGACTCGCCGGGGGCTCATTTTATTCCCGAGGATTAAATCGCTCCTTGTAAAAATCTTTTCAAAGTTGTCATTCAAAGCGGAAAAGGCAAGAACCTCATAAACGCAATCGTCGACGAGACTCGCAAAATAAAATAAAATGCAAATGACGAAAAATTAGCTGGTGGCGTTGGCCAGCAACTGAGCTCGATTAATCATCAAAAGTTCAACGGACTGATCTCAGGGAGTCGATTCGGAAGAATCGCTACTGCCAAGTACCAGAGCACGAGGATATTGTTCGAAAAATGAGAGCGTGGTTGATCAGGACGAGAATAAGTGAGCTCGTTGAAAGTTTCTTATGGCTAATATACACTTGACTACTGGTCATCGCGTTGCTGGCCTTGGCAAAAGGCCCGAGGATATTATGGGTAAGGACGGCCATGAACTTGCTCTGCATGGCGTTCAAAGCTCCGGCGGTGAAGCCGGTTACACTCAATACGATCGTTCTTGTTTATACACGGTTTACTCACACGAAAACTTCGAGTAATCCGTGTCGAAGAAACATGCCAAGTTTTTTTCCTCCACTTTTTTCTTCTTCGATAATCGAAATCTCAAAAACTGTGATTTACAGGGCTCGAGGGGGCTAGACCTCAAAGCATCGAGGTTTCTGTGACTGAGGGAAACATTGCCAAGCATAAAACTGCGTCCTGCCAAGAGTCCCAAGTTGCTGTTGTTGCTGGAAACGTTAAGAGGGCGAGATAAAAGGGTGGAGTGCAGATAGCATGTTCGCCGATGTGTTTAGTGCCCTGCAGGACACACGCAGCACCATATAAATGCCATATAATGGAAAAAGGTAACACACGAGCAACCCGTCAAACCGGATTACAGAGCAGAGGGTCCCGAAATACCCGAAAGAGTTGTAGCATCATTTTTTTGCCCACAGTGCCTGTTCGGGTCTGCCGATGATACCCGTAGGGGTATGATCCTTCGTCTCGCTTTGTGGCAGCGACACAAAATTGCCAAGGGTTCTTGGCCCATGGGAAAAAAGGAACGAACAAGAATGAGCTCAACGAGTCGCTCCTAGACGACGAGATCGTTCTTTTCTCTGCGAGCCTGATGATTAACAACGCAGCAGCTTCTTCGAGAGCAATTAACTCGAGTATTCGAGATACTGATCAATGGACATGCATCATCAAAACCAATCGGAAGTACGTTTCAACATGGATGTACGTACGAGGCAGCTCCACACCAAGCAGCGCTCCCATTAAAGTCAGTTCCTTTATTTTCATTATTCCTCCACCACTCGACGTTTTCTTCGACCGTTCCGAGACGCTCCGGTCCCGCATTCTGCAACAAAGGGACATTCCACGCGTCCATCAGCTCCCAACTCGTATACATACACAGAGACAGGTTCACATCAGAGTTAAGTGTGTTCACGCGGACACGGCGCCGAGGTGGTAACACAAAGTATCGCAGCTAGCACTCGAGACCGTACAAAATCACTTGCCGGACGTTACCGAGTCCAACGAGAATAAAAAATGTATTTGGTCCTCGTACCGTTCGATCTCTAATAATTATTCACTCAGTTCCCTTTGACGCCGCTGGCATCTTTCGCATTTAGCTCCAGGTGCTCGCGCCTCCATCTCCTTACAAACCCAGCCTTCAATTTTGATTGAACTCATGAATACACGAGTGATTGATATCGAACGAGTACGAGTCGGAATAATTTCGCGCAGATCGAAGGTCACTCGACACATGTGGATTACGTTATAATCGATCGCACACACCAATTGGAACGTCAATTACTACGACTCATGATTTTGCTGACCAAAACAGCGAACACGAACGTTTGGAGAGAGAATACTCGCGTTAAACGATCACGTTGAACCCAAACAGTTCATTGAACTGGATAAAGTGTGCGAGAGATGAAATCTTTCCTTTAGCAACTTGACTTTGCTTAAGAGTTTGAAAAAAAAAAACGTTTATACCTGCGACAGAGATTTCATTACGAAAAATTCACTCGCTTTAGATCAACGTACTCTCATTTATTATTTTGTTCTTTCTATAAGAGGTCGCGGAATATTCTAACGTTCGGAATACTCAACAAATGCTTTGGGACGAACCAACGGAATTATTTCGCAGAAGGATTATTACATGTCGTTTTAGTGCCACTGGCCTCTCATCGAGGCTGCTCATCACGCGCAGAATCATAAAATCTACTCGCTATCCAAGTGTTTAGCAAATTTACACATGCGTTTATCTTGGACGATTCCACGTTATCTTTGACACGCAGCAGGCTTTTCCTCGCAAATTCTTTCCCTCGTCCTCACTGAACCTTTAGTTATCAATTTTTTATGCCTGATAATATTCACTCCGGTCTACGAATGCTTCGCGATGTTTATAAACATCGTTTATAACGAAATTTACTCGGTAGGGGATTTTTATTGAGTAAAATTTGTGCCAATCGTCACTTACCTCGTTTAGCGTTTTTTTTCGTAACGCGCAGCCAGCGTTACGATCGATTAGTGTTCGGCTGTTAATTTTCGTGGGTTCGTAACTAAAATAGAGATTTTTTTGTATTGCTTCTCACGCGATGGTCGATTTCAATATTTTTCTCTTGCTCACTGAGCGATCCAGCTCGCGGTACTTTTTCGTATCGAAAGAGTTCAGTTTGACGTCCGTATCTTTCGTACAGTAATCTCAGCGATATTTTCGCTGGTTGCGATCTTCTCCAAGCTGTGCACTTCCGCGATCTGAGTGAGAGTCGATGGAGGTATTCGCAGTTTGAGCGCGTAGCATCGCACGTGAGACACTGGGCCTGCATAAAATCAACACGAGCTGTGTTTTACAAGCACGATAATTTATTCCCCATTCCTCGAGCCTAGGAATTTCCGTCGCGGACTCGCGTGGCTTCTGGACGCTTCATGCAAACCGCGTGGAAATAATTCCCGATGAAAATTTTCGTTGATATGAGAAAAAAAAGTGTATTCATTGGCGAGAAGCAATTTTGACGTCTGTCGGTGTAATTGGCCTGGGAACTTATTTTTTTAAAGTCATAAAAATTCGTAGCGGGGGAAAAAGATATTGAGCGTGGGAAAAACGATGAAAATTTGATTTCGTACTAATTAATAAGTAAAAATAATCATGGTAATTTATAAAACGTACTAATATAATATTTATTGTAGTAATAAACATCGTAATAATATAATATCACCTCTGGCACAATCTCACGATGGCAAGACGTCGCGAAAAAAAAAGAACAGAAAAACATTATTCGAAACACTTTTTTCCTCCAGGTTTTTTGCCCTCATCGTCTCATATCATTCTTAAAAAAAAAAAACGCTCACCCCGCAACATTGTGCGCGGTGGGAACGGGATAAAACAAATCTATAAATGTCTCTGCGACGGGAGAAGGTCATGGATCAGAGAAAAAACGATCTTAATAATTTCTAAGCCTACATCAGAAATTTCGCCTTTATTTTGTTCACTGTCCATCGCGTTTCTATCCTAGATCGTATCACGCGTTGGATTAACGGTTGAGAGGAAGTCAAAAGCTTGCGAGTTCGTCACATAACGGCGGGCCAAGGAGCAAAATTAGTTCGTAACGAATTACCATCACAATAGATTCAACATTTTTGGGCTTAAACTTTGCCCAGTGGAGAAGAATGAGATTTTTATTATTTGCTTAACGTTCGCTGGCTCAATCACAACATCGGACCGATGAGTGAGCAGACCGCGTTCAGCTCGTGATCGCCGATTGACCAACTCGCAAGCGTTTTTTAAAAACTTGAAATATTTTCTTTGTCGATTAAAAAAACGAATGATTTATCTTTCATTGATTTGGATAATGGAACAGATTTAATTAACGAATGTCATGTATGTGGAGCCTGCAAAAAAATACAACAAGGCTTTTATAAATGAATTTCATTCTCTCTCTCTCTCTCTCTCTCTCGCTCTCACTCTCTCACATCATATTTTCTCTACACTTTAGCACTGTCTGACGCGTGTTTTGCTAATCTTTAAATCCTCTCTTTCGTCCGCATGTGTATAAAAATAACAATATACGTATTACGTAGGCTCTAATCAATAGAATCAAATAATATTATAATATCTATATGCTGTCTGCAATAAATGTAACAAAATATAGTATAATCAATAATAATATGCATTTTACAAGCGTATTTTGATCGTTGCTTTGATATCGGTACGACATTTTTTATCTTAATTATTAAAAATCTAACTTACCCCCGTATTTCATGGGGAATTGATAATTTTAAGTAACTGCTGCCCTGCGTTCCGCCTTTATTTCCGCCAGTAATTTTCAACGCGTTAAATTCTATAAAAAGGGTGCTCATTATCGTTTCCGACGAATGGAGGAGCTCGGGACTCAAATTCGTCCTGAAAAATATATAACCAATTGTTATTTTCACGTTTGGCAAGTAGAGTAAACATTGTTGAAAAAGAACGAATAAATTCGTTTGTTTCCATGATTATAAAAATTCTTTTTGTCCTTCCATTCCATTCGAATGGATTATTAAAGCACTTTTTAACGCCGAGCAAAAATCCATACAATTTTTGTGACTCGGTGAAATATTTTCACTCGAATATGGCAATCTCTGACAAATATATAAAAAAAAAAACAAACAAACAAACAAATTAAAAAAATGGTAAATGCTCGCTATCAACGGAATGACTCGGACTGCTCTTTGCCCTTCTCTCGTTTTTTCCTCACGTATCGGTTCCTGCGTCCTTCCAGTGGCAAGATTTTTGAAATTAACATTCGGAATCCGGTACAATTATCAATGAATATTCTTAATAATATCAATCACGGGATCGACACCCACACACGCATACCTCTTCCGACACTCCTTTACATTTATTTATCTTTCGCTCTCACTAACTCTCCATCATTCGGTTAATTATTTATTTTCTCTTAACTTAGGGGACGGGGAACATTCTCTGTGACAATTATATTTGCATTCGTTATTGTGATTATAAATCGATATAAATGTGTGTGTGTGTGTGTGTGTGTGTATATATAAATTTTATATGTTTAGGTGTATAACGCTGAGCTTAAATCAATTTTGATTGATTTATCTAAGAGATGACGCCGAGCATCGTTCTCAACGATCTCGAACTAAAAAAGCTTCGCTTTTCGCCAATTATACAAGTAGCGCAGTTCTCGCCTTATTGGGAATGTTTTCTTTTCGATGACTTAATTTTTCTCTATTTTTACATCGCTACCTCGTCGAATTATATTTTTCAATTATTTACTTTTTCGTTATTCAATTTGTGGCTCTTACTTAGTCGGTATTAGGTATCGATAATTATCTTTCTAGGTTAACCGGGAATTACCGCGAATCGCGTGCCCGTTCGAGGCAAATAATTACCTATTTGGTTGCTAAGAATTAAGTACCTCTAGGTGTGAAGAATTACAAGATTGATCGCTCATCGTTATTTCGTAGACATTTCGAAAAGTTGTTGAGGTTTTTTTCCTCGTTTATTTGCAGATCGAAATGCCAAATTTTTGATACGTGCTCGTCGAACGCGATTTGATTTTTTAGTCTTGCTTCTTGCGAGACGCTCTTTCTAATGGTACGAACTGTTGCTCGAGACTTTTGGCGAGATTTCTCGCTCCTCAGATCAATGGGAAATTGGCGTGGTTAAAGCCTCGAGCCTTCTTCTCATTTCTTCTCACATTTCCATCTTAATTAAGTTATATTTACAAATAAATCAAATAAAACGAACATCTCGCAGTCTCGAGTGCGTTCGGTCACGTGTTCACGTGTTGGCGACTTCGTGAACGTGTTGCGAGTGCCCGTGAACGTGCGTATGGCCGTGGGAATGCGAATGCGTTACTGCGATCGGTGAGGGTGGCAATTGCGGCTGTGCCGATGGCAGCTCGATCAGTGTCACGTCAAAACCGATTGTCATGTTTTCGTTTGGATCGTCCGGGTCGCCCGGTGATCCGGGATTGCTCGTGTTACGATCAACCACGTTCTGTTCGGGACTCGTTCTCGAGTGACTCACCTCGAGAAGAAAGAGATCTTCGTCCACGTAGTAACGGATCATGTCGTCGTCAATTTTCGCTGTAATTCTGAAACACAACATCGACCATAAAGTCACGTCATATAGAAGAAGCTCGAAACAAAAAATTCGCCAAGATATTCGTCAAGATTGAAAANAAAAAAAAAAAAAAAAAAAAAATTCATCCATGCTCCGAATGACTGGCCAAAAACTGGAAAATCATTCGATCTGAACAGGCTCCCTGAGAGTGAATCGGTGTCACGATCCTCTTCTCGGGATGCCCGTCAAAAATCAACACAGCAAAACAGACAAGATCGTAGGAAAACAAAGCAGTTGCGGAATAATGAGAACAACAGGAGGCTGAGTAGACGAGAGAACACCAAAAGGCGACAAACACTTGCTGAAGCATGCGAAGAGCGTGAAGGAAGAGACAGTTGTGCGGAAAGATTTAATGAGACAGATCGAGCATTATTTTTCATGACAAATTCCTCAGTCGACCCTTCATAAGTCACGCTCTTTGCAGTTGTTCGATTGCGAGGTTAACATGCTGGGGAGTTGGGATAACAGGATATTATACAGTCGAGTGAAGAGACTCTGGGGTCAAGTTTTGTGACTTATGAAGAGTGAAATGATCGATCGCGTTAGCGTCAGTGTTGGTCGTATCCCTAACTACGAGTATTTCCAAGCAAAACAAACAAACAAAACAACAAAAAACCCATTTCCGGAGTTTACGTGAATCCAATGCAACCAAGTCTGGATAGAAAAACAAAATGCTGAACAAAAGTGTTGAAACAAAATATCGCTTCGCGTCCAAGAGGCAAATGTAGTAAATGTACCATCAAGAAAACCTAGAGTACGGCCAAAATTTCCGTGTAAAATAATTATCTCTTTTTTTTTCTTCTTTTAATAATTGATTATTTTTTTTTCTGATTTATTCATTTTTTTTTCATGCACTACCGCAGCCGTGCATGCGAGTAAAGATGACACTCATCTACTAAACTTACCCCTTTGTGTTTTTGCGATAGAGGTTATTAATACTCGAGGATGCAATTTTGTACTTTGACTCAATCTGTAAAATAAGAAAAAAAATTGAACATTAGAATTTTGACATAGGCTTTGGCGCTTTTGTCGCTCTTTTACTTTATTTTTTAATTTTTGTTCGTTTCTTTTTTTTTTTTTTGATTAAAAATTCTTTTGTTCTCATCAGGATCCTCTGGGTAAACCTCGTGTATGAATAATGCCACTAATTATTCGCAACCAAACAAAAACACTTGGCAAAACTTTTCTTAACCCTCGAAAAAAAAAAAATTAGCGAAATTAAAAAAAATATATATTTCCCGATCAATTTTTGTACTCCGTCGTATTTTCCTCAATCTCCTTCGCAAAGCCTCCGTTTTATACGGTTATTAACTTTCGGTTGAGATTCTCATTGCTTCGATTAATGCCAGTCCGTGTGATTTATTTACATTTACATTTAATGACTGGAGGGCGATGGGGGTGGATTATGAGACGGACGTCATGCGCATTAATATTAATTAGCCAATGAAGTAGTGCACGGATATTAATCATTTTTTACATCAATGCTGATTCATGCATCGCCACATTTATTTATATAAAACACACACGCACCCACATGAGTACACACACAGACACGTATACATATAAATTTATAAATATGTGTCTCGACGAACTCGACGACTTACCGTGTCGCAAAGAGGAAAGTAGAGCGTTTTTGTTTTGTTTTACTGCACTTGCAAGAAGGAACCTAAATTGGTGCACTAGGAATTCTAATTTTGTGTTGAAAAGGGTTGACACTTTGTTGAATTTCGTTTTATCTGCTAACTTTTGGATTTTGAAAATTTGTACTAATTGAAAATTCAACGTTGAGTGAAATATTCGAGTCTCGAGTCAATAAGCGGCCGCGAGGGCTTCGGGATCTGCGAAATCTTTACGTTGCTCTCGATTTCGAAACGACAGTCGAAAAAAATTGAGCAACCGCTAAAAATCGCGTTTATACGGGAATTTTGGATTTGTTAATCGACACTCGGTCGAACAGTGGTCGGATTATTGCGGAAGGTCATCACGTGAAGCCACTTCAATTTGGTTCCTCCAAGTCGATGCAGATTCTTGGGGTTTCCGACGACATTGAAGTTCGCATCGTTCGAACGCAACGAAAAGGGATTTTTTTTTTAGCAGCGCACGAAATTTTCATACTGTATTCGTCAACGACGATGCGACAGTTTTTTCTGCCTTTGGGAAACTGAATTTACTAGAAAAATTAGGAAAAATAGATTTTTCGTTGTATTTGAACGATGCAAACTTCAGTTGCATGGTTTGGTTCGTTGATTTGGGCTCGAGTGACGTTTAAGGGAGAAAAAATACTTACAGCGTTGAGCAATCCTTGGACCGTGGGCGGCGTGACGTGGAGCGGTGTGTACACGTCCTCGGACTCTTGTCTGACGTAAAGCATCACACGATCCTCTGGATCATTGCCACGCAAGTGTTGAGGTTGAATGTGAAGTCGGTTTCCCACTCCGGTAACGATCGTGCCGGCTCCGCTGAGGTTTCCCTGCTGCATGCCCTGCAGGACAGAGCCTTGGAGCTCCTGGACTTGCATCAACAGAGAGTCCTTTTTATCGTGCAACGAAGCCATGTTGTCCGGAGGAAAATGGTTGTGAAACTTTAGTGCAGGCAAACTCGGTCTTCCGCAAGCAGGATACGGACTACTCGCACCAGTTTTTATTCCTCCGCCCTCGCCGTTACTCAGCGATGATGTGTCCGTGTCCCCTCCACCACCGCCACCCCCGCCGCCGTAGAAACCCGAAAGTTCCATCGTCGAGAACTGAAATTCAATGAAATTTCATTTTTATTTGATTTTTCGTTCATGAGGTCGATTTTACGTTCGAATTTTGAGCCGAAATGACGAGGCGGTCGCGGTTTTATACTCCGGACGACTTTTCATTCCATCTTTCAAGAATTTCTAGTTGAAAATTTGGAAAAATCGAGGATCGCACACGCAGAGAAAAATCTGTCAAAATTTACTGTAATGTTAAGAAAAAAATTACTTTCTTGCTTAGAAAAAAATGAATTTCGCAGCAAAATTTTTTTAACGTAACAAGGAATTTTCCTGAACTGCTCCCACGGTAATTTTTATCGTGCTGTCAATTCTCATCACGTTTACTAGAAAGCACGGTAATTTTTTTTCAGAAATTCTCATAAAGATCCCAATAAAAGTTTTTTTTTTCTCTGTGCACGTCGAATGTTGGACTCACTTTGTCAATAGCGTGTTCTGCGGGTGGTGAGAAAAGTACAGGAGGCTTGTGTAGATCCGCCATCGAGTAGAATTCACTCCGCTCGGTGACGGAGTGGTAAAGCTCGTCGAGCTTCTTCCTTCCGGTTGCAGTCATTTTTCTCTTTGCGGCTCGTCGTTCCTCGTCCCGTGTTTTCCTCTCGGCACCCTGTGAAAAATAGATTGTCAACGTTACACAAAAACGAGAAATTTGATCATCAGATGAAGCAAGTAATTTATTTTCTGTCGCTGCTTACTTTATCGCAGAATACTTTGATTTGGCAATAACCGCGGTGCGAAGGTGGTGTGTAAGAATGAGTATGTGGGGGCGGTTCCTCGTACGTGTCGACTTGAATATGCAGCGGTAAACCTTTTACGCCTTTCTGACTCGAAAAGTCTGTACTAAGACATTGCACTGCCACGTTTATCTGTCGATAAAAACAATTAACATCAAACAATCACGTTGCGAGTAAAAAAAATCGAATGGAACGAAAAAAAATTGGTCAATTATTGAAAAAAATTATTTAAACGGTTCGTACTTTTGCTGAGGATTCCAAAGGATTCCAATAAACTGCGATCGCATTGTGGGCAACTTCCTCGATGCAGCCGACCAGGCCCACGCTGTTCTTCGTATCTGCAATAAACGGATGAATTTTTTTTTGTTCTTAATTTCTCCTCACGAATTAATTAAACTAAAAAAACGCTCAAATTTTTTTTTATATTGTTTTACGACAAATTTGCCAAGAAATTCGCGTCTTACCGAATTTCCGTTCCTGCTAACGCAAGACAACTCTTCGATTGCGTGCGCAAAAGAATAAATTCACGAAAATTACATCGTATTTTTATTTCTCGCAGGAATTACAAGTTTTGGGTTATGCAAATTTTGTTTTTCTTGGGCAATTTTGGAAATATGATTTTTTTCACTCACCAGCATCGAGTATGCGCTGCTTGACCGAATGTTGTCGGCCGTGCCAGAACTGCCACGCTTTTATTTCGTCCTCGGGACTCTTTTCCTCTCGGAACATCAGCATTACGACACTCTGAGAAATAAAATGGCGAAAAAAAACCGACGAATAAGTAAAAATGTGAGACACAAAATTATTAATAAAAATCCCACGTTCGTTTCATCATTCCAATTAATAAAGTTATCGAAGTCGAGCAGCCGAAAAACTTTCACCTCGAGTACTTCGCGCGCGAGCTCGCAGGCGCAAATTCGTCGGAACAACATTTTACGCCGGAGATCAATTTATTTGATATAAAATAACGTCGTGCAGGTCCCAAGAAACTTTCGAAAGTGTGTCGATTAAAAATTCGTCATTCCGGAGATCTCGGACCGATTGCACCAAGAAAATTATTCTCGGTACTTCAGTTATCGAAAAATAAATAAAAAATCATATTTTCCGGTAATTTTAAACGAACCTACCAGCCACGGTATGGCGTCAATTTGAAAATATTTATAGTGTTTCGGATAGCCAAGGAGTAGACTCAGAGATCCCCATAAGCTTCGTCATTCAAAGTTACCGCAACGATACGTACGATTTATTCCCAGTTACGTGGAATTTATTTTTCCCTCAAGTCTTCGCGATTTACCAGTTATTTCAAAACTCTCATGTTCACGAAGAGTTCGAGCGGAATGTGCAATGGAAAGCGCAAAAAAATTGCACTTATTAAAAAACCGTCTCGACATTCCCGAAGGCGTGCAATATCAGCCCAAAGATTCGATTAAATCTCGCCAAGATTTTTCGGTTTCTTAACAAATCGTTTAGGGTCCTTTTGCATGGTTCCCTTCTCGTGATCCTTAACTCTCAGACACGTGACCAACAGCTTTGCCTCGTGCATAATTTATGCGTGAGTTTGACACTCGTTTCCATCGTTATAAATGTTCTCGAAGCACCTTATAGACTGTCCGTTGACCATGGTATACAGTGAACTAATCTAATTCCTGTCTGCGAATATATGGCTTTGCTGTGTACCCGGCAGAAAGGCTCGATAGAGAAACGAATTTTTCGTGTTTCGGGTGAATGGACGTAGATTTATATATAGAAACTTGCAACGCACGTGGATTAATCTCGAACCGTTGGTGGTGCCCGATACAAACAACGGCAATTATTCATAACGCGATAAAAAAATAAAAAAAACCCAAAAAATAAAGCAACAAACTAAATAATTTTGTGAACGAAAATTTGAGCTGAAATGATTTTCCCTGAATTTCCGTAAACCGACAGTAGTCCCGAAAGCTGAAACTTGGAAAAACGAGGAAAAAAAAAGTGCATCGAATAATTCGAGGTATACGACGACTGAAAATTCCACACCTTCGGTTATCGGCTATTTACGTACTCGGGTGTTAAACGAGAGAGTCTAAAAGTCAACTTGAGCAAACGCGTTCGATTAGCAATTAACGAGGAAGTCGTAACTCGCTATCGCTTTTAGCAGCAACGACGAAGAAAATTGACGAAGAAACAAACAACAAGGAAAAGAAAACAGAACACTAAGAATAAAAATGATATAATAAGGCTGTTGGGAGTTTTATCGGAATGGAAGCAACGAATGCAACGGCGTTCGTAAATGATACCGATTCGACATAACGGTTAACGCAAATGCTCAATGTGAGACTTGCCAGGCGATAAATGAGTCGACTCGTTTAACTCTCGTTGACTATCGACGAGATGTGTCTCGATTCTTTTGACATTTTTAACAGAATCGCTCATTCCGTTGCCATTGATAATATTCTCGACTGACTTGATTGGAGAATTATTACAAAACGAATAGACAAAAATTTCTATTAATTATATTTCGATTATTATGATTTTTGATTAATTTTATAAATTGTTACCTTGACGGTTTGACCGGCCTTGAGAAGTGGCTTGTCCGGGTCAGGCACGTAGTCGAGTGTAATCCCATAAAATTGTCCTTTATTAATATACGTTATTCTGTCGTCCTCCCGTCTCTGTGACGTACTAATGGGCGATTCCAGATGGTATTTAAAGCCATAAGCCGAATAGCTGTAATTATCAATCGAAAAAGAAACAAAAATTACGAGAAGAAAAATGCAGTGGGAAGAAATTTTTTCGTCGTTTTATAAAAATAAGAAAAAAAAATGTAATTAAATTGTTAAAGAACTTTGTGTCTTTGGATTTTTTCTTTTCATCATTATTGGCAGGCAAACGACTCGGATTGCAAAAGACTATTGCGTGTAGCCGATAGATCGAGAGTAGCTTCGTTGCCTTTTTTTGTTCTTTCTGTTCAGAAATAACGCAAAAGAACAACGAGTAAAAAGGTGCGTGACAAATAACGTTTGCCACTACGCGACTAAGACGGTGACACGCTATCTAAAGGAAGCCACTTATCTCAATAATAATGCCATGTTGAGATATTCACGTACAATTTGCGTATTTATTTATTTGTTCATTTAATTATTCATGAATTTATTTGATTTTTTCATTTTTTATATTCCAAATTATTTTTGTTGTTAATAAATGCGATTGGTTGGTTATCAGTGGTTTCGGAGGGCAGATGAAGGTCAGAGTTGAGTAAATTCGAACTAGAAAGCCCCATGCATGAATCTTATTCGCTCATTCCCACGAGATCGAACAGTTTTTTTCTTTCCCTTCAGATTTACTTCGACCTTTCGCGTTCCAAATTTCAAACAATTGTCTCGAGCCGTTACACAAAAATATAAACGCGAGTATATGGAAATTGCGAGGGTGTGCGAGCATTTCGTATTTTAAATTTTTAATGGGGTCGACTCGGAAACTCGACGTTGATAACGGCTCGCGAGAGAGAACGTGCCTCGTGAGGGCAGAAAAAAAAATGGAAATGGAAAAAAGAAAAAATGAAACATTCAGCTTTGCTGGGACATTGCAACGGGTTAACGCCCGGCTATTGCTCGACGCCTACCTTTACTTTTTATTGTAATAACTCGTATCACATACACAAACATATCTCTGCGCATTTGTGAATCGAACGCTTGACCGAGTATATATTTATATCCGGCACATTTCGTTTTCACAGACTTCGAGACTCTTAATCCTGAAATCTCTTAAGTCAACTCACTCTCGATCGATTTATAGGGCATTGAAAATTGCAAAAATAACGAATTTGTTATTCAATTTATTTTATCGCTGCATTTTAATGGGTTTGCCATTTTTTCTTGTTCACGATCTCTCATTTCTTCGTTTTTCATTTTTTTAAATCTGCAATATTTGTTAATGTATTTTTCAGACGATGCTTTAGATGAATTTTTATTTTTTTTTTATATTTCGAAAAATTTATCGATACGGAAATTGAAAATACTTACATTTTTGGTATCTGTATCTTGTCGGCATCGTTTTGTCGTCCAAAGTCGTGCCACGGTCTCGATCTAGGTGGATTAGGACTCGCGTTGCTTGTCGTTGAACCGCCGGACACGAGACCTCCACGTTGTACCTGAGCCTGTGCGTGTCCCTGTTGCAATTGAAGCTGCAATGGCTGATGATGAATAACGGCACCATTGTCGAGTACAACTGCCGTGCCAGTGGTCGTGCCACCGGGACAAAGCTCCGTGTAGTCAAAGGACGACTAAACACAAATAAATTGAGCGAATTATTTCATGAATTTCATGTTGGCTCGTGCCTCTGAGAATCCACGAGAAATTTATTTTCCAATTTCTCGGCTTTCCCCACAACCTCGACATTTTTTTCAGATAATTTCAACTTCGAGACTTCAAGAATAAAATTATAGAAGTTTGAGTCAAGTGACGAAGTGTGTGTAGGGAAGCAATGAAAAAGTAAAAGGACGACGAGGTTTGCGGTGTCGTAAAAGAAACCACCTTGTGGAACATTCGGTCACGCTTCGTCGAGCCACAATGGCAAACCATTGTTGTTAACCGAACTTGACTACCGTCGCTTCTTCACAACTTCTTCATGTGGTTTTTTAGCAACTGCTGACTGCTTTCGTAAACAAATGGACGTAAAAGCGCGGTAGCTGCTTTGAAGAATCTTTCGAATTCCCATTAGCAGACACTTGGACATTCTCATTCATTGTTTAAATATGAAAACTCGTCAACTCCCGAGTGTCCAGCAAGTCTCAAATCCTCAATATCACGATTTTCATAAATCGAGTGTGAAATTTTTTCGCACCCATTGAGCCTAGGGATTATTTTTTACGAATTTGATGGAGAGACTTCGAAAAAGATTTCAATGACTCTGGTACGAGCTGGAGCCTCACGTTGGTAACGAGTATAGAAATAGAAAGAAACTGTAGGCTTACCTGATGAAGGGCCGCGGGTGGATGATGATCCTGTCGGGGAGTGACAGCATCAGCGCCGATTCCAGAGTCAGGACTTGGAAGATCGACGGTAAGTACTTTGCTGCTGCTGGATGAAGAGCGTATGGCGTGTGTCGTTGCGTATGAACTAGGGACGACTTCGTACCTCGTGTAGGAGGTTGTTGTGGTCGGTAATGAGGAGCCGCTTGAAGATGCCAATGGCGGTAATGTATCACCAGTGACGTACACAGCTGTAGTTTCTTGATGGAGGCCTGTCTGGTTGGATTGGTTAGAACCACCGTTCCCAGATGTTGATGTATATGCTGTGGACTGTAGTCGTGGACTACATGATGAGTAAGGGTCGTAGGGGCTTCCATATTGCTGGACCTGGAGCAGGCAGAATTTTTAGTTAATATTTCGGCTTGTCTTTAGTTTTTAGGATTTTTTTTCTGGATTGTTTCGGACGTTTCAAAAGCTTTTCATTTTCTCGAATCCATGTGCCACGTGGCGGAAGAGATCGTGTGGCTGACTTAATCGACGAATTGGGAGAGAAGGAAAGAAAGAGACGTAACAAAAATGTGAATAATCTCCAGTGGAGAGACGATGGAGTCCGTTACCTGTAGCTGATGCTGATGATGATACATTCCCGGCGGCGTTGGGCTATCCGGTTGTGCCTGTTTGTGCCGTTTGCTGGACTGCTGACCTCCGCGGGACGAGCTCAAGTCCTCGGGTTCTCTCTTGACCCCGGTGATGCCAGTACCACCGTTGCCATTGCCACTGTTACCAGCGCCCCCATTATTGCCTGTGGACGAGGTATCGTGACGCAACGACTGCGGGCTCAACGGCATAGAAATGGCACTTTGAAGACTTTGTCCCGGGCTGTGAGACTGTTGATTGTACTGATGAAGAAAATGATGCAATTCACCGTTTCCGGTTGCCTCGTTGTTTTCCATGCGATTTGAACCGCCCGAGGCTTGGTTGGCTTCCTGCACCAGCAGCTTTTGGCCCATCACACCCCTTCAACAATTCCCAACAAAATTCACAATTAATTCACGCTCCGAGCTCTTCCAAAGGTCGTGTCTTGAGGCAAAGCAAAGAAAAGGGGGGGGCAAGATCGATCGATCTGTTTCTGAAGAGGGCTTAAAGAGGCGCGACGAATTTACGACGTCAACGCGCAAGGGTGTCGCGTTACCCCCTTTATGGGAACTCCCGTGCGATTGTCAGAGCCGAAAAATTTTCCCTCATTATTTACATCTCAGCACCATGTGAATTTTTCACTCCCCGCGGGCGCAGTGCCCGCGCGCGATGAATAAAAATGCAGCGCAAACACTGTTGCGAATTAGCATACAGACCGAAAAATATAAGAATCGTGAATAATCTTGTCTCGACACTTGGCCATTTTGAAAATATGCAGCCAAACGTCACAACCACGACAATTTGAAATTAATTGAGTGACTCGAAACAGACACAACTTCGCACCACATTTTTTTTTACATCCTCGAATTAGACTCGATCTCGAGAATAAGCCACAGCCCGGACAGTGCCATAGGCAGTGGCTATAAAATTCTTTCAAACGTCTTTACTGCCCGTCCGAGGAACCGCGGAGAAGGCGAAGGAAAGGAGAAGATTCGAGAGAGAGAGAGAGAAAGAACGCGAGGAAGCTCTTGTCCTACTGGATACGTATGTGTACCTTACACGAGGATCAAAAGCGACGCGTCTCTCGGCATTATGTGAAGTAGTTAACATGTTATATTTAGCATGATAATGCGTATCCACAAAGACGTCTACCCTTATAAACTGCCAACGCTTTCGGTATATGTGATCTTTTTACATTCTTATTCCTTTTTTTAAGGACATATACCGATGGATATGTATATATATAAAAATATAAAAGGCCTTGGGTGAAATTTACCCCTTTTGGTTGGATCGTTCGTCTCTCTTTTTCCCGAGAGCTTTATATACCCTGGGTTCTTGAGCACTCGGTGAACCTGACCTTCTTCCTACCTACGGTCAGATGCATCGAGACAATAAAAAGATTTTTCTCTCGCTTCCTCTCGATACCTGATCCCTCCTTTCCTCACTGAACCTCATCCCCTCCCCCTTTTTTCGTATGTTAAGTAAGTGTGCGTTAAAAGTGAAAGGAGTGAAGAAAAAAATGATATTGAAAACGTTTCGAGAGATCGTCATAACCCCAGGCTATGAGGGGCTCTCGCCCTATGAATTCGGCTTAAATGAAATGGATCCACAGCTTCGAAGAGATTGCGCTCGAGAGAGAAGCAACTTCTCGCTGAGCCTCTGCATGCTCGATCGAGTAATGTGATGCTAATCCTTACCGATTCCTTTTCTTTCTCTGTCTTTTTTGTTCCTTTCGAAACCTGTCGCTAAAAACCTCTGCAGAAGCAGCGTATGGAACGATATGATATGTGCACTCGATCGAGAGGAATTCAGCTTTAGACAACGAATTATAATTGTAGAAATTCGTCGGGGAATTAACGTTTTTCGCGAGCGTGAATGGAAATTCGTCTTTCCGTTGGTCCAGTGACTTGTATCGCTGTGTTCCCGGTTAAAAATCAATTTATAAGCGGTCTGGCCTGGAGATTGCTCAAGTCTACTCTTCGTCGTTCCGAAACACTATAAATGTCTTGGAATCGATAAGATAGGAGAGAAGCTACAGCTGTTAAAAGTTCCAGTGACAATTACTCCGATTCTCGAAAGCTCGATAATGATTCGCTCGTTAAACTTATTTCTCGTTCGCATATCGTGCGAAATTTCGTATAAACCGAGTGGCAAGTCAGACTGAAACGTGAAAAAAAAGGATGTGGAGTGTACATTGCGTATGGCGTGCGTAACGAGGCAACGTGACCCCTTAAGACGAGCACGCTTCGTTTGTGACCTCCCCAGGATGCTCCGGTTCCATTATGCTCCTGCTCTTTTTACACAAGTATAACAACAATTCTGGAGACTCGTGGAGTTTACTCGCGAAACGAGACTTGGCTTTCGTACGTTCACGCTCTGTGTGATCTTTGCCTCGTCTCCATACTTCTGTTCGTCCATCATCGTCACCATAATGGTAGTTGAGAGAATTTTTTCTTTTTATCCTCATACTTAACGTGTACCCGCACAAAGATTCCGAGTCTTTCGTGGCCGTCTAACTTTTCAAGAGCAACTAAAGTCCGGCAAGTTCATGGCTAGAAGTAAAAACGCTATTTCGGTTTTTTTTTCCTACCACCTCGTCACTATCCGAGGTCTATTCCCAGTCGCGGAGAGTTCGTAGGTCGTGCGAAACGAAACATGACTCTAAACTTGTCCGACATAAAAATAAATCGCGAGATATTAAAAAAAAAAAAAAATATTAAAGTGTCATTTAAAAAAAAAGTGGAGACACGAACATTGCACGTTCTCGTTGTATGACGATCAATATCTGACAAAAACTGTGGATCGGAGACGAAGATATTTACGATGTTTTTTTTTTTTGAGAAGTTCGCGATTTACTCGGTCGGTGAACTCGCGGAACGATCGCTTGGCGGGTTTCTGGCTAATAATAGACGAAATCCTAGGAAAAGGAAACCTCGACTAACGAAAAGGGCTCTGGACACGTACAGGAGATTCGTCATAATTACATGCATGATAAAAAAAAAAAGTACAGGACACGAGTGCGTAACAAGTTGAATTCCAGGGATGAAGGACGGAGGCTGTTGAATCATTGCCGGGTGTGACCCGACTTGTTCGTACTGTGTACTTGATGGCAGGACGTACAGCACGTTACAAACAGAGTCAGTGTCCAGCTTGTTATTTATAAAGAGTCCGGATTGTCAACGGGTCTCGCGAGCCAGTAATAAAATTATCATCGTAAATTTGAATAAACGAGAACGTGAGGCTGTTGGTCTTGATGCTCTCTACGTGTCAGGCATAAGTCGGCGAGAAAAAGAGAAAAAGGAAGAAAATATGTTGACGAGAGCGAGAGAAAGAAAAGGAGGAAGAGTTTGTTTCAAATTTGAATTTGAACCCTCGCGGACGGCTTCACAGGCCAGCCATTTTTATTTTCTTGTGAACCGAAAGTTCACAAGAAAACGTACCGTTCCTCCATCTCGATTTTCCGGTAAATAACCAACGAGAATCATAACCGAGAAAACAAAAAGTAGAAGGTCGAGACATTGGCTCTTTATGACGTGACACTGGTCCCAGCAGACCTGCTTGGGTCAAATGTCATAATAGCAGTCAGTCAAGATTTTCGCGTTATGATAAACCGCGCCGCGACTTGTTTAAACTTCTTCACAACTCGTATCGGTACGTTTTATAGAAAACTTGATCCAGAATCTGCTGCAACCCTGCCATATGATTTTCCAGAGCCTTTTGTTTTTCTCCTCATTACGTGCTTTCGCGAAGGAAAAACACAAGAGCTCGTGAAATGGTTCGCGGTTCAGAGTGTTATTAAAACTCGACGTGAATTTTGACAAAACTGAACAAAGTCAATTGTCAATACGAAAAAAGGCAAGGAAAAAGTATGAGAATAAAAATTCGCATCGTTCTGAACAGAATAATGAAAAAAAAAGCAAATTGGATCGTTGCGCAAAATTGAATAATTGAATAAACTTGAAAATAAATACCGAAGTGAATGAGAAAGAATTTAGTGAATGTAAAAAATGAATGAGAGTAAAAAATTCATCCCATTACATGAGCAAATTCACGAGGTGCATAACAATGAAAATTGGATTAAAATCGTCGTTCTCGCTCGAGTGATCGCCACAGAAAAAATATTCACGCTCTCAGATGCATGAAAAGAGTTGAGGATTTTTAACGATCCGGTCTCTCGTACAAATTGTCAAGATCTTATCGTCCTTTTTTTTCTCTCTCTCTCTCTTTCTCTTTCTGTTCGGCTTTGGGCTCAAGATTCGAGGGAAGATTACAGAGGAGCGT
Organism: Hyposoter didymator; assembly: GCA_037952995.1. NCBI lineage: Eukaryota > Metazoa > Arthropoda > Insecta > Hymenoptera > Ichneumonidae > Hyposoter > Hyposoter didymator. The sequence goes on from JBAJMU010000007.1 coordinate 5,403,114, forward strand.
CCTTTTCTATTCACCCTTCAGTTCTTGGCTGCGATCTCTTCGAGATAAGGAAAATAAAAAAATAAATAAAAGATACAGAATCCATTGCAAATAAATTTGGTCGAATTCGCACGCGTGCACCTTAAAAATCGTCATTCCGACTATATTTCGTCCGTTTTTATAGCCGCAGCATCAAAAACATTTTCCTTCTAAATTCAGTTCACAGTTTTGCGACTTTTTATACGAAACATAAAATTGCAAAAAAAAAAAAACATTCTAAAATAAAATTTTATCGATGTAAAAAATTCGAAAGAATTTGTTACAGGATTTTATTATTTTCCACAGTAAATTAAATTCTTTACGGATCCAGAAATACGATTTTTCAAAAATCGTCAATCAGCAAAATTTGCAGCAAAAAAAAAGAGAGAGAAATATTTTGTTAAAAATTTCTGAAATTACGCTAAAGGGTGAAGCAGGACAGAGAAGAAGATACAAATCGCGGGAACGAAACGTACTTTTTAAATGCGTGTACGTTGCGGGTTTTTCTCAACAGTAAATTACAAAATATGCTAAGCGTCCGATATAAATCAAAAGTGGGATTGCGAGGAGCCCTTAACCGTGCAAGTAAAGGGGTCGAAATGCCACCCCTATCGTTCATAGGAAAAAAAAACATAATAAAAATAAAAATAAAAGGGAAATGTGTTGCGCAAGGCAGAGAAGGTTACGCGAGGAAGAAACGAGCCCTAAAAAATCGCGGAAGAAAATAACCCTTCGCAATTGGGGTTGGACCGTTTTCCAGGCAAAAATAAATCGATTCCTTGCCTACGGATGGACGCAAGTCGCGAAACTCTCCGTTCGGATTCTCCCGACTTACAACCTTTTCGTTTTCACTCGCCACACTATATATAGATATGAAAATTGCTCAGAGTCAAAGAACATTCGAAGAATTATGGCCACCCATGGGGTAGTTTGCAAACCGAGCAAATGGGCCGGAATGAAATAATTTCGTGCAGTCGTAACACGGATTTCGAGCACGTGCAAAAGAATTTTCAGAGGTTTATCATTTTTCTGATGGGAACGTTTGATTTCTCGAGAAGCAATCCGCGATCCAATCGAAATTCTTTTTCTGTCTAAACAGCTGTTGATGAAGAAAATTCGCGGTTCTGGGCGCAAAAGTTATGGACGATGTTTTAGAAAAAACGAAACTCGGTTGACAAATTTCTGGCAAAGATTTTGCAGGAGCAAAAAATATTTTCGAAAAGTGAAAAAAAAAAAAATACTTACGCTGACCATAGCTCGTGGGGTGGTGGTAATTTGACATCGGTAGTTTTGTCCGGCAATTTGTAATACTCGTATACGTAGGAGGCAGCAGGATCGTCGGTGTGCGAAGCTACGGCCGAGACCTGATGTTGTTGCTGTAAATTGAGCATCGCAGCGGTCGCTACCGACAATGGATGCTCGCAGTATGCACGCCAGTCGCCCTCCATGCCCTGTACTTGGACCTGCACTGCGGCAACCCTCTTGTTTACGTCCACGTGATCCTCGCCTCCACCGTTCGTCGTCACGTCGTTTCCGGTTGGGGGATTTTGCAATGATTGCTGCTGTCTTTCCTCGTTACCGATCTCCTCTTCCTCGTCGACCGTCTCTCTTCCACCGTAAGCCTGCTGTTGGCCCTCCTCGGCCACACCAGCGGCCTCTTCCTCGCCTCGACTTCGTCTTCTGCAAATCGAACAAAAATACAAAACATAAGTTAAACTTTCAACTCCATGGATTTATCGATCGTCATTTTTTTTCATTCGCTATTTTATTTTTAGCAAAAAGTCTCAAAACTTCTCGTTGGTTGAGAATCGTTGAGATTTTCATTCAGAATTGTTCGACTCGCATAATCGACGATTCGATGTTCGTCTCCTGTGGCTTATTCAGACATTCCTCGTCTGTCGAGTAATTTCCATACAACGTTAAAACAAACAACAACAAAAAAAACGTTTCAACGTTGGTGGCTCGTAGCTCGATCGAAAGGAGAAAAAAAGTTGTAGCAGCAGATGCAGAGAGAGAGAGAGAGAAAGAGCGCGAGGTAGTGCGTCGAGGGGGATCAGGTACGTAATATCTGATGCATGTGTCCTGATGTTTGGTGGCTGTGTAGTCAAAGGTACGAGCGTATCTATACACGAGCGGAGATTAATTATTATAGACCCCTTTGCCTTTTGCCTACAGTCATTAATTTATATATGCCCTCGCTGTGATTCGAACTTCCAGACGTTTTTTCACCTACTGTTTCGTGGTCTTGATATTCCTAAGCCTTTATGTCTCTTGCCTCCCCCTTTTACCTTTCTACTCCATTGTATCGCGTTTCGTTCCTATCTCTTGCATTTTATTCATTCTTCACGTTATTCTTCCGGGTCTGCTCCGCTTTCAGATTCCTTCAGATATTTCCATCGCTCTTCCAGTCACTCCCCGTTTTATCAACTCACTCACCCTGCTCTTTCGGCTGTACATACTCTCCATCTTCCGGAGACTCTTCTTCCAATATTTCCCAATCCCTGTTCCTCTCGCCCCTGGCATTTTCTTTCTGCTATCCACATATAAACGCATTCCAATCAAAATCCCTCCGTCGTACGTGGAATAAAGGCTTATCCCAACTGTAATTTATGCATATCGAATCAATCTCCCTTCCAGGAGCTCCACATATCCCCCTCATCTCGACGTTCTCTCGCTAGCTGCTCAATACAAATATATTTCCTGTCTCCTTTGCCTACAGCGCGAGTCTGCGGCGAGCTACTGGCTGCAGGATAATATACACATCTGCACCTGGATGCACATAACCGTTGCCCTGCGACTGCGAGCGAACTAAGCACTGCATCACTCAGACCCGATAATGAGGGCTCCGGTTATCCTGTACAAATATTTTTCTCGCTTTTGCTTGTTTGCATAGGCTTTGCACGCACCCTGCAATGATGAACACACAAATCCAACAAAACACACGGGCGACATGAGGTTTTCTTTGATTCCACATTATCTCAATCCGCCGTCGAACGAACTGCTCGACCACGAAAATATCCCAAAGGGATTCCCGAGCGATCCCGACGTGAGGGTTGAACGCCGGAATTCGTTCTTTTCGGAATCATCGAGCCGTATAAATAACGGGATTCCGATGTTGACTCGCGACGAATAATCCTTCTTGTCTATCAACCTCGTGCATATAACGAAGCTCAGACATTTTTCCTGTGTCGGAATTAATGAATTTTTTCGGTCTCAAGAAAATCAGCTGCAATCGTTGAAATGAAAAATCTGTCGAATTTTTACTGATTATTGGAAAACTATGGCCGGCGGCTCATCGTTCTAGAAGTTGAGTGAGAATATCGGCACGACAGAAAAAAGGTTTGAAAAATGAAAAACATAAATGTTGGAGGTCGAAAAAACGTGCGTACTCCGTACACGAGTCACGTAATCGTATCCCGGCCTCACGTAGAGTATACGTGCTCGCATTATTCCAAAATTCATACGCACCGAGTGCTCCGGAGTCCGCGAGTCGGCTCGTTTATAAATTTATGTCCTTATATCGGAGGTGAGAGTGAAAAGGACGTATACAGGGATATTTGTCGATCGTCGAGTGATACTCGGAGATTTTTATGGTCCCTGGGTAGAAAATGTGGGAACGATGACGCTGAAGGTCCGAAGGACGTTATGGTTGATATTTTTAACGTTATCCATCGCGACGGGCGTGTTTCTTTGACGCGCTCGGAGTCAAAACCATGTGCCGCAGACATAGGAATCATCCTGGGAATTCTCAAAGCTGAAAGGTCACCGATCATGCTGTTTTTTTCTGTGGAATTACGTCCGATGGGCCCTTTTGACTGTGAGACAGTAATTTATAAATATATAGATGCGTTCGCGTAATCGAATCGTTTGTTGGCTCTGCAACGATCTTCCAAGTGCTCTGCCATTTTTTGCGCACATCCGCTAAGCGAACGGGAGAGCAAGAGCGAGCGAGAGAGGGAGGAGATATCGAACGTCCCCCATATGGGATGAATTTTTTTTTCGCTCACTCGCGGCAAGATGACGAGGAGCAAAAGGGCCGAGGTAGCAGGACGAAAAGAAAAGATCGTTTCTGCAGGCTCTTCGCGATCGGCGCAAAAAACCACGCGCTGAATTCTCTCGCTCGCGTGTGTTACGTCGGCTCCGTAAATCGAGTGTCTGTCGATCGAGACGAAGAGAGAAAGAGAGAGAGAGAGAAGAAAAAAAAGGTTTCTCAGTGTGTAGGGGGTACTCGAGTTTTATTCGATAACATAAATATAAATGCGACACTGTACCGAGCGTGCACGAACCTCCGGTACAAAAAATCGATAAAAATAAAAACTGTTCGATAAACGAGAGGACAGGGCGTGGCAAGAGTCTGCTCGAGTGAGTTCGACGAATCAGAAACCTCATTTTTTTTCAACTCCTGCCCAAATATATTTCCCCAGCACTTTTTCGTTACGAAATTGAAAAATAATCAAGAAATTATGTTCGCCGCGTCTATACTTTCGATTCTTCGAATATTTTTCAATTTTTTTCTGAAAAATCGACGAATCACAGTTTCCTCACGAACTAATTCGTTGGAGTCTGCGAAATACTCGGAAAGCAATGATTACGGAGCTCAATGTTGGAATTTCTTGAAAATTTTCGAACCCCGTTCGAACGCATTCCCCAAAGAGAAGGATTTCAAAGCATTTCAAAACTTTTGCCACTCGTGATACGATCCAGTAGGATTGGCGAGAAATTGGATGGAATCGTATTTGAGAAAAAAAAAAAGAAAAACACGGAAAATAGTGTTCAACGACTTTTCCACATTTCGTACTCTATGGATCCGACTGTACAGCTGCGAGAAGAATCTTGTCAATGCCCGAGGCTGTATGTGCACACGATGGACTGAGGAGTCTCTTCGCAACGAACGTATATCTTTCTCTCATTTTCTCGCAACACAAATACACTCACAGAAACAGATGCTCACGTACAAACGGAGGAAAGTATCTAAGTGCGTGCAGAAGAGAAGAACACGCGAGAAATCCCAGCAACGCGAACGCGAGAGACGGATACATATGTAAATTCGAGACGCGGTACTCTTACAAACCCAACACCCGAGATTCTTAGCCACGGATGCTGCTACTCCTGATGACGAGCGAGAGGGAAGAAACGAGAGTGCGAGCAAGATCTCTATAGACGGTAGTTCACCTGCGCATCCGGTTTATTTCTGCTCTGATTTTTTCTTCATTTTTTCCTTCTCCTTCTCTCTCCCTCGGTCTCTGAATGTTTTTCTACGCTTTGAGAGGTGATGAGCATTCAGTCTATGAAGCACGAGAACTTATCAATGAAGTGGATTCTCCCCTCCACGGTTGAGCATGGAATACGATACTTTGCCATACATTCTGGCGTCTCGTTCTTCCTCATCTCGAAAGATTCATTTATTTCCATTTTAAAAAATGACTCGCGTTTCGGCTTTTTCGAATATTTCTCCAGCAAAATCTGATCGCGTAATGTTCAATAAATTAATTCTGTCTGTTTAAATATTCAAAACATTATCGACGTTCATTACTCTTCGTATTTTTATCAATAATTCCAAAAATCTCGAGACTCGAAGAATAAATATTAGAAAATAAAATAAAAAATATTTCCACCGTGTGAATCAACGTGGCAAAGTAATAGCCGGAGAGATTCATTCCGTGGAGGTTTTGCGAAGGATTTGCCGAGGGTTATCATCGCGGAGGCTGGTTCAAAAATCCTCGAGGATCATGGAATTTTAGGATTATAAGGACGTGCGTAATTAATTAATGTCCGAAGGATATAACTGTATAGAAAATACGAGAAGCGAATGGGGGGGAAAAAAACGAATACACGAAAAAGAGATTTCGGTGGTCCAGGAGGACATCGTCTTCCTCGTGGCTGTTTGGATCACAAAATTTATTCGACCCATTCTCACCTAACGGACTTTGCCTCCGAGACGCTCGAACCTCTTTCCACAATATATACGTTTTTTTTTCCAATTTTTATCGTCATTATTGTTATTATGATTTTTTTAATCGTAAATAAATTCTCCACCGTAATCCAATAATCGTATGCAGGATCGTCTCGCTTATTTATATATATCTATATAAACATATATCTGTATATATATAATTTTTTTTATGTCCGTCGATCTATCATCCGTCTCGACGCTCCCAGGTGAACCTTTCAGCTATTTATATACATATAGCTATATATATCTATACGTGTATACTGTATCAACGATCTTTCAGACTCCGAAATCTCACCCCTCGCGAGAAATATTTTATTCATCCTTATTTTTTGCTTCAATTCATTTTTATTCCACTTTTTTTTAATTTCAGAAAATTTTGCGATCATCAGTCTCGTATAATTAGCACATGAATGTGAATTTAAAAAAAAGTTAATCTTTATCAAGTGATTTTGAACGGCTCCGAATACAGGAATTCCCCGAGGCCTTATTTTCGTTAAAATCGCTTTGCATCCTCATTTTTCTCCCAAAGAACGGAATTCGAACGATGAATTTGTTTATTTTCGTCACGAGATTTACGTATGATTTTTCATTTTTGATAAATAATTTTTTTTCGACTCGCAAAGATTTTTTTGTAGTTGGGAAAAAATTATGCTTTTTCCCTTTCTTCGGGAAAAGGCAAAGAAGAAATTTACTGTCGCTCGTCTCGTGTATAATTGTGTATAAGTACACGAGTCAAGGAAAAGTATGCACTGGACGATTAATATTCCATGGAAGTGTCGTCCACGCGACCGCAGCTTATATATAGACATACAGGATACACTCGTCGCAATTTCCCCCTGCCCGCTCCACACTCCTGTGAGTTTACTGGCCATTTGAATAAAGCCGCCTCTTCGTGTCCTCGCGCTTCTCCGTCTCCGTTTTTTTCTCTTCTTTTCCCTCCGCTGCTTTTTTCCTCGTCGAGAATCTCGCGAGATTATACACCGCGGAAATGCCTGGACCAGTTTGAAAAATCGCTATCTTTATCGAGAAGAAATAAAACGATAAGAAAA